>WNWK01002773.1:0-194827 GCA_009830355.1 Cherax destructor
CCAGCTCCATCCATCTCACACTCACTCCCACACCCATCTAGGCGAAGCTTCAGCCTCCTATTTTCCTCCTGAAGAAGTAGAACCTCCTTCTTCAACACTTCAACCTGAGATTCTAAAACACTGCAGCTAGCCATGTGCTCGGTAACACCCCACGCTAATTCCCAGACAGCTTAGGACAGGTATGACCACACGTGACCACTGACCTCAGCGTACTGACCACTGACCTCAGCGTACCATCTGTCCCAGTTTCAGCAGAACAATGAGGCCGGTTGAGTCCTCATCTTTGACGGTCATCAGATGAACGTGAGTCATTTAAGTTAAAAGCTAAATACATACACAAATCCATGCATACATTAGAAAACGAGTTCGGAAACCTTAGGGGTTTCCGAACCATTTATGGGACTTGATCTCTGAACAATTTTAAAAATGTTGCTGTTAGGTTAGAATAAATTATCACCTGTCTGCTACTAGACATCTTTATGTAAAGTGAAACCAAGCTATTGACATCTTTTGAAGTCATACTGGCACCTAATAGGACTGGTGATGATTTCGTGTCTGTTAAAGTGGGTATGAGGACATATTGGGCAATCCATTGTGGGTCTGTATTCATAAAATAAATATTAAAGTAAACTCTCAGATAATTTACAATTCCAGATAAACACATTACAAAATATGTTGATTGGTTTATATTTATCGAAGAGCAGAGCCATCCCTCTATTCCGAAGTGTAATGACCCACTAACGGATCCGTTATGCTGAACTTCACGTTACCAAGACATTTTCCAAATGATCCTATTTTATGTCATTGGTTTAAAATTGTCATACTGAAGGTTGGACAGCTAGATTTGTAAAGTAATTGCTTTTGAATTGACTTATCTTCGTTCTAATCTGTCAGTGACAATGATAGGACACCAAAACTAATTTAGAATTTGGGTAAGGGACACTACCAGAATTTGGGTAAGGAACACTACCAGAGAGAGAGGAGAGGACGAAACAGCAAGACTGGACATGTTATTCACTTTGAGTACTGCAGATATTGAAGACATCACATATGAAGGAATCCTCGTCGCTAGTGATCACGTGGTGTTGAGCTTCGAATACATAGTTACAAGTGGTGGGGGGGACGGCGAGCAGGAAGGGCAGGACGAATGAACCGAAACTAAAAAAGACGGGACTATACAGGCATGTGGAATTTCCTGCTCGAGGTTCAATGGGAGAACTGGAAGGGAGATCAGTAAATGAGATGATGGAATATGTAACAACAATATGCAAGAAAGCAGTGGAGAGGTTTGTACCCAATGGCTACAGAAATAATGAGTAGGCCAGGACGAGCCCTTGGTTCACGTAAATGTGTAGAAAGGCAAAAAAAAGTGTTCTAGAGAATGGAAGAAGCATAGAAGGCAAATAAACCAGGAAAATAAGGAGGGTAGTCGAGGAACCAATATTGAATATGCTTAGATAAGGAGGGAGGCCCAACAACAATATGAAAATGACATAGCAGTGAAAGCCAAATCCGATCCGAAGCTGTTGTACAGTCACATCACGAGGAAAGTAACAGTCAAGGACCAGATAATCAGGCTGAGGAAGGAAGTGGGGGAGATCACAGGAAACGACCAAGAAGTTTGTGTGGAGCTCAACATGAGAGTCAAAGAAATCGAAATGTCACGATTGCAAAGAAACCATACCACGGGTGGAGTTAAGACCCGCGATCAGGATTTTAGGAGTTTTAGGACTATCTGATCGCGGGTTCTAACCCCACTCGTGGTATGGTTAGATTCAAAGAAGTATTCACAGAGGAGACAGAAAGGACTCCAGAAACATGAAGTAGTGGAGTACACTATCAAGTGCTGAATACAACACATATAAATGAGGAGGAGGTGAAGAGGCTGCTAAGTGAACTATATACCTCAAAAGCGATGGGGCCGGACAACATGTCTCCGTGTGTCTTGAGAGAGGGAGCAGAAATGCTCTGTGTACCACTAACAGTAATCTTCAACAGGGCGACTACCTGAGGTATGGAAGACAGCAAATGTAGTCACATTTTCTAAAATAATAGACAGACAAGCAGCATTAAACTACAGATCAGTGTCACTGACAAGTGTAGTATGCAAAGTCATAGAAAAGATTATCCGGAGAAGAGTGGTGGAAAACTAAGAAAGGCTTATCAACGACAACCAGCACGGATTCAGCAACGGGAAATCCTGTGTCACAAACCTACTGGAGTTCTATGACAAAGTGACAGCAGTATGACAAGAGTGAGAGAGGGATGGTAGATTGCGTTTTCTTGGACTGTAAGAAGGCTTTTGACACAGTTCCACACAAGAGATAAGTGCAAAAGCTGGAGGACCAGGCAGGTATAACAGGGAAGGCACAGGTATGTTTAAGAGAATATATGACAGGAAGGAATTATCCACTAGAAAAAGCTTGGGGTTGGCTATTATATCTTCTAATTTCATTCTTGACATCTCAGAGACCCGCCTACCCCATACGGGAGTAGGGGGATAGGGGTGGTGTGGGGGTGGCACCGACTGTGTACCACATTCTGAAAGACGCTGCGGTTGGTGACACCCCGCACTTTGCTACTCTGAGAACTCTCCCCCTGCTTTAGTTGCTCTCTTGCAACATTGCATAGCTCCTGATGATGCACTGAGAAGTGTGAAAAGAATTGAGCTAAAGATTTCCTCCCCGAGTGTCCTCGCTACATGATACAAGCCTAGCTCGCTACGATCAAGTTGTTTGTAGGATCGATGTTTGAGTAGATAAGGTGTGGTCTGGTGGGTTAAAGCTTCATGTGGTTCTCGCTCACCATGAGGCGGGCCAGTACAACATAGGTTCAAGTCCTTGGCTAGTGCAGTGTTGTTATTGAAAATATATATATATATATATATATATATATATATATATATATATATATATATATATATATATATATATATATATATATATGTCGTGCCGATTAGGTAAAACTTGCGATTTTGGCTTAAATAGCAACGCTCACCTTGCCATATAAGACAAGTGAAAATTTGTGTATGCAATAATTTCGCAAAAATCATTCTGAACCTAACGAAAAAAATATATTTAATTGTGTTTGTTTATTATTAAATTAATGTTAACGTATCTAAAATATATTTAGTTGGGTTAGGCTAAATTAAATTGCTCCTGTTGTAATAAGGTTAGGTAGGTTTTCAAAGTTTCTCTTGGTACAAAATTATAATTTTTTACATTAACATAAATGAAAAAAATATATCTTTAAACGTATAAGAGAAAATTTTAGAAAGGACTTAATTTTAAATGAGTTCTTGCTAATTGACCAGTTTTACCTAATCGGCACGACATATATATATATACACCGACCGTACCACACTGGTCCAATACCTTGGCGCCCAGCTCACGCTAGACGTTGATCCAAGCTTTCAGGCAGGTGGCTTACAGCTTTTCATCTCATCTCCTGCATGCATCGACACAACTAGAGATTTTTACAATGCTAGGAATTATTAAGAACAGGCGAAATATTCACATTGTAAAAATCTCTAGTTGTTTCGATGCATGTAGGGGATGAGATAAAAAGCTGTAAGCCACCTGCCTGAAAGCTGGCTGCCTTGGATCAACGTCTAGTGTGAGCTGGGCGCCAAGGTATTGGACCAGTGTGGTACGGTCGGTAAAGCACTGCGTACCTTGTTGCAAGGTTCATAGGTTCGAGTCTCCTTCGGCCAGAGATCAATGTTTGTGAATATTTTGCCTGTTCGTGCAGTATTTTTTATTATTGTAACCATGCTCAAGTGGTATTTAATCAATAACAGCACTGCGACTAGTCGAGGACTCGAACTCATGTTGTTTTAGCACGCCTGCATGGAGGGAGGTCACCAAGTTGGGGTGCTCCATATATTTTGTGAGGAAACGAGGAATCAAAATCGTTGGCCAGGGTCATTTTGTGCAGATATCATCGTGACTATCCACCGGAGATTACAGAGTACTGACAATCCTATGCATCTGACCGTTGCTTCTGTATCGGTGAAAGTGAAATGTGCATATGGAGAGTTTTCCCGTGTTGGTAGTGAGGGGATCCATCGTCAGCGGATGTTTTGAGGGTTGTTTACCCCTGTGTTTGGCAGGGGGTTTGAGTAGTAGCCAGTGCCTTCCTAATACTGCATTCTGAACCGGATATCTTCTCGGTTAATAATGAGAACCTTGTGAATATTGTACCAAATGGAAAGGGTGATTCTAAGTGGAATAACATGTGTGTAAGTAACAACAAATGTAGTCAGTGATGTGTACCGTTAGTGAACAGATAAGGCCACTTCCCATGCCTCCCATCCCAGGTACTCTCCGAATATCCCTGTCTAAGCCGGGTGTCTGCTTGACCAAGGGTGTTGCTTTTTAGTGTTCCAATAATTATACCCCCTGCCCGCTTCCCACCTCACCTATGCCCCAGTTCCTCGCTTCACCCACCATCCCCTAGCCGCGCTTTCCCACGCCCACGATGTGTGCGATGTCACAAGGTGTGCCGGGTTCCCAGGAATCTCCACGACGTAGTTGGCACTCATCTAAGTGGGAACTGCCAGGTATGCAATAGGGATTGTGCACTCGTTCCTACAAATGACAACATCCATGCACACAATGAGTGTCTATGTTCCTGGAGGGCTCCAACTGGGAACAACCAACAGACCCCACCAGAGCTGACAGACACTCTGACTTCACCTCTACAGAGGACCAATCATCTACAATCAAATTAACATCCACCAAGACGTTTTCACACATCCCCAAAGCATCTTGCTCCCAAGCTGCTAGTAAATTCGCTAACCTCTTGAAGAAAATCAACGCTGCATCAACAGTCACTGGATCATTGTACAATCTACTATTATTTGACAATACCTGTCTGGCTGTCTCACCCGGGAGGGACAAGTCCCTAGCAACGTCTGGTATTAGGGTAATAAATGCATTCCCTAGAAATGACAACCTCATCCGTCTCCCCTCTAATGCGATAAAGACCGGCCGAAGAAATGCCAACAACTGAACACCTGATGCTTCAAAAATTAGAGCACAAATTAGCAAAGAATTAATTAGAAAATGGAAATCCAATTGGAGCACTTATGCTTATAACCAGTGAGGATACCATTGCACCTAAGGACATCACAACCTCTGAAGGACAAACATTCACTCAGAGCTCCCAGTACCAACATTGTCCTCCCTAACAGCGCAGCAAATGAACATTTATCTCTACCGGATATTAATGTGTAAAATACCGCCATGTCATCACATGTCTGAACAAGTGGGTTTACTGGTTTGAGGCTACAATATTTAAAAATTAAATGCACAATCCAGCACTCGGGTATGTTTCAGAGAGGATGTTGTCTAAGCCTACCCAATTTTCCAATGTGTGCCTGGCTAGCATTGTCCTAGAGACCACTAGGCCATTTTTGTTGGTGCATCAGTATGTGACCTCCGGAAAAACAATAGAGGAATCAGGCGAATTGCAGTTGACAACATCCTTCGGCCCTTCGTTACCAAAGCTGCAGTGAGAAAGATAAGTCAAGAGACTGCCACAATGCTGAAACCTACACATCTCAGTTTTTATTTTCAACAAGGTTGTGAAGCAGCTACCCATGCAGCATAAGTTTATATCAATAAAATGTCAAGTCAACAACCCCTTTGCCAACGCATTTAACTTAGAAAGGATGCTGCTTTCTGTGCAGTTTCTAGACACTTCCTCTATCTTTTCACCCAGTCGCGTTATAGTGGTACTTCTAAACTACTGTTGGGGGGCCATGAAATTGACTCATGTGAAGGTATGAAACAGGGTGGCCCTCTCCCTTTTCTTTTCTACCTGGTCATCAACGATGTCACAGAAACACTGTCCAGTGAGCTCAATATCTAGTTCTTGGGTGATGGAACCCTGGCTGGCACCACAGAATCTCTCCTAGAGGACATCAGGAAAGTAAAAGACATTAGAAAGAGCCTAAGCCTATCATTACATCCCACCAAATGCGAAACAGTTTCTACTAATTGACAGATCACTGAGGATATTAGTGCTGTTTTGCATATACCACGATACATTAATCCATCTAATAGCACTCTCCTTGGTGCTCCTCTCGAGTGCAATGCTACTGATCTGATACTAGAAAAAAAAAAACCTCAGACCTCAGGACGATAAAAGACATTGATATCACACATGATGTCTTTTACCTTCTCACCAGGTGCCTGTCTCCTCTAAACTTACCTACTTCACTAGATGCTCCCCAGCCTTCGGCAGTCAAAAACTCAAGGAATATGACTCTCATAAAGGCCATGCTAGAGAGTGTACTGAATCTTTCTGTTGAAGATGGACAGTGGTTGAGAGCCTCACTTCCAGTCAGGCTTGGTGGGCTGGGAGTACCTAAATGATCTCAGATTGCCCTACCAGCTTTCTTATCCTCCTTCATAGGATCGCAAGAGTTAATAAAACATTTTTTTCAACATTACTTAGATGACTTAGAAGGAATAGAGGATACTAGCTACACCAGTGCCATTACCGAATGGGAGACTCACTTATCCAGGGCCAAACCCTCATGCAGCACTAGCCTACAAACAGTCCAGTTTGGGATGGCCTATCAGTAAAGAGGTGCAAAAGAACATACTCAGCGCAGCAGCATCCAATAGAGAGATTATCCATCTCGAAATTATGAGTGCACTTCACTATGGGGACTTCCTCCTAACAGTTCGATTTCGAGAATGGGAACAAGCCTCGGCCCACAGACCCTCGGTATTGCAGTAGCTCTGCTTCGCTGCTCCAGTTCACATGAAAAATACGTGTATTTGCGGCGATGCGAAAGCCGACCAATATAGTCTATATGATCTAAACTGCTCCAAAACCAAAGGGGTGACATTCGAGGCACAATGAAGTCAACGTCATCATAAAGAGAAACATTGTTATAGCCGGATGCCCAGGTGAGAGAAAGAACCAGTCTCTAGCATCCAGTAGTACCCAGTATCCTGATGTGGTCACCATCTATCCTGGGAAGAATGAGAAGCATTTATAAAGCTGTGTTCCTCACCTCCTGGGCGACTACCGTCATCGGGAAGTTTTCATTTTTCTGTTGGAAAAGACGACGTAATATTACTGACTTTTTTATTAAATTAATAAGCTTTATACTTCATACATATTGCGTGAATTGCAACATAGTTCCATAAAATTATAACTTGAAAAATTCTCAGTTTTTCATTTTTCTCTTTTTATATTATATAAATAATCTGTTGATAATAATAATAACTTATTTCTACAAGTACATGCTACATATTATACAGACAAAGTTGATATCTTTGGCAAGCTACATAGAAAGTCCTTAGTTACACAAAGAATTTCGAGCAACTTCCGCTAACCTTGTTTCCCAGAACGGGGCCTTCAGTAGTCCGCTAACACTCAGGCACCTGTCTCATTGCTAAGGATCGATCCTGGACCCCACTTAGTGTGTCGTTGTGGTCGCTGAGGACGTTGATGGTTTTGTTTTTGTTGGGTTGGTATTGTTGAATTTAGTGTTGTTGCTCCTGTAAAATGCAGTTTTAAACAAAAAAATTAGCTGCTTTCTATTTAAGTTCGATATCATTAGGTGAGGTTATTATAGAGAAGAGTCTGTGGGATAATGAAATTTTTCCTGGGTACCATCACCAAGTTTTCTTGGTCCAATAATATTTTAATTATAATTTTATTATTATTTTTATTATTATTGCTATTATTTGTATAACTGTTTATTTTATTTTATTCTTGCTGTTTTTAGCATTGTTTTTCTGTTGTTGCCGTTGTTGTTGTTGCAGTTGTTGCTTTTCTTGTTGTCATTGTTATTTCTTGGTTGTTGGTGCCCATGTTCTTTTGCATATTTTGTTATTACTGTTGCTTTTACAATAATAGTTTTGTTGTTGTTGTTTATTACTATTGCTGTTACTGTTGAGCTGTTGTTATTTTACTGATCCTTTAGTTACTCTAGTTTTCTCGTATTTTTAGGATAGTTCATTACGCACAAATGTGACGCAGCACCCGGGGAATAAGAGGTAATCAGCTTTCCCTGGAGGGAAGAGGCTGTGTAAATATTGTAATAATGGTGGAAATACTGACATTACATTCGGTAAAAAGGCACATGTGTAACTAATGGGAAGTTTCATTGCGGCAACGTTTCGCTCTCCACGAGCTTTGTCAAGCCGCTGCAAACAAGACAACTACACATAGGGTACGTAACAACGTGAGGTGAAAGAGCACAAGCACGGCAGTAGGGCTATTGGCTCCTGTTGTAGGTAGTAGCAGCAGTAGTCATACTAGTAGTAGTAACAGTAACAGTTTAGTAGTAGTGATAGTAATTATAGTAATGGTAGTTATAGTAATAGTAGTAGCAGTAATAGTTAAAATAGTAGTAGTAGTAATAGTAGTAGTAGCAGTAGTAGTAGAAGTAGCAGCAGTAGAAGTAGCATCAGTAGCAGTAGAAGTAATAGCAGTTTAGTAGTACAAGTAGTAGTAGTAGTATGAGTAGGTATAATAGCATGTTAGTGGTAGTAGTAGCAGTAGTAGTAGATTTTCTCTCAAGTAAATGTCACATTAGCTACACATATGCCATTTTATTTAACAATAGCTATAATGAAAATTGAGACACATGTGCAACATCTGGGTATCTTTATTGTAGACGTTTCGCCCTCCAGTAGCTTTATCATTACATATTCTAAGACATAATTTGAAGACAGTAGAACTATATACAAAATATAAGATAATCAGTCCCTCAGTCTTAGTGTGGAGAGCACCGTAGTCGTGACTACGGTGCTCTTCACACCAACTCCAAGGCTGAGTGACTGACTACCTCATCTTTTGTATATAGTTCTACTGTCTTCAAATTATGTCTTAGAATTATGTCCTAGAATCTGTATTGATAAAGCCACTGGAGGGCGAAACGTCTACAATAAAGATACCCAGATGTTGCACATGTGTCTTAATTTTCATATCGTCGGAACTATCTACCATTCATGTACAACTATAATTCTGTGTATCAAGAGCACTTTACTAGCATGAAGCCAACCCACTGATGTGTATATAATATTTATTTAAGCCCCGACATTGACCAAATTCACGAACACAATGCCCATGTAGAGGGTTGCACTCTAAATATGTATTATACATATAATTATTCATGCAGTCTCATCGCTCACAAAGTCACGGGTATTTCTGCCTGGTTATGGGAAGGTTCGTAACATGTGCTTTTCAGAAAAGACGCATGAAAACGTGTTTTAAATATCAAAATTTTGACACTGGATTTCGAGCAAAAATGAATTTAGAAATCTGAACAGTTGTAGGAATCATTTGTAAATCTTGGTAGTAACTCTTCCATGATGTGTTTACCAAGTGCATGTCATTCATGCCGGGCTGTCTCAAGAACTATTACCTGACTTAACATTATAGATTGCATTTTCACTACAAGAGGATCAACAGTCTCATTTGGATTCTAATTTTCATATGTATATTACAGTTATCAATAATTATTATTTATCAATAATTCTTCATACCTTGCATTCCGAAGAGATTCCTATAAAGTTAGGGATTTTTGTTTTTGTTTAAAGCTGTCGGAAATTTCCTCCTGTTACCTGTTTAGTATATAAGAATATACGCTGATAAATAATGTATAATAAAACATTGTTCTAGGAAAGCATTGATATTAGCCGGGGTATAATACCAGCTCATATATTGTAAAATAAATTTCGAGAAAACCCTGGGCCCTACACTAGAATACTTAAATGTTAGAAAAGAGATACAGCCATCAAATCAAGTTACTTCCAAAACATGAGTATTTTCCAAACTGCATTAGTTTTCTCTAAAAATTAAATATTATAGTTATGTTTGCTACTCCTGTTTAACCGGCCATTTAGTGCATAACTGACTATGTCGTTTACGGTTTGCAGGTATTTATTATGGGTTGGCAGAGATGCCCCAAACCCACAGCCCTGAGTGATCGTGCGAGGTTTGTGCGCCTGTGGGTGAATGGGATGTCCCTCCGAGCCATCGCTGACACAACAGACACCAGCGTCTCCACGGTATACCGCTGGATACACCGCTGGAGACGCGAAGGCAATATTAACACCAAACATCAGGAAGGCAGAAGATTTAAATCAAAATTAGAGAGAAATGCTTCAGCATCTCCTGCCGAGATGTCTTTCAGTCATATTTTTTTGATAAATTTTTGTAAATGCTTACGTAAAGCTCATAGTTCAAGGAATACTCTTCATCACTACTATGACAAAATGATCATCAGAACCTCAACATATTTTCTGATTATTTGAAGCTTCTAGTTATTCAGAAAGTAAGTGCGCATATGAGAACTCTGAAGTGAGTTCTGCCTGCTAGAGAAAATAAAGCACAATGGATATTCAATAAAACATATTATGAGTATGTTAGTTATAATTTTTAGTAAAACAGTTTAATAAATAAATACATAATGTTTACAGTAAAGTTTATTTAATTGATTGGTTATTTAATATAAAATGTTAATATTTGATCTATGATTTGTAAATATTTATGGAAGTAAACCAATATATAGACTCAAACGGTATTAAAATCAGAAAGTGTATGTCTCCCAGTATAAATACACCAGTATGTATGTCACAGTGTATATTCATTGAAGCAACACTGCGACATCTACTAAGTGAAGATCTCTCAAGATAATGCTAGAATATCAAATTATTGATTCCCGTCAAGCATCTAGCATATTTCTTCTTTTGAAACAGATTATTGGAGTATATCGTAGTCCATGTTACCCGGTCAAAATATGTGCTTTCTCAATATATCTTTGGGATCACAACTGATGAATATAAACCAACTAAATAAAATTGAGATCTTTAATTACAAAGATGTCTAGGTAGTATTAATTACACTTAATTAATTTGAATATTTAAGGAGATAAGCTCCTTCATATCCTTTGGAGTATAACTTGTTATACATATATATCATGGTTATTCTGTGCATATAATCATATGGTGCAAAGTGCACACTTTTTAAGGCATTGAACTACTTTTAAAAGTACCATCTGGTACGTTGCTATGATGAGATGTACTCATAAGAACATCTCATCATAGTGTAAGCACTTAGTATGTTCTCAGATTGACAATACTTAGATTTAAAATGTGACTGACAACAAGAAGTCTCCAAATAATCTAACTTCTGTACCATCGAGGCAAACAAACAGCTTGTTTGAACAATATGACGACCCATTAGCTAAGCAGTAATAATGCTCGAAGCAGCAGAGAAAAAACAGCGTCAGGCAATGAATCAAGATCGAAAATAACCCTAACAATGGACCTTCAACAGATCTTACACAGAAGGCATACAACTTCCTTATTACGGAAACTGAGCTCAGTAATTCCAGTTTCCTGACTACGACAGTCCCTAGATGCCAGACCAGATGTAGGTAGAGAGTTTAACTCGGTAACTGAGATATAGAGAGTATCTCCACGACACAACCTCAGGAAATGTCAAATATCACTAAGACGTGTGTCCCCGGCTCACCAACAGTGTCATACTATATCAAAACAGAGTTTAAATGACACAAGATGACAGAATGAAGACGAGATGTGTTTCCCCCATTAACAGAAGCCTGCAGCTTCGAATTCAGGTGACTTGTACCAGGTAGTACCTGACATGAACAATATAACAAGTGGGCAGGTACTTTGCAGGCTGCAAGCAGCCAATCAAAACTCTCCAAAAGTGAACACAATGAGAGGTGTAATTGTTGCATCCTACCTAAATACATAAGCAAATATAATTAGTCAGATAATATAAAACCTGATATTTTCATTTTAGCTATTAATCACAGCTATTAATGTAAACATCGTCAATATAAAATTATTTGAAACAAAGTTTATTAAATAACTGTTTTATTAATATAATCTGCTAACATTTAATCAGTGATTTATAAATGTTTATGGACGTAAACCAATATATAGATAGGCAAAATGGTATTACAATCAGAAGATGTATGTCTCCTGGTATAAAGAGACCAGTATGTATGTCTCTCAGTGTATATACACTGAAGCAAAACTTTTATTAGTTATAAGTCGTTCGCTGTGCAATTCAACAAAGGTACTCCTATATCCCATAAGCCCATTTGTTAGAAAAAAATCTAACTTTAATATTAAAAACAATATAGATTTAGTGGATAAATTAAGCATCATGACTGATTTAAATAATTACAATATGATTAGCTTTGATGTTACTTCTTTGTTTACAAATATTCCAGTTAATATTCAGTAAGTTTCCTATCTTCATAACTTGTTAATTACTATTTATGTACAATCGTTTATTATTATTTGCGTACAATCATTGAGCTTATTAAACTCTGTATTGTAGATGCAAAGTTTGTTTAATGACGTGTTTTACACTCAGAAGTTTGGTATGGCCATGGGAAATCCTCTCTCACCCTCCCTTAGTAATTTATACATGGAATATTTCGAAACAAGACTGCTTAACAAAATCCTTCCCAATAGAGCTAAGTGGTACAGATATTGATGATATTTTATGT
The DNA here is from genome assembly GCA_009830355.1 of Cherax destructor. Lineage (NCBI taxonomy): Eukaryota > Metazoa > Arthropoda > Malacostraca > Decapoda > Parastacidae > Cherax > Cherax destructor. The sequence goes on from WNWK01002773.1 coordinate 12,521, forward strand.
CCAATGCCTAAGAATGTAGATTTAAAGCATTTCCTTGCTAAATTAAATAGTTTAGATTATTCCATAAATTTTACTGTTGAGTTTGAACAAAACAACTCACTTACGGGGAACCATGATTTTAGATTTTAAAATCTACAGACAATCAACAAATAACTTCTTCTATGCACTATTATTCTTCAAAACATGAGAAGTTAAATTTTTATATTTCATCAATTTTTTTGTGAGCTTTTGGGTATTTATACTCCAGAGTTCATAGATGAAAAGATCTTGAAGATTTATGAAATAGCTAATGATCTAAAATACCCAAAACTCTTAATTAATAAATCTTTTAAAATTGCTAGAAATACTTTTTTCAATTAATAAAAGGACAAACAACCTTACTGAACTAAAAATATGTCGGTTCTCCCACTCAACGAAAACTTTCTTGATATACCTTCTCTGTTTAAGAATTATAATATCAGATTTGTATTTAAAAACCTTGATACAAAAAATGGCTGACAACTGTGCCTAGAAGATTCCCAGTATAAACTGTCATACTGGGAAAATTCTTGAACTAAGATTACTACTACATACATACAGCATTAGAAGTGGACAAGAGTCTAATACTCTGTTTATTCATGTGAGACATTTTAACCATCCTATTAATTTTCAAAAGGCGAGAAAGTTGTATTAAGAAGGTCCATGGTTGAGAGAAACATAATAGAACCAAGTTTCATAAAAAAATAGTTCTCATACAAGTTGGATTCATTTATAATTAATATAAAGCTTGGGAAAAAAATTATATTCGACAAGTTAAAATCTTAAAGCTTGGGTAGAATATAAGCTGTGTCTGACAGGTCTTTGACCACTTCCCTACAGCATCATAATTGTCAGGTGTTGTAAGTTGACCGTGAGTTGTAATCGAGTCCTTATATTCTTTCTGCTGATCTTTTATTTTTACAGTTTCTTAATAATGTGTATTTAGAAGATGAAATCAACAAGATATATAATATAGCCGCAAAACTGAGATATCCCAGGGATTTTGTTGAGAAGGTCCTACTCTCAGCTAGGAAGACTTTCTACAGAACTGAACCTTAAAACGTCTACCAGGAAAAATGTACTGGTTTTGCCATACAATGCTAATTTGGTCTGCCTGCGTGAGGCAATATAAACCTTACTTTCGAAAACACTGACACAGTGCAGCATTGCACAGCTGATGATGCACTGACATGTATGAAAGTACTTGAGCTTAAGATTTTCACCCCCTGTGGCTTGTCTTGCATTGTTATGATATATATATATATATATATATATATATATATATATATATATATATATATATATATATATATATGTCGTGCCGTTTAGGTAAAACTGGTCAATTAGCAAGAACTCATCTAAAATTAAGTCCTTTCTAAAAAAAATTCTTGTACGTTTAAAGATATATTTTTTTCATTTATGTTAATGTAAGAATTTATAATTTTGTACTAAGAGAAACTTTGAAAACCTACCTAACCTTATTACAACAAGCGCAATTTAATTTAGCCTAACCCAACTAAATATATTTTAGATACGTTAACATTAATTTAATAATAAACAAACACAATGAAATATATTTTTTTCGTTATGTTCAGAATGATTTTGGCGAAATTATTGCATACACAAATTTTCACTTGTCTTATATGGTAAGGTGAGCGTTGCTATTTAAGCCAAAATCGCAAGTTTTACCTAATCGGCACGACATATATATATATATATATATATATATATATATATATATATATATATATATATATATATATATATATATATATATATATATACGTATATATATATGTCGTGCCGATTAGGTAAAACTGGTCAATTAGAAAGAACTCATCTAAAATTAAGTCCTTTCTAAAATTTTCTCTTATACGTTTAAAGATATATTTTTTCATTTATGTTAATGTAAGAATTTATAATTTTGTACCAAGAGAAACTTTGAAAACCTACCTAACCTTATTACAACAAGTGCAATTTAATTTAGCCTAACCCAACTAAATATATTTTAGGTACGGTAACATTAATTTAATAATAAACAAACACAATGAAATATATATTTTCGTTATATTCAGAATGATTTTGGCGAAATTATTGCATACACAAATTTCACTTGTCTTATATGGCAAGAAGAGCGTTGCTATTTAAGCCAAAATCGCAAGTTTTACCTAATCGGCACGACATATATATATATATATATATATATATATATATATATATATATATATATATATATATATATATATATATATATATATATATGTCGTGCCGATTAGGTAAAACTTGCGATTTGGCTTAAATAGCAACGCTCATCTTGCCATATAAGACAAGTGAAAATTTGTGTATGCAATAATTTCGCCAAAATCATTCTGAACCTAACGAAAAAATATATTTCATTGTGTTTGTTTATTATTAAATTAATGTTAAGGTATCAAAATATATTTACTTGGGTTAGGCTAAATTAAATTGCGCTTGTTGTAATAGGTTAGGTAGGTTTTCAAAGTTTCTCTTGGTACAAAATTATAAATTCTTACATTAACATAAATGAAAAATATATCTTTAAACGTATAGAGAAAATTTTAGAAAGGACTTAATTTAGATGAGTTCTTGCTAATTGACCAGTTTTACCTAATCGGCACGACATATATATATATATATGTCGTGCCGATTAGGTAAAACTGGTCAATTAGCAAGAACTCATCTAAAATTAAGTCCTTTCTAAAATTTTTCTTATACGTTTAAAGATATATTTTTTCATTTATGTTAATATAAGAATTTATAATTTTGTACCAAGAGAAACTTTGAAAACCTACCTAACCTTATTACAACAAGCGCAATTTAATTTAGCCTAACCCTACTAAATATATTTTAGATACGTTAACATTAATTTAATAATAAACAAACACAATGAAATATATTTTTCGTTATGTTCACAATGATTTTGGCGAAATTATTGCATACACAAATTTTCACTTGTCTTATATAGCAAGGTGAGCGTTGCTATTTAAGCCAAAATCGCAAGTTTTACCTAATCGGCACGACATATATATATATATATATATATATATATATATATATATATATATATATATATATATATATATATATATATATATATATAATAATAAACAACACAATGAAATATATTTTTCTTTAGTTCAGAATAATTTTGCGAAATTATTGTACAAAATTTTCACTTGTCTTATATGGCAAAGTGAGCGTTGCTATTTAAGACAAAATCGAAGTTTTACCTAATCGGCACGACATATATATATATATATATATATATATATATATATATATATATATATATATATATATATATATATATATATATATATATATATATGTCGTGCCGATTAGGTAAAACTTATGATTTTGTCTTAAATAGCAACGCTCACTTTGCCATATAAGACAAGTGAAAATTTGTATGCAATAATTTCGCCAAAAATATTCTGAACCTAAAGAAAAAATATATTTCATTGTGTTTGTTTATTATTAAATTATTGTTAACGTATCTAAAATATATTTAGATGGGTTAGGCTAAATTAAATTGTGCTTGTTGTAATAAGGTTAGGTAGGTTTTTAAAGTTTCTTTTGGTACAAAATTATAAATTCTTACATTAACATAAATGAAAAATATATATCTTCAAACGTATAAGAGAAATTTTAGAAAGGACTTAATTTTAGATGAGTTCTTGCTAATTGACCAGTTTTACCTAATCGGCACGACATATATATGTGTGTGTGTGTGTGTGTGTGTCGTGCCGATTAGGTAAAACTGGTCAATTAGCAAGAACTCATTTAAAATTAAGTCCTTTCTAAAATTTTCTCTTGTACGTTTTAAGATACATTTTTTTTCATTTATGGTAATGTAAAAAATAATAATTTTGTACCAAGAGAAAATTTGAAAACTAACCTAACCTTATAACAAGCGCAATTTATTTAGCCTAACCCAACTAAATATATTTTAGATACGTTTACAATAATTTAATAATAAACGAACACAATGATATATATTTTTTCATAAGGTTCAGAATGATTTTTGCAAAATATTCCATACACAAATTTTCGCTTGACTTATATGGCAAGAAAAGCGTTGCTTAAATAGCAACGCTCACCTTGCCATATAAAACAAGTGAAAATTTGTGTATGCAATAATTTCGCCAAAATCATTCTGAACATAACGAAAAATATATTTCATTGTGTTTGTTTATTATTAAATTAATGTTAACGTATCTAAAATATATTTAGTTGGGTTAGGCTAAATTAAATTGCGCTTGTTGTAATAAGGTTAGGTAGGTTTTCAAAGTTTCTCTTGGTACAAAATTATAAATTCTTACATTAACATAAATGAAAAAATATATCTTTAAACGTATAAGAGAAAATTTTAGAAAGGACTTAATTTTAGATGAGTTCTTGCTAATTGACCAGTTTTACCTAATCGGCACGACATATATATATATATATATATATATATATATATATATATATATATATATATATATATATATATATATATATATATATATAGACAACCCTTCCAGTGCGACTGGAAGGTATAGGGTCGCAAAGCAAGGCAGGTAGCTTTACCTGCATTTCTGTCATCGTGTTTGGCTTCAAGTGGATTAGTCAAGAAGATTGTCCCCGAACGCTTGAGAGGTGTGGTGGGAGCTCAAGACCCCAAGTTCATGAAAGCAGCCGTGCAGTGGGACATCCTTGCAGACTCCTCCAGTAGACCAGCTCCTCCCAAAGAGCACAAACAGTCCCACTGGGACAAACCGATCATGGAAAAAATCGCCAACATAATGCTCACCAACGCTTCAGGAAAGTACAAAGCTCGTCTCCTAGTGGTGAAGGCACCACACTCAGGAGATTTCCTTCTAGCCGTTCCCAATTCCTCCCTGGGCACTCGAAGCGACCCACAGGCCATTCGGATTGGTGTTGCTCTTCGCATAGCCGCCCCCATACTCACCGAACATAGGTGTATTTGCGGAAGGGCGACGGCTGATCAATGTGGACTTCATGGTCTCGTGTGTCACACATCAGAAGGAGTATGCTAGAAATGAGGAGGTCAACGACATCATAAAGAGAAGCCTCGCCACAGCCCGTTGCCCAGCTCAACGGGAACCCCAAGTGCAGAGGACTGATGGAAGTCAGAAGCGTCGTGATGGAGTCACTATGCTACCCTGGAAGGATGGTAAGCAGATTGCTTGGTACTACACCTGTGCCGCCACAATGGCAGACACCTACTTGCCTTAGTCCGTAGCTGAATGGGGTGGAACTGCCAGCCACAGGGAGACCCAGAAGACCCGCAAATTTGAAATCCTTACCCCTTGCTATAACTTCATCCCAATAGGGTCGGAGACCCTTGGAGCATGGGGCAAGTGTGCTCTAAAGTTTCTCAAAGAGCTGGGTGAAAAACTCATTGTAGAAACCAATGACCACAGGGCGGCCAAGTTCCTCTTTCAAAGACTCAGTTTTGCGATCCAGAGGGAAAATGCCTGCAACATTTTGGGCACGCGGCCCACTGCCATGGAGCTGGGCGAAGTATTTGTGATGTAGCTCTGAGTTGTTATCTATGTTGTTTTACACTGAATGTTTTCTCGCTGGCGCTATACATACATACACACACACACACACACACACACACATATATATATATATATATATATATATATATATATATATATATATATATATATATATATATATATATATATATATATATATATATATAGTCGTGCCGATTAGGTAAAACTGGTCAATTAGCAAGAACTCATTTAAAATTAAGTCCTTTCTAAAATTTTCTCTTATACGTTTAAAGATATATTTTTTTCATTTATGTTAATATAAAAATTTATAATTTTGTACCAAGAGAAACTTTGAAAACCTACCTAACCTTATTATAACAAGCGCAATTTAATTTAGCCTAACCCAACTAAATATATTTTAGATACTTTAACATTAATTTAATAATAAACAAACACAATGAAATTTATTTTTTTCGTTAGGTTCAGAATGATTTTTGCGAAATTATTACATACACAAATTTTCGCTTGTCTTATATGGCAAGAAGAGCGTTGCTATTTAAGCTTCAAATCACAAGTTTTCTAATCGGCACGACATATATATATATGTCGTGCCGATTAGGTAAAACTGGTCAATTAGCAAGAACTCATTTAAAATTAAGTCCTTTCCAAAATTTTCTCTTATACGTTTAAAGATATATTTTTTTCATTTATGTTAATGTAAGAATTTATAATTTTGTACCAAGAGAAACTTTGAAAACCTACCTAACCTTATTATAACAAGCGCAATTTAATTTAGCCTAACCCAACTAAATATATTTTAGATACGTTAACATTTATTTAATAATAAACAAACACAATGAAATATATTTTCTTCGTTATGTTCAGAATGATTTTGGCGAAATTATTGCATACACAAATTTTCGCTTGTCTTTTATGGCAAGATGAGCGTTGCTATTTAAGCCAAAATCGCAAGTTTTACCTAATCGGCACGACATATATATATATATATATATATATATATATATATATATATATATATATATATATATATATATATATATATATATATATATATATATATATATATATATATATATGTCGTGCCGATTAGTAAAACTGGTCAATTAGCAAGAACTCATTTAAAATTAAGTCCTTTCCAAAATTTTCTCTTATACGTTTAAAGATATATTTTTTTCATTTATGTTAATGGAAGAATTTATAATTTTGTACCAAGAGAAACTTTGAAAACCTACCTAACCTTATTACAACAAGCGCAATTTAATTTAGTCTAACCCAACTAAATATATTTTAGATACGTTAACATTAATTTACCAATAAACAAACACAATGAAATATATTTTTTTCGTTATAGGCCTTATTCTCCCCCACGCACAGTGTTAGTCTTATCTTCCCCCACGCACAGTGTAAGCCTTATCTTCCCCCACGCACGGTGCAGGACTTATCCTCCCCCAAGCACAGTGTAGGCCTTATCCTCCACCACACACAGTGTAAGCCTTATCTTAACCCTTGCACAGTGTAGGCCTTATCCTCCCACACGCACAGTGTTAGCCTTATCTTCTCCCACGCACAGTGTAAGCCTCATCTTCCCCCAAGCACAGTGTAGTCCTTATCCTCCCCCACTCACAGTGTAGGCCTTATCCTCCCCCACGCACAGTGTAAGCCTTAACTTTCCACACGCAGAGTGTAATCCTTATCTTCCCCCCCATTGGCCATCTTCCACACTGCCACCACTCATCAACCTTCATACCAACTGCACAACACTATTTACGTTGAAACGATACACTGGAATGTCTTCTCGCTGGCGCTGGCATATATATATATATATATATATATATATATATATATATGTCGTGCCGATTAGGTTAAACTGGTCAATTAGCAAGAACTCATCTAAAATTAAGTCCTTTCTAAAATTTTTCTTATACGTTTAAAGATATATTTTTTTCATTTATGTTAATGTAAGAATTTTTAATTTTGTACCAAGAGAAACTTTGAAAACCTTCCTAACCTTATTACAACAAGAGCAATTTAATTTAGCCTAACCCAACTAAACATATTTTAGATACGTTAACATTAATTTAATAATAAACAAACACAATGAAATATATTTTTTCGTTATGTTCAGAATGATTTTGGCGAAATTATTGCATACACAAATTTTCACTTGTCTTATATGGCAAGGTGAGCGTTGCTATTTAAGCCAAAATCGCAAGTTTTACCTAATCGGCACGACATATATATATATATATATATATATATATATATATATATATATATATATATATATATATATATGTCGTGCCGATTAGTAAAACGTCAATTAGCAAGAACTCATTTAAAATTAAGTCCTTTCTAAAATTTTCTCTTATACGTTTAAAGATATATTTTTCATTTATGTTAATGTAAGCATTTATAATTTTGTACAAGAGAAACTTTGAAAACCTACCTAACCTTATTAAACAAGCGCAATTTAATTTAGCCTAACAACTAAATATATTTTAGATACGTTAACATTAATTTAATAATAAACAAACACAATGAAATATATTTTTTCTTTATGTTCAGAATGATTTTGGCGAAATTATTGCATACACAAATTTTCACTTGTCTCTATATGGCAAGGTGAGAGTTGCTATTTAAGCCAAAATAGCAAGTTTTACCTAATCGGCACGATATATATATATATATGTCGTGCCGATTAGGTAAAACTTGCTATTTTGCTTAAATAGCAACGCTCACCTGCCATATAAGACAAGTGAAAATTTGTATGCAATAATTTGCCAAAATCATTCTGAACATAACGAAAAAATATATTTCATTGTGTTTGTTTATTATTAAATTATTGTAAACGTATCTAAAATATATTTAGTTGGGTTAGGCTAAAATATATTGCGCTTGTTGTAATAAGGTTAGGTAGGTTTTCAAAGTTTCTCTTGGTACAAAATTATAAATTCTTACATTAATATAAATGAAAAAAATATATCTTTAAACGTATAAGAGAAATTTTTAGAAAGGACTTAATTTTAGATGAGTTCTTGCTAATTGACCAGTTTAACCTAATCGGCACGACATATATATATATATATATATATATATATATATATATATATATATATATATATATATATATATGCCAGCGCCAGCGAGAAGACATTCCAGTGTATCGTTTCAACGTAAATAGTGTTGTGCAGTTGGTATGAAGGTTGATGAGTGGTGGCAGTGTGGAAGATGGCCAATGGGGGGGAAGATAAGGATTACACTCTGCGTGTGGAAAGTTAAGGCTTACACTGTGCGTGGGGGAGGATAAGGCCTACACTGTGAGTGGGGGAGGATAAGGACTACACTGTGCTTGGGGGAAGATGAGGCTTACACTGTGCGTGGGAGAAGATAAGGCTAATACACACACAACCCGCACATATAAAAGAGAGGAGCTTACGACGACGTTTCGGCCCGACTTGGACCATTTACAAAGCTAACACTGTGCGTGTGGGAGGATAAGGCCTACACTGTGCAAGGGTTAAGATAAGGCTTACACTGGGTGTGGGGGAGGATAAGGCCTACACTGTGCTTGGGGGAGGATAAGTCCTGCACTGTGCGTGGGGGAAGATAAGGCTTACACTGTGCGTGGGGAAGATAAGACTAACACTGTGCGTGGGGGAGAATAAGGCCTACACTGTGCATGGGGAAAGATAAGGCTTACACTTTGCATGGGGGAGGATAAGGCCTACACTGTGCATGGGGGATGATAAGGCTTACACTGTGTGTGGGGGAGGACAAGGCCTACACGGTACTTTTGGGAGGATAAGTCCTGTACTGTGCGTGAGGGAAGATAAGGCTTACACTGTGCGTAGGGGAGGATAAGGCCTACACTGTGCTTGGGGAAGATAAGGCTTACACTGTGTGTGGGGAGGATAAGTACTACATTGTGCTTGGGAGAGGATAAGTTCTGCACTGTGCGTGGGGGAAGATAAGGCTTACACTGTGCGTGGGGGAAGATAATGCTTACACTGTGCGTGTGGGAAGTTAAGGCTTACATTGTGCGTGGGGAGGATAAGGCCTACACTGTGCGTGGGGAAGATAAGGCTTACACTGTGCGTGGGAAGATAAGGCTTACACTGTGCGTGGGGAAGATAAGGCTTACACTTTGCGTGGAAAAGATAAGACTTACACTGTGTGTGGGGAGGATAAGGCCTATACTGTGCTTTGGGGAGGAGAAGTCCTGCACTGTGCGTTGGGGAAGATAAGGCTTACACTGTGTGCGGGGAAGGATAAGGCCTACACTGTGCTTGGGGAGGATAAGTCCTGCACTGTGCGTGGAGGAAGATAAGGCTTACACTGTGCGTGGGGAAGATAAAGCTTACACTGTGCGTGGGGAAGATAAGGCTTACACTGTGCGTGGGGGAAGATAAGGCTTACACTGTGCGTGGGAGAAGATAAGGCTAACACTGTGAGTGGGGAGGATAAGGCCTACACTTTGCATGGGGGAAGATAAGGCTTACACTGTGTGTGGGGGAGGATAAGGCCTACACTGTGCTTGGGGGAGGATAAGTCCTGCACTGTGCGTGGGGGAAGATAAGGCTTACACTGTGCGTGGGGGAAGATAAGACTTGCACTGTGCATGGGGAAAGATAAGGCTTACACTTTGCATGGGGGAGGATAAGGCCTACACTGTGCATGGGGGATGATAAGGCTTACACAGTGTGTGGGGGAAGATAGGGCCTACACTGTGCTAGAGGGAGGATAAGTCCTGTACTGTGCGTAGGGGAAGTTAAGGCTTACACTGTGCGTGGTGGAGGATAAGGCCTACACTGTGCATTTGGGGAGATAAGGCTTACACTGTGTGTGGGGGAGGATAAGACCTACACTGTGCTTGGGAGAGGATAAGTTCTGCACTGTGCGTGTGAGAAGTTAAGGCTTATACTGTTCGTGGTGGAGGATAAGGCTTACACTGTGCGTGGGGGAAGATAAGGCTTACACTGAGCGTGAGGGAAGATAAGGCTTACACTGTGTGGGGAGGATAAAGCCTACACTGTGCTTTGGGGAGGAGAAGTCCTGCACTGTGCGTGGGGGAAGATAAGGCTTACACTGTGTGGGGGAGGATTAGGCCTACACTGTGCTTGGGGAAGATAAGGCTTACACTGTGCGTGTGGGAAGTTAAGGCTTACACTGTGCGTGGGGGAGGATAAGGCCTACACTGTGCATGAAAAAGATAAGGCTTACACTGTGTGTGGGGAGGATAAGGCCTACACTGTGCTTGGGGAAGATAAGGCTTACACTGTGCGTGTGGGAAGTTAAGGCTTACACTGTGCGTGGGGAGGATAAGGCCTACACTGTGCGTGGGGAAGATAAGGCTTACACTGTGCATGGGGGAAGATAAGTCTTACACTGTGCGTGGGGGAAGATAAGGCTTACACTGTGCGTGGGGGAAGATAATTCTTACACTGTGCGTGGGGGAAGATAAGGCTAACACTGTGCATGGGGGAAGATAAGACTTACACTGTGTGTGGGGGAGGATAAGGCCTACACTGTGCTTTGGGGAGGAGAAGTCCTGCACTGTGCGTGGGCGAATATAAGGCTTACACTGTGTGTGGGGGAGGATAAGGCCTACACTGTGCTTGGGGGAGGGTAAGGCCTACACTGTGCATGAGGGAAGATAAGGCTTACACTGTGTGTGATGTAGGATAAGGCCTACACTGTGCTTGGGGGAAGATAAGGCTTACACTGTGCGTGTGGGAAGTTAAGGCTTACACTGTGCGTGGGGGAGGATAAGGCCTACACTGTGCGTGGGGGAAGATAAGGTTTACACTGTGCGTGGGGGAAGATAAGGCTTACACTGTGCGTGGAGGAAGATAAGGCTAACACTGTGCATGGGGAGAGAAGACTTACACTGTGTGTGGGGGAGGATAAGGCCTACACTGTGCTTTGGGGAGGAGAAGTCCTGTACTGTGCGTGGGGGAAGATAAGTCTTACACTGTGCGTGGGGGAGTATAAGGCCTACACTGTGCGTGGGGGAAGATAAGGCTTACACTGTGCGTGGGGGAAGATAAGGCTTACACTGTGCGTGGGGGAAGATAAGACTTACACTGTGCGTGGAGGAAGATAAGGCTAACACTGTGCATGGGGGAAGATAAGACTTACACTGTGTGTGGGGGAGGATAAGGCCTACACTGTGCTTTGGGGAGGAGAAGTCCTGTACTGTGCTTGGGGAAAGATAAGGCTTACACTGTGCGTGGGTGCCGGCCAAGATTATCATATATACAAGCCTCGAAAAGCCTTTGTAAACACATCTACCTCTAACACCATGCGCCATGCTTGCAGTTTACTAAGAAATAAATACATGTCGATGCATGGAACAATTAGAGGCATGTGTTGGGGAAATAGTGTGGTGTTGAGAGTAATGGGGCAGTGTGACCAGTCAGTGCCACACCCCCACGTCACGCGGGTGGGGGAAGAGGCGCGGGAAGATTTACGCAGTGGACATAAGTAAGGTTATTCAGGTTCAATACCTGCCCCGCACTACCCTTCCATGCACCATACCCCTTGGACACCCTTGCTCCTGAACACGCCAACAGAGTTCATGTCCTCCAATAATATCTCAGAGGCAATTAAAGCAGCAGATACCATGACACTCACATATATTCCCAAAGTAGCCTGTCCACACGCAGCTGTGAAACTCACAGACCTTCTGAAAAAAGTAAACGATGGTTCAGCTATCCTAACTGCTCCACCAACCATCAAGGCATAACACAACTTGCTACTCTTTGGCAATGTATGTTTAGCTGTGCCGGAAAGAAAGGGCAACAGGGTATTCTCAACAATCATTAAATCCTTAAGAGAGTTTCCCAGAGATAATAACTTCATTCGCCTTTCCCATCAATACACAAATAGAAGAGCCAGACCACTATTCATTCCACTGACAGTGAAAAAAAAACAGAGACCATGTGAGCAAGAAAATTAATAAGGATATCACAGTGGGGGCAATCAGAACAATCAGCAGCGAAGATACAGTTGCTTCCAGGGATGTTGACACTGTTGAAGCACTTATAGAAATGCACCTTGCCAGGGAAACAGGAGGCACCAGTAGTTCTGACACCCCTGTCACACTGTTGAATCACTGTGCAAAATTCAGATGTTTACAAAAGCAATCATGTCGTTCCCGTCTGCCTCTGCCATGGGCTACATTGGAATGAGGCCACAGCATTTAAAGGAAATGGTTAATCCAGTTATCTGGGAGATTGAAGCAACACTGCTTTCAGAGATCCCAAGGTTCGTTAACCAGTCCTTGGCTGGTCTGATTGCTGGTGAAATTAAACCTTTCTTTTTTGTGCTATCATTTTCAACCTTTAAAAAGAAGGATGGAGGAATTAGACCGATTTCCGTGGGCAAGACTTTTTGCCGCGTCGTTTCCACAGCTGCTGTCAAAGTATACTCACAGAGGTGGCCATGATGCTTCAACCAAACCAGGTTGGCTTTGGGGTTCCTTAAGGAAGCGAAGCAGCGGTTCATGAAACAACCAGCCTGAGGATAATGCAGTGGTGTAATTAGATTTCAAGAATGCATTGAATCTCCTGAAAAGAGACATGGTATTAACAACTGTGCAAGAACATTTCTCTGGTCTCTTTCCTTTTGTTTCAGCTGGATATAGCAAGGACTTATCGCTCCTATTTGGAGAGCATGAAATTATGGTATCAAAGTGTGTCCCACAAGAGGATCCTCTTGCACCATTTCTCTTCTGTATGGCAGTTAGGGAAATCATGAACAGGCTGACCAGTGAGTTAAACATCTGGTTCCTAGATTATGGCCTTCAGGAGTCCCTTCTAGATGATCTTACACAGGTGATGATAAGGGGACAGGAAATGGGACTCATGCTGAATCCATCGAAATGAGAAATCACCTCAGTCAACACGTAATTGATGCAGTGAGATCAAAACTATCAGGTGCATCAATCATTGCCTCCACAAACAGCGTCTTGCTTGGAGCTCCTCTGGGAAGTGATGCCATTGACTCAAGTCTCAGGAAGAAACTGGATGAGATGAGGAGGATGGAACAACGAATAGGCAATATTGACACACATGATGCCCTGTGCCTTCTCACAAAGTGCTTGAGTCTGCCCAGGTTAACAAATGTCCTAAGATTTGCACCCTCATGTAATAACCATATACAGCATGAATGTGAAAGTATCCTGAGGCATATTTTCACAAAAGTACTCAACCTTACTCTGGCAGACGGGCAGTGGGACCAATAGTTGAGAGAATAGCTTCAACAAAGCTTCAGAGTGTGTCAGGAAGGATTGAAGCTTCCTCCTTCCAGTGAGAGATCCCCATTCAGGGGACTTTCTGTTAGCTGTTCCCTACTCCTCCCTTGGCACAAGCCTCGATCCACAGACCATCACCATTGGTGTTGCCCTTTGACTTGCCGCCCCTATTCTCGCTGAACACAGATGCATTTGCGGCAGTGAATCGGCAGGCCAATTTGGGTACTACGGTCTATTGTTATGTTGATCTGAGGGAAAAACTGTAATTAATGAAGAGGATGATGATGCCCAGCAGTATGGGAGCCACCCCAACTGTGCAGATCGGATGGTAACGAAATGCGTCCAAATAGTATAACCTCTCAAGATTGGACAGATGTCAAGCAGGAGGTGTTTGACTACACATATGCATTTACCTTACCGTGAAGCTGGGAGCTGCCAGCTTCACGGAGTCCCAAAACTCTAGTTGCCCATCAATATATGTTCGTTCCCATAGGCTTGGAGACCCTTGGCTTAAGGAGCTAGGCAAAAGACTCATCAGGGTAACTAGGGATCCAAGGGCGGCTAGTTTTCTGTTCCAGCGACTCAACGCTGCGGTTCAAAGTGGTAATGGCTTCTGTATTCTGGGTACGTTTCACAGCTCTGAGGAGCTGGATGAGATTTGCATTGTAATCTGTGATAAACATGTAGCAATATGCACTTGAAAGGTTTCCCTCAAACCTGATGTACTGTATATGTCATATTTGTAACGGCAATGCATCTTTTAAATATTGTGTACCATATTACGTAATAATATATACTATTAGTTAAAAAATTAAAAGATGGGGTTGTAGGGGAAGTGGAATATTCAAATAGCTTCAAGAAGAAATCCAAATATTCTTCCTCGAGGCCTTTTTATCCACTTCTCCGAGGTGTATACAGAAAAAGATTGCAGTTAGCAGGATTCGAACCTACTACAGGGAGACTGGTATGGTTTACCAAGTAACGCTCTACACCACTCAGCTACAAATGCTTTAAAACCTGGGCAGCCTGGTTTACAAGCCATTATTCTTCCCAGCCCGGGCACGTCAGTGAGCCTCAAGCATGTATTTAAGCTATTTTATTCTCCTCCTGTAAGTTCTGACCTCACAAGCGATTTCTATATCAATGCATCACGCAGAAACAAGAGGGTATATACTGAGAAAAATCGCAGTCAGCAGGATTGGACAAGAGCTGAGTGGTCTAGAGAGTTACTTGGGAAACCATGCCAGTCTCCCTGTAGTAGGTTCGAATCCTGCTGACTGCGATCTTTCTCTGTGTTTTATATATATATATATATATATATATATATATATATATATATATATATATATATATATATATATATATATTATGAGGCAAGCCGAATAGGTAAAATTGGTCAATTGGCAAGAACTTATTTAAAATTAAATCCTTTCGAAAAAAAATTCTAATATGTTTAAAGATATATTTTTGCATTTATGTTAATGCAAAAAATAATATTTTTGTACCAAAAGACCCTTAGAAAACTTACCTAACCTTATTAAAACAAGCGCAATCTAATTTAACCTAATGCAAGTAAATATATTTTAGATAAGTTTACAATAATTAATTAATAAATAATCACAATAATATATATATTTCTCGTTAGTTTCAGAATTTTTTTAGCGAAATTATTGCATACACAAATTTTCGCTTGCCTTATTTGCCAAGAAGAGAGTTGCTGTTTAAGCCAAAATCGCAAGTTTTACCTATTCGGCATCACATAAAGATGCTCTCTAACTGTCTAAATTTTCGTTCCAATACATAGAATATTTTTTATTAAAACTATTACAATATAATTTACGTTTATTTTTTTCCTTGATTTAATCAATAAAGGAAGATGAAGGTACAGGTAACGTTGCTTCAGCTGCTCCTCGCTCTCTACGTCCTCGTGGCTCTCGCACACCAGCCTAAAAATTATGGTAAATAAGCGTTTGAAACTTTACTTCTAGTTTTCACATGGCGTTTCTAATAAACAAAAAAACTTACAGGAATAATTTTAAAGTTGTACTTTGACTTATGTCTTGACAAGTTTGTGATTTTTCATGATAAAAATAAATATAATTATCATTTGATCATGTAAGATTCAGAGAAAGTGTGAAATACTATATATCACAAACCCTAATTAGTGATAATATTAAAACAAATTACGTTTCAGCATAGCACTGATTCATATATATATATATATATATATATATATATATATATATATATATATATATATATATATATATATATATATATATATATATATATATATATAGAGCTAAGAAGGAGTGGCAATAATGTTGAATAATCAGTTATGGCAGGTAAAGAAGGAATATAAATGTATAAATTCAAGGATTATGTGGAGTAAAATAAAGGTTGGATGTGAAAAGTGGGTTATAGTAAGTGTTTATGCACCTGGAGAGAGAGAAATGTAGAGGAGAGAGAGATTTTGGGAAATGTTGAGTGAGTGTGTGGGGAGTTTTGAACCAAGGGATCTTAATGCTAAAGTGGGTAAAAATGTTGTGGATGGAGTAGTAGGTAAATTTGAGGTGCCAGGGTAAATGTAAATGGGGAACCATTGATTGAGCTATGTGTAGAAAGAGGTTTGGTAATAAGTAATACATATTTTATGAAAAACAGGATAAATAAATATACAAGGTATGATATAGCAAGTAAGGAAAACAGTTTGTTTGATTATGTATTGGTGGATAAAAGGTTGATGAGTAGGCTTCAGGATGTACATGTTTATAGAGGGGCAACGGATATATCAGATCATTATTTGGTTGTAGCTACAGTTAGAGTAAAGGTAGATGGGACAAAAGAAAATGGCAACAACAAGTAAGAGAGGGTAAAAGTGTAAACTAAGGGAGGAGGAAGTTAGGGTGAGATATAAGCAACTATTTTCAGAAAGGTGGGCTATTGCAAGTAGGAGTAGTGGGGGGGTTGAAGAGAGTTGAGATAGTTTTAAAAATGCAGTATTAGAATGTGGGGCAGAAGTTTGTGGCTATAGGAGGGTGGGTGCAGTAGGAAAGAGGAGTGAGTGGTGGAATGAAGAAGTAAAGGGTGTGATAAAGAGAAAAAGGTAGCTTATGAGAGGTTTTACAAAACAGAAGTGTTAATAGAAGAGCAGAGTATATGGAGAGTAAAATAAAGGTGAAGAGAGTGGTGAGAGAGTGCAAAGAAGAGCGGATGAAAGAATGGGAGAGGCTCTGTCAAGAAATTTTGCTGAAAACAAGAAAAATTTTGGAGTGAGATAAACAAGGTAAGAAAGCCTAGGGAACGAATGGATTTGTCAGTTAAAAACAGAGTAGGGGAGTTAGTAGATGGGGAGTTGGAGGTATTGGGTAGATGACGTGAATATTTTGAGGAACTTTTAAATGTCGATGAAAAAAGGGAGGCGGTAATTTCATGTACTGGCCAGGGAGGTACAACATCGTTTAGGAGTGAAGAAGAGCAGGATGTGAGTGTGGGGAGGTGCGTGAGGCATTACGTAGAATGAAAGGGGTAAAGCAGCTGGAATTGACGGAATCATGACAGAAATGTTAAAAGCAGGGGGGGATATAGTGCTGGAGTGGTTGGTATTTTTGTTTAATAAATGTATGGAAGAGGGGAAGGTACCTAGGGATTGGCAGAGAGCATGTATAGTTCCTTTATATAAAGAAAAGGGGGATAAAAGAGAGTGTAAAAATTATAGGGGAATAAGTTTACTGAGTATACCAGGTAAAGTGTATGGCAGGGTTATTATTGAAAGAATTAGAGGTAAGACAGAGAGTAGGATTGCAGATGAGCAAGGATGCTTTAGAGTGGGTTGGGGATGTGTAGATCAAGTGTTTACAGTGAAGCATATATGTGAACAGTATTTAGATAAAGGTAGAGAAGTTTTTATTGCATTTATGGATTTAGAAAAGGCATATGATAGAGTGGATAGGGGAGCAATGTGGCAAATGTTGCAAGTGTATGGAATAGGTAGTAAGTTACTGAAGGCTGTAAAGAGTTTTTATGAGGATAGTGAGGCTCAGGTTAGGGTGTGTAGGAGAGAGGAGATTACTTCCCGGTAAAAGTAGGTCTTAGACAGGGATGTGCAATGTCACCATGGTTGTTTAATATATTTATAGATGGGGTTGTAAAGAAGTAAATGCTAGGGTGTTGGGGAGAGGGGTGGGATTAAATTATGGAGAATTAAATGCAAAATGGGAGTTGACACAGTTACTTTTGCTGATGATACTGTGCTTATGGGAAATTCTAAAGAAAAGTTGCAAGGTTAGTGGACGAGTTTGGGAGAGTGTGTAAAGGTAGAAAGTTAAAAGTGAACATAGATAAGAGTAAGGTGATGAGGGTATCAAACGATTTATATAAAGAAAAATTGGATATCACATTGGAGAGAGGGATTATGGAAGAAGTAAATGTTTTCAGATATTTGGGAGTTGATGTGTCAGCGGATGGGTTTATGAAGGATGAGGTTAACCATAGAATTGATGAAGGAAAAAAGGTGAGTGGTGCATTGAGGTATCTGTGGAGAAAAAAAACGTTATCCATGGAGGCAAAGAAGGGAATGTACGAAAGTATAGTGGTACCAACACTCTTATATGGGTGTGAAGCATGGGTTGCAAATGCTGCAGCAAGGAGGAGGCTGGAGGCAGTAGAGATGTCCTGTCTAAGGGCAATGTGTGGTGTAAATATTATGCAGAAAATTCGGAATGTGGAACTTAGGAGAAAGTGTGGAGTTACTAAAAGTATTTGTCAGAGGGCTGAAGAGGGTTTGTTGAGGTGGTTTGGTCATTTAGAGAGAATGGATCAAAGTAGAATGACTTGGAGAGCGTATAAATCTGTAGGGGAAGGAAGGCGGGGTAGGGGTCGTCCTAGAAAAGGTTAGAGGGAAGGGGTAAAGGAGGTTTTGTGGGCGAGGGTCTTGGACTTCCAGCAAGCATGTGTGAGCGTGTTAGATAGGAGTGAATGGAGACGAATGGTTTTTGGGACATGACGATCTCTTGGAGTGTGAGCAGGGTAACATTTTGTGAAGGGATTCAGGAAACCAGTTAATTGATTTAGTTGGACTTGAGTCTAAAATGGGAAGTACAATGCCTGCACTTTAAAGGAGGGGTCTGAGATAGTGACAGCTGGGAGGGACTTTTCTCAGCTGTCGTATCTGAAGCTCCTCTGCAAAGACAGTGATTATGATGAAAGTCTTTTCTTTTTGGTGATTTTATTTCTTTTTGGGTCACCCTACCTCGGTTGGAGACGGCCGACTTGTTTAAAAAAAAAAAAAAATATATATATATATATATATATATATATATATATATATATATATATATATATATATATATATATATATGTATATATATGTCGTGCCGATTAGGTAAAACTGGTCAATTAGCAAGAACTCATCTAAAATTAAGTCCGTTCTAAAATTTTCTCTTATACGTTTAAAGATATATTTTTTCATTTATGTTAATGTAAGAATTTATAATTTTGTACCAAGAGAAACTTTGAAAACCTACCTAACCTTATTACAACAAGCGCAATTTAATTTAGCCTAACCCAACTAAATATATTTTAGATACGTTAACATTAATTTAATTATAAACAAACACAATGAAATATATTTTTTTCGTTATGTTCAGAAGGATTTTGACGAAATTATTGCATACACAAATTTTCACTTGTCTTATATGGCAAGGTGAGCGTTGCTATTTAAGCCAAAATCGCAACTTTTACCTAATTGGCACGACATATATATATATATATATATATATATATATATATATATATATATATATATATATATATATATATATATATATATATATATATATTTATATATATATATATATATATATATATATATAATATATATGTATATATATATATATATATATATATATATATATATATATATATATATTTATATATACACATTTATATATACACACATATATATATATATATATATATATATATATATATATATATATATATATATATATATATATATATATTTATATATACACAGAAACTGTGGTAGGTGACAGACCCGCATTGCGCTACTCTGAGAAAACTTCCCTCCTTCAGTTGCTGCTTTTCAACATTGCATAGCTCCTGATGAGGCATTGAGAAGTGTGAAAGTACTTGAGCTAAAGAAGATTTTCACTCCCCTTGGCTTGTCTTGCCTATATATATATATATATATATATATATATATATATATATATATATATATATATTAGGAATTACTGTTGTATGTATATTAATGTATTACATGTATTATAATCGATTTTAACTATAAATTTACTGATTGGTACTTCTATTACTCAAAGCAATATTTTTACTTAATTCATTATGTTATTTTTAATGTTACTGTTATTCACATGATGTAACATTTATTCACATTACTTTCGTCTCAATTCTGAATTTCATAATTTCTTTACTGTAATAATATGTTGAGTGATGAAATGTGAAGCACCAGATGTAGACATATTATAAGTCGTCTTAGTTACTCCTGAAATTTATAATAAAACGTTCCACATCCGAGTAGTGAGGCTCAGTTAATGTTCTTTAGAATTATTTGATGTAAATGGTGCAGGGGACCTAGTGTCCTCACTCACAGTCTTGGTAATTTATAACCAATACAATTCTCAAAATCTCATGAATAAAATAAATGTAAGTAAATTTTAATAATTTCAGTTATTCACAAATCTTCAATAGAATTGACTGAGGTGTTAAATGCAGTGACGAGATCGGTTAAACATGATCAGTGTTCTGTCATCTTCTTCTCTGACGGCAGATTATCTTCCACCAGCTTCATCATGGTTAGTGCCACATGAGCTAGTAATATTTTCTATATAAAATTAAAAATATACTAAGATATAAAAGAATTATATATATTTTTTTTTTAGTTAATGGATGCATCAGTAGCTCCCTGGAGTGTGGTGGTGTTCGAGGTGACAGTGGAAGGTCAACATGCTAACTTGACCCACTTACAGCTGTCCCGGGCGGTCGCTCAGGCACGCCAGGTACGTTACTCTAGTATTACTAATATGACGCACAAGCAAGCCTTCAGGA
Source organism: Cherax destructor (assembly GCA_009830355.1). NCBI lineage: Eukaryota > Metazoa > Arthropoda > Malacostraca > Decapoda > Parastacidae > Cherax > Cherax destructor. The sequence continues at coordinate 33,434 of WNWK01002773.1, forward strand.
CATTTTAATGAAATAAAAAATGGAGAAACTGACCATTGTCTTTTTAAGAGCACAAAAGAAGTGTTAGACTTGCTAACACCACAATCATCCTATTGACTGGTCCTCTGGTAAAGCTGTTTACCTTTCTTCTAGCCTTCAGAGACGCGATTTTTGAAGCATCATTTATACATTACTTTCCAAATATGAATCTTAGTTCTGCCTTCCTTTCTAATTACATGTTCAAATGCTGTTGTGCCCCAACCACTACTCCCCATACTTAGTACTATCATTACTACTTCTACTATTACTTCCACGATCGGCTTTACCTCTACCACTACTTCTCCACTCATTTCTTCCTCTCTTTGTCCTGTCCCTGTGTCCCTACTGTTATATATTCTTGCTCTTCACCGTCGTGTGTTAGTGTGACTTGTAAATGGTCCAAGTCATATGCTTCTCTCTCCTGTGTTTAGGTTGTGTGTGTATTCATAGATTTGTAACTATACGAATATATAGTTAAAGAATAAATGATGAATAAGACGTTGCCAGAGTTACTTGGAAGAAAGTTTCGTCTCTTCCCTAATAACTTACCTATGTGTTGGCTCTAATATGGTTTCACCAGCAAATATCTCAAATTCATGATTAACTATTAGTAATAATTTCACAACCTTAATATACATTAACTCCAAATATAAATGGGTCTAAGAAAAAATAGTTTAAGAACCATTACATCAAAAGAATAGGAAGGGTAAACCTCTTGTGCAAATTGTGGGACCATAGCCTCGGAGAAGTGGATAAAAAGGCTTAGAGGAAGTATACTTGGATTTCTTCCAGAATCCATTTGAATATTCCACTTTCCCTACCATCCCATCTTTTCATTCCTTTTCACTAATAGGTATATTTTATTACATAATATGGTACTAAAGATTTAAAAGGTACATTGTTGGTAGAAAGACTACATTTACAGTACATTAGGTTTGAGAGATATATTTCTAGTACATATTGTTAAGTGTTTATCTGATTATAATGCGACAATCTCCTCCAGCTCCTCAGAGCTGGAGCGCGTGCACAAGATACAACAGGCATTACCCTCTGAATAGCAGCACTGAGTCACTGGAATAGAAAACTAGCCACCCTGGGATCCCTAGTTACCTTCATGAGTCTTTTGCCTAGCTCCTTAAGGAACTTAGATTCACTCTTTCCCAATGGGCCAAGGGTCTCTGAGCCTATGGGAACGAACATATAATGATGGGCAAGTTCACCATACTTTTTCTAGACTTTTGGGAGTTCCTGAAGCTGGTAGCTGCCCCTCCTTCCTAAGTGGTGTACTGGAGATAGGTATCAGCCATTTTAGATACACATGTGTAGTCCCACACCTATTGCTTGCCGTATGTTCAGTCTTAAAGGATGATACCATCGGGATACTTTTGGATGCCATCAGATCTGCATAGTTGGGGTGGCTCCTTTATTGCTGTTCATCCAGCTTTTGTGAGGATCCCTTGATAATGTTGTTAACCTCTTTATGCCTTGAATCTTTCCTCGGATCAACAGCACACAAGACCGCGGTACCGAATCGTCTTCTGCTTCACTGCTGCAAAAACACCTGTGTTTGACAAGAATAGGGGCGGCAAGTTGAAGGGCAACACCACTGCGGATGGTCTGTGGGTGGAGGCACGTGCAAAGACTGGAGTTGGGAACAGCCAATATAAAGTCCCCTTCATGAGGAGCTTTCACTGCTATGAGGTGGGCTCTGTCCTTCCCCAACACACTCTGAAGCACTGTTGAGGCTATATTCTCCATTATTGGCCATTCCAGTGTGACTGTTAGTAGCTGATGGGGGGCGCAGGTCTAGTTTCAGAGCCCATTAGATTATACCAGATCGTGGCTCCATCAACGATATTTTGGTCATGGTCTCCAAACTTGTCCATAAGATGTTCAGGGAGAATCACTGCAACAAGTCCACTGGATGAAACACATGAGGACAGGATAGCAGGTTGTGCAATATGTGATGACTTCGGACACCATTACCTTCTAGTCTGACTGGAAGTGTAGCTTAGGCCCACTGTTCATCTTCTAGTGTGAGGTTGGGTACTTTCGTAAAAATATGCATCAGCATACTGTCGTATTCGTGGAGTATAGGGTTATCATATGAAGATGCACATCTTATGAAATATGTTAACCTTGGTAGACTCAAGCACTTTGTGAGAAGGTACAAAGCATCATGGGTGTCAAGATTGCCAATTCATTGTTCCACCCTCTTACGCTCATCCAGTTTTTTCCTGAGAACTGAATCAGTGGCATCACTTCCCAAAGGTGCTCCAAGCAAGACGCTATTTGTGGAGGCAATGACTGATGATCCTGGTAGTTTTAATCTCATTGTATCAATCACTTGTTGATGGACTGAGATTATTTCACATTTGGATGGCTTCAGAATGAGACCCATTACCGGTCCCCGTATCATCACCTGTGTAAGATCATCTAGAAGGGACTCCTTTGTACCTGTTAGTGTGCCATCATCCAGAAAAAAGATGTTTAGCTCACTGGTCAGTCTGACAGTGATTTCCCTAACTGCTATACAGAAGAGAAATGGTGCGAGAGGGTCCCCTTGCTGGACACCCTCTGATGATGAAATAATTATATGCTTTATTTATCAATAACTCAAAGGCCAGTGAATGAGTTCTGACATTTACAGTTTCCGAAATTACAATTTATTTATCCTTGCACTGTACGTATTTGAACAGTAATTAATATTGATGTATACGTTCATACAATTTCATGTTAGACATGTACAATGGGAAGAATTTCAAATCCATTGCTTACTTTCCCTATCCTATATATCGTCTGAGAGGGCACACCGACACCAGTGAAGAGAACAGTGTGAACTTGACTCACGAAATCGTAATGACACGATTGCAAACAAACCAAACCACGGGTGGTGTTCGAACCCGCGGTCAGAGATTCTGGAGTTTTGAAACTCTCTGACCGCGGGTTCGAGCCCCACCCGTGTTTTTTTTTTTAACAGTGTTGAACATTGAGAATATTGTACCGACAATGCTTACCCAAAGGCGTTCATGTAGTCGCCTGAGCATACCGAAGCAGATACCATAACACCTTACTAGTGTCCACAGTAACATCAGCTAACCTATTTATTGAGTATAAGCTCATGTATTGCTTACATGTAATACAACGATGTTTTGTTTAAAGCTATGCTCTGAAATAGGTGTATTGGAATGTGCTGACGTCTAGACTTTCAATAACTAATTCTTCTATACCCTAATTATAACCTCTTGTTTGATACCAAAAAATATATTTAACATAGATACACAGGTTAATTCAGAAGGCGCAGTAAGTGAACAGGTGAGGTATCTGAGCGCTAATACAAGATGTATTCGGTCACCCTGCAGTCCAAGAACGATATCCCCGTATTTCTTAATCAACGTACACTGTACCTTAATCCAAGCGAAAGGAATAATGTAGCGTAAGTTTCTAAGGCAGTTAGGATTTCAGGCTGAAGATCTGAAGAGGTACACATAAGTTATCACACTGACACTACTATTATATTTCTTCAAAAATGGCAAGTGAAGACATACAGCCCTAAACCAATTGGGATCATCAACTAAGAAACTAACTCTGAAGCCAAGCTGAAGAGGAATTCTCTTGTTATTTCACTGAGCCAACTATCCTAAAATGAACCAACACGTACAGTTTGAAGCCTGACTGAAAACGTATTATCAAGACGCACTGAGAATTTATGATATAAAAAATCAGTCCTTCAATTTTATTAGTTTCTATCATGAAAAACAAAAAAAAAAAACAAGTAAATCTTTTCTGTATGTATACCTGAAGAGAGTATACCTGAAGGGTGTTTCAGGGGTCAATGTCCCCGCTGTCTAGTTCATGATAATGATCTTGAGAAATACATTAGGTTAGGTTAGCAGTAAAAATTCACGACGCTCTAAATACCGAACCAAACAATCCTACAAACATCAAGAGCTCAGCCAACTTAGCTTGTTCATGATTCGAGGACATAAGAGGCCATGGAGAGCTCTGAGCTAATTCTCATTCTACTCCAGTTTGAATACTAGCCTTCATGACGGTGGTTGCGTTGATATATCAAGTGCTCGTAAAGGCTAGTATTCAAACGGGAGTAGAATGAAAATTAGCTCTCAGCTTACCACGGCCATGTATGTCCTCGCATCATGAAGCAAGTCCAGTTGCTGGAATCATGATTTTCGCTCACCAAGAGGAGGGCAAAAAACACGGGTTCGATCCCCTGGCTCGTTCGTGGTTACAATAAGATATATACTGCCTGTGGAGGCTTTAAACGAGGAGTAGAATTAAATTTGCTCTGAGGCACCCTACACTATCGTATGTCCTCGGATCAAAGTGCGTGATCTTTGAAGGATTGTATGGCCAGTGGGTTAGAGCATCGTGAATTTTCGCTCACCATGAGGCGGGTTAAAACAAAACGGTTCTTTTTAAGTTTGATATTTAACATTTTTTATATATTAGTAAATTTGATTCGTTTTTCCCCATGTTAAGTCTTTCATGAGAGTGCTGGTAGATATTTCTCAGTATATCTTTACATGCCAAGGTATTGAAGGTGCAGTTGAATAATAATGTCGTCTTCTCTTAGATATGACTGCATTGTGTGCATAAAAATTATGAACTGGTATTCGAATAGCTTTAAAGTTTCTATTAGTTTTACCCCTTGTTATGAAGTAAACCTGTTGTTGATCATTCTGTGGACACACAAGGTTTATGATGTCAAGAATTAAATCCGATGTTGTCATTTGCCAGTGTAATTTTTAATGTCATCTGTCTGGATTTCGATTTTATCCGTATTGAACTGCATCTGCTACTTTCCCGACTTAATTTTGAAGTCGGCTATCTTTTGAAGTCTTAACGAATATATTCATGTTGTTTTTTCATCATGAATGCAAGTAAGGGGTCAAAACTTAGTACCCGCAAAACACTGTATGTGACTCTTCCTCACAGTGATTTCATTACATATATGTTAATTTTGTTACTTGACAGTCAATCATGCTTCAATCTTTGAAATAAAATTTCAGCCAGTACCATGTGCTGCAACTTCAGCTGTCTGCTGAGTGGCATTCACTTAATTATAGTAAACAGCATTGTAATCCTTAAAAAAAATCATGTCTCAAATTCCTTTATGAGGAAAGTTATTAGAATTTGTTTAACAAGAACAACCGCTTTTGAATCTGTTGTAACTCAATCTGAATTCTTATTGAATCTGCTAAAATGGATTATTATAATATACTTATCATTTAGGATTAGGTGGATAGTTTGTAAACATATATGACAGTATCCAGTTTGCATACATGCAATACACGAATTATGTGTTGTTTACTCAGTTCATTTATGTATTCTTTCACTTCTTTAACGACACTTTAAAATAGTAGATTGAAGCGCATTGCATAATTTTTTAATCCGTCTTCTGTTCAGAGAAGCGAATCTTTAGATATAATATTACTGAATATTGAAAGTCACTTATACTTCTTGTGAAGCTGGTGAGTCACATTTTTGTCGAATCTGGTCCCATTACTACAGAGGAAGGTAAGATTACTACAGAGACTTTTAAGGTTACTTATAACATTTCTATATTTCATGCAGTTGATTGTTCACATTACTCTTAGGTATGAAAGATTATTTATAACACTTATAGGTTACACAATAATTCTGATGCAGACGGGTCATATTAATTGTGAAGTGGATTAATTATTTACGCGTCAATGACAAACCAGGAAGACTATAATCACTTTATTATCAATGTAAGTAATTGACGTTACTAGTTAGGAAAGATGGTCATTGTACTACTGAAGCAGCAATGTCACTATCAGTACAACTGAAGTGGGTGAATAATATTATTATTCAAGTGGGAGGGTCCATTTGCTTCAACAGCTACCATCAATAGCTACGGCAGGTGTCATGGTGCGTGATGGTGGTCGTGGTGAGTGACGACACAGATTTCCTCGCTGCCTTCGCTGAGTGGTCCCTCAAGGGTCGTCTCCTGGTGTGGTCAACGAGACTCCTCGTCGTCACTCGTCTATCCATCCAGCAGCTGCAGTTCCTCCACTCGACCTTCTCTATGACGAACTCAATGATAGTCATCATAGAGAACACTTCTGACAGCTCCAGGTATTCTATAGATAAGAGTAGATATTTCTTGTTTATACATTAATTTAACCTTTAACTCCCAGTGTTTTGTTACATGTCAGTCATCCATTTCAGGACTAAAATAAATTCAGCTATTCTCTCTCTCTCTCTCTCTCTCTCTCTCTCTCTCTCTCTCTCTCTCTCTCTCTCTCTCTCTCTCTCTCTCTCTCTCTCTCTCTCTTCTCTTCTCTCTCTCTCTCTCTCTCTCTCTCTCTCTCTCTCCTCTCTCTCTCTCTCTCTCTCTCTCTCTATATATATATATATATATATATATATATATATATATATACATATATTATTGTAACCAAGAAAAGTGGTAATTAATCAATAACAAACTACGAATACACGGGGATCGAACTCGAGTTGTTTTAGCCCGCCACGTGGGAAGAGGCGAAAATTCACGACGCTCTAAAGCACTGGCCCATAAAACCCTACAAACAACATGAGACTAGCGAACTAGGCTTGCTTCATGTTGTGAGGACATACGATGGTGTGGTTGCCTCAGAGCTAATTCCCATTCTACTCCCTCTTGATATACTAGACTCCATAAGCAGTACATATATTGTTGCATCTACGAACAAGTGGTATTTAATCAATAACAAGCTGAGACTAGCCGGGGATCGAACCGGTGTTTTTAGCCATCCTCGTGGGAAGAAGCGAAAATTCTTAGTTCACTAGGCTCATGTCGTTTGTAGGATTGTATGGTTCAGTGGTTTAGAGCGTCGTGAATTTCGCTCTCTTGCCACGAGGCGGGCTAAAACAACACGGGTTCGATCCCCGGCTAGCACAGATTCTTATATATATATATATATATATATATATATATATATATATAATATATATATATATATATATATATATATATAGCTAGGAATTCGCAAGAGCAGGCAGAAATATTCACAACACTGATCTCTGGCCTACGGAGACTCGGACCTACGAACCTCATGACAAGGTACCCAGCTTTCAGGCAGGTGGCGTGCCTTGGATCAACGTCTAGCGTGAGCTGGATGCCAAGGTATTGGACCAGTGTGGTCGGTCGGCAAAGCACTGCGTACCTTGTCATGAGGTTCGTAGGTTCGAGTCTCCGTCGGCCAGAGATCAGTGTTTTGATATATATATATATATATATATATATATATATATATATATATATATGTCGTGCCGATTAGGTAAAACTTGCTATTTGGCTTAAATAGCAACGCTCACCTTGCCATATAAGACAGTGAAAATTTGTGTATGCAATAATTTCGCCAAAATCATTCTGAACATAACGAAAAAAATATATTTCATTGTATTTGTTTATTATTAAATTAATGTTAACGTATCTAAAATATATTTAGTTGGGTTAGGCTAAATTAAATTGCGCTTGTTGTAATAAGGTTAGGTAGGTTTTCAAAGATTCTCTTGGTACAAAATTATAATTTCTTACATTAACATAAATGAAAAAAATATATCTTTAAACGTATAAGAGAAAATTTTAGAAAGGACTTAATTTTAAATGAGTTCTTGCTAATTGACCAGTTTTACCTAATCGGCACGACATATATATATATATATATATATATATATATATATATATATATATATATTCTTGAATAGTCAAAAGAATTACACTAAAATTCTGTGTAGTACTTAATACAATGTCCTGTAACACTTTCACGTGAACATGTACTATTGAACAAAACAACTGTTTAGTTCAATATACAGCTCGAAGCCTTAATGTATTTCTGGTCTCTTTAATTTACATACGCTAGCACAAACTTCTGCCAGGCTTATATATAAACGTCTGTTTGGGCAGATTCTTGACGTTTTCTTAATGTGCTGAATATTTGCACTTCACCTGATATGTACGACTGCATATGTGAATATACGATTGTATTCCACTGCAGATTCCTAGTTTATACAACTTGTCTAAGTTACCAAACTATGCAACGTCTGAGTACTCTACATGTGCTGAATGTAAACTACACTGACTTAGAATTTATATGCCTCTTCATGTTAACCCCAAAATGACTTAGAGACTGAACCCGTCCTCTTATGAAACTGTTCGATTTTTAAATATTTCCAAACAAAGTATCTCTGTTCACCCAGCAGTAAGCAGGTACCTTGGTATTACTCACCTTACACTTGCTATCTTTGTTTATTTATATCAAAGACTGGTAGTAGGGTGGTGGTGGTGGAGGTGGTGGTGGTGGTGGTGGAGCTGGTGGTGGTGGTGGTGGTGCTAGTAAAGGTCCTGATGTTAGCTGTGATCCTGGTGCTGGTGATGGTAAGAAAAAAAATACATAGTGTAATTCTCATTTAGGAGTAATCGTGATGTTAGAAGTGACTCAGGTTATCCTTATTCAAAGGCTTTCTGTTGACTTTGGAATGATCGCTATTTATTATTAGAAGAAAGTCGGTAAGGGAAAGAGAGAGTAATTTTCTTAGTAAAAATATTTAAATCTGTTTTGAAGGCTTAAACTGGGAGAGGTTTTTACAGAAATTAATTAAGATGATGCCTCAGGACATAGCAAGCCAGAGGTCAACACTGATCAGTCAAGAGATATGGAAAAAAATAATAACCGGTCTCTTTACAGGTACATTAAGCAAATATTAGTTAAGACACTGGGGAATCCAGTGTCACTGAATAACCCTGCACAACCTAACCTTGTATACACGGTTTAAATACTGCTACTTTTATGTATTCCATATACATCATATAGCTAAAACTGTGCGAAATGTTTCCATAATAAAATTGTCTTTTACCTCTTTCATTCGCCTCACAGCCATTTTAATAAGGATGAATTATTCAAGTTCTTTGATAATGCATATTTATATGTTTAAGTAAATATAATGAGTTTTTTTCATTTCTATGAAGAGAACAATAGAATTAAGGTGCTTAATTCTTTATTATATAATATAAGAAAAAAATTATATTTACTTTTAGTTTTCAGATTTGTATGAGTTTCATAATTCTTCTTAATATATATATCTAAAATTTTGACACTAAACAGACTATTTAATGAAATATTTCCCATGCATTACACACGTCACACTTGACTGACAAAAATTGTATACATTTTGGAAGAATTTTATTTGTAATTTCCTACTTCCTCACAACTCAACTTTATTTTCACACAAGATTAAATACTGAAAATAATTTACCAGTGAATTACCGAACTGAGCTCTGAGTAATCAAAATTCACATTAAAATATGATATACAAATCCAAATCTATTCTTACTTTCTCAACCAAATGTCCCAATAAATTCGCTCTATAACTTCTTAGCGAAACTTTTGTCCAAATTTTTAAAGAATGCCTCTCACTCTTAGGGATGAAAACTAACATCTGCAATATTTCAGATATAGTTTGTTTGTGAGCTTACCATACAGCTCCGAGCAGTCAACGCCGCTAAAGGTTGCCACTTGGGATCGAAATCAAAGACTAACACTCACTTCGTACCTCCCGCTTTTTCCTGACAAGTTTTCAAGGTGTGACATTAAATACATATATATATATATATATATATATATATATATATATATATATATATATATATATATATATATATATATATATATATATATATATATATACATATATATATATATATATATATATATATATATATATATATATATATATATATATATATATATATATATATATATATATATATATATATATATATTTATTATTTATTTAACAAATTAAGAAAATCAACTTCGATCACCTTCAAAATATTTTACCCTCAGAGTTGACACACAGCTGCACACGATGCTGCCAACCTTCAAAACAATTCCACAAAACATTTTCTGAAAGGCTGTTAAAGATCCCAAATATCAAGTCTTTGAGCATCGACTTGATCTTTGGGAAGAGCCAGAAGTTGTAGGGAGCCAAGTCTAGTGAATAGGGTGGGTGCTCAGGCACAATGATTACTTTCATTAGTTAAAACTGCTTTCCAAATGCAATTCCTTACGATGTTCTTTTTGTTAATCTGACAGCATTTTTATAACCATTTTGGCACAAACCCTTCTCATATTCAATTCTTCCGTTAGAATAAGGGTAGGAAAATGGTCTAAATTTGAACAAGTTTCCACTCGTACTGAGTAAAGCAATCAAACTGAGCCTTGTCTCACTGTGGTAGGTAAGAACATTTTTATTTTTTATTAACACATCGGCCGATTCCCGCCAAGGCAGGGTGGCCCAAAAAAGAAAAACTTTCATCATCATTCACTCCATCACTGTCTTGCCAGAGGGGTGCTTTACACTACGGTTATAAAACTGAAACATTAACACCCCTCCTTCAGAGTGCAGACACTGTACTTCCCATCTCCAGGACTCAAGTCCGGCCTGCCGGTTTGCCTGAATCCCTTCATAAATGTTACTTTGCTCACACTCCAACATCACGTCAAGTATTAAAAACCATTTGTCTCCATTCACTCCTATCAAATACGCTCACACATGCTTGCTGGAAGTCCAAGCCCCTCGCACACAAAACTTCCTTTACCCCCTCCCTCCAACCTTTCCTAGGCCGACCCCTACCCCGCCTTCCCTCCACTACAGATTTATACACTCTCGAAGTCACTCTGTCTCGTTCCATTCTCTCTACATGTCCGAACCACCTCAACAACCCCTCCTCAGCCTTCTGGATAATAGTTTTGGTAATCCCGCACCTCCTCCTAATTTCCAAACTCCGAATTCTCTGCATTATATTCACACCACACATTGTAAGAACATGTTCTACAATAATTTTTTTATCTTCCCCGTTCTCTCTGGCTTCCAAACTGATAGACAATTTTTTTAATGACAGTAATATATATAAAAAATATATTTTTAGACCAAAATAGTTAGAAGCCTCACCTAGTTTCACTTAAATTATTGTGTATTCTGTAACGTATCTATGATATATATTTTCTTACCCATATTGTTACATTTCTTGCAAAATTTAAAAATATTTGCACGACTTTATCGTAATTACCAGATTCTTTAAAAGTATTTCATGGATGTTTCATAAAATATTTCCGAACAACCTCTTCGACTGTATCTGTCACTATTCATTTAATCATTCTAGGTTTTTAGATCGTCCAGTTCTAGTAGCTGTGGATGAAGATAATCCACTTAACAAGTTAATTATCAAAGAAAACTTCGCTTTCCAAGACGGGCAGAAAGTACATTTCACCGGCCCTCTCACAAAACTCATGGACATACTGGCGAAGGCACAAAATTTTACGTAAGTTGGCTCAAATACATACATACATAGCATTTCTCTCTCTCTCTCTCTCTCTCTCTCTCTCTCTCTCTCTCTCTCTCTCTCTCACTCTCATTCTCTCACTCTCTCTCTCAGGTATTCACTATTGACCCACTGACTTGGACAACAGAATAAAAATATAATCATATAACGAGAAATTATTCGTGACTGAAGATTTGCTATAAGGTTGCATATATATATATATATATATATATATATATATATATATATATATATATATATATTATGAGGTTCGTAGGTTCGAGTCTCCGTCGGCCAGAGATCAGTGTTTGTGAATATTTCGCCTGCTCTTGCGAATTCCTAGTATATATATATATATGTCGTGCCGATTAGGTAAAACTGGTCAATTAGCAAGAACTCATCTAAAATTAAGTCCTTTCTAAAATTTTCTCTTATACGTTTAAAGATATATTTTTTTCATTTATGTTAATGTAAAAATTTATAATTTTGTACCAAGATAAACTTTGAAAACCTACCTAACCTTATTACAACAAGCGCAATTTAATTTAGCCTAACCCAACTAAATATATTTTAGATACGTTAACATTAATTTAATAATAAACAAACACAATGCAAAATATTTTTTTCGTTATGTTCAGAATGATTTTTGCGAAATTATTGCATACACAAATTTTCGCTTGTCTTATATGGCAAGAAGAGCGTTGCTATTTAAGCCAAAATCGCAAGTTTACCTAATCGGACGACATATATATATATATATATATATATATATATATATATATATATATATATATATATATATATATATATATATATATATTTTTTTAATAACACATCGGCCAATTCCCACCAAGGCAGGGTGGCCCGAAAAGAAAAACTTTCATCATTATTCACTCCATCACTGTCTTGCTAGAGGGTGCTTTACACTACAGTTATAAAACTGCAACATTAACACCCCTCCTTCAGAGTGCAGACACTGTACTTCCCATCTCCAGGACTAAAGTCTGGCCGGCCGGTTTCCCTGAATCCCTTCATAAATGTTACTTTGCTCACACTCCCACAGCACGTCAAGTATTAAAAACCATTTGTCTCCATTCACTCCTATCAAATATGCTCACACATGCTTGCTGGAAGTCCAAGCCCCTCGCACACATAACTTCCTTTACCCCCTCCCTCCAACCTTTCCTAGGCCGACCCCTACACCGCCTTGCCTCCACTACAGATTTATACATTCTCAAAGTCATTCTGTCTCGTTCCATTGTCTCTACATGTCCGAACCACCTCAACAACCCCTCCTCAGCTCTCTGGATAATAGTTTTGGTAATCCTGCACCTCCTCTTAATTTCCAAACTCCGAATTCTCTGCATTATATTCACACCACACATTGACCTCAGACATGACATCTCCACTGTCTCCAGCCTTCTCCTCGTTGCAACATTCATCACCCATGCTTCACACCCATATAAGAGTGTTGGTATAACTATACTCTCATACATTCCCCTCTTTACTTCCATGGACAAAGTTCTTTGTCCACAGACTCCGAAGTGCTCCACTCACCCTCTTCCCCTCATCAATTCTATGATTCACCTCATCCTTCATAGACCCATCTGCTGACATGTCCACTCCCAAATATCTGAATACATTCACCTCCTCCATACTCTCTCCCTCCAATCTGATATCCAATCTTTCGTCACCTAATCTTTTTGTTATCCTCATCACCTTACTCTTTCCTATATTCACTTTCAATTTTCTTCTTTTACACACCCTACCAAATTCGTCCACCAACCTCTGCAACTTCTCTTTAGAATCTCCCAAAAGCACAGTGTCAGCAGTAAAAAGCAACTGTGACAACTCCCACTTTGTATTTGATTCTTTATCTCTTAACCCCACACCTCTTGCCAAGACCCTCGCATTCACTTCTCTTACAACCCCATCTATAAATATATTGAACAACCACGGTGACATCACACATCCTTGTCTAAGGCCCACTTTTACTGGGAAATAGTCCCCCTCCCTCCTACACACTCTATCCTGAGCCTCACTATCCACATAAAAACTCTTCACTGCTTTCAGTAACCTACCTCCTATTCCATACACCTGCAACATCTGCCACATTGCCCCCCTATCCACCCTATCATACGCTTTTTCCAAATCCATAAATGCCACAAAAACATTTTTACCCTTATCCAAATACTGTTCACCTATATGTTTCACTGTAAACACTTGGTCTACACACCCAATACCTTTCCTAAAGCCCCCTTGTTCATCTGCTATCCTGCTTTCTGTCTTACTCTTAATTCTTTCAATAATAACTCTACCATACACTTTACCAGGTACACTCAGCAGACTTATTCCTCTATAATTTTTGCACTCTCGTTTGTCCCCTTTGCCTTTATGCAAAGGAACAATACACGCTCTCTGCCAATCCCTAGGTACCTTACACTCTTCCATATATTTATTAAATACTAGCACCAACCACTCCAAAACTATATCCCCACCTGCTTTTAACATTTCTACCTTTATCCCATCAATCCCAGCTGCCTTACCCCCTTTCATTCTACCCACTGCCTCACGAACTTCCCCCACACTCACAACTGGCTCTTCCACACTCCTACAAGATGTTATTCCACCTTGCCCTATACACGAAATCACAGCTTCCCTGTCTTCATCAACATTTAACAACTCCTCAAAATATTCCCTCTATCTTCCCGATACCTCTAACTCTCCATTTAATACCTCTCCTCTCCTATTTTTAACTGTCAAATCCATTTGTTCCCTAGGCTTCCTCAACTTATTAATCTCATTCCAAAACTTTTTCTTATTTTCAACAAAATTTGTTGATAACATCTCACCCACTCTCTCATTTGCTCTCTTTTTACATTGCTTCACCACTCTCATAACCTCTCTTTGTCTCTCCATATACTCTTCCCTCCTTGCATCACTTCTACTTTGTAAAAACCTCTCATATACTAACTTTTTCCCCTTACTACTCTCTTTACATCATCATTCCACCAATCGCTTTTCTTCCTTCCTGCACCCACTCGCCTGTAACCACAAACTTCTGTTGAACACTCTAACACTACATTTTTAAATCTACCCCATACATCTTCGACCCCATTGCCTACACTCTCACTAGCCCATCTATCCTCCAATAGTTGTTTATATCTTACCCTAACTGCCTCCTCTTTTAGTTTATAAACCTTCACCTCTCTCTTACTTACTGCTTCCATTTTCCTTGTATCCCATCAACCTTTTACTCCCACTGTAGCTATAACTAAAAAGTGATCTGATATATCTGTGGCCCCTCTATAAACATGTACATCCTGAAGTCTACTCAACAGTCTTTTATCTACCAATACGAAGTCCAACAAACTACTGTCATTACGCCCTACATCATATATTGTATACTTATTTATCCTCTTTTTCTTAAAATATGTATTGCCTATAACTAAACCTCTTTCTATACAAAGTTCAATCAAAGGGCTCCCATTATCATTTACACCTGGCACCCCAAACCTACCTACCACACCCTATCTACATGTTTCTCCTACTTTAGAATTTAGGTCCCCTACCACAATTACTCTCTCACTTGGTTCAAAAGTTCCTATATATTCGCTTAACATCTCCCAAAATCTCTCTCTCTCCTCTACACTCCTCTCTTCTCCAGGTGCATACACGCTTATTATGACCTACTTTTCGCATCCGACCCTTATTTTAATCCACATAATCCTTGAATTTACAAATTTATATTCCCTCTTCTCCTTCCATAACTGATCCTTCAGCTACCCCTTCCTTAGCTCTATCTCTCTCAGATACTCCTGACCTAATCCCATTTATTTCTCCCCATTGAAACTCGCCTACCCCCTTCAGCTTGTTTCGCTTAGGGCCAGGACATCCAACTTCTTTTCATTCATAACATCAGCAATCATCTCTTTCTTATCATCTGCACTACATCCACGCACATTCAAACATACCAGTTTTATAAAGTTTTTCTTCTTCTCTGTTTTAGTAAATGTGTACAGGAGAAGGGGTTACTAGCCTATTGCTCCCGGCATTTTAGTCTCTTCATACGACACACATGGCTTACGGAGGAAAGATTCTTTTTCACTTCCCTATGGACAATAGAGAAAATAAAAAGAACAAGAGCTATTAAGAAAAAGAAGAAAAACCTAGATGTGTGTATGTATATATATGCATGTGCATGCCTGTGTAGTGTGACTTAAAGTGTAAGTAGAAGTAGCTAGATATACTGGAGGCAGTGGAGATGTCCTGTCTAAGGGCAATGTGTGGTGTAAATATTATGCAGAAAATTCGGAATGTGGAAATTAGGAGAAGGTGTGGAGTTACTAAAAGTATTTGTCAGAGGGTTGAAGAGGGGTTGTTGAGGTGGTTTGGTCATTTAGAGAGAATGGATCAAAGTAAAATGACTTGGAGAGCGTATAAATCTGTAGGAGAAGGAAGGCGGGGTAGGGGTCGTCCTAGAAAAGGTTGGAGGGAAGGGGTAAAGGAGGTTTTGTGGGCGAGGGGCTTGGACTTCCAGCAAGCATGTGTGAGCGTGTTAGATAGGAATGAATGGAGACGAATGGTTTCTGGGACATGACGATCTGTTGGAGTGTGAGCAGGGTAACATTTTGTGAAGGGATTCAGGGAAACCAGTTAAATGATTTAGTTGGACTTGAGTCCTGGAAATGGGAAGTACAATGCCTGCACTTTAAAGGAGGGGTCTGGGATAGTGACAGCTTGGAGGGACTATTCTCAGCTGTCGTATCTGAGCTCCTATGCAAAGACAGTGATTATGTATGAGTGTGGTGAAAGTGTTGAATGATGATGAAAGTATTTTTTTGGGGGGGGGGGGATTTTCTTTCTTTTTGGGTCACTCTGCCTCGGTGGGAGACGGCCGACTTGTTGAAAAATAAAAATATATATATATATATATATATATATATATATATATATATATATATATATATATATATATATATATGTCGTGCCGATTAAGTAAAACTGGTCAATTAGCAAGAACTCATCTAAAATTAAGTCCTTTCTAAAAATTTCTCTTATACGTTTAAAGATATATTTTTTCATTTATGTTAATGTAAGAATTTATAATTTTGTACTAAGAGAAACTTTGAAAACCTACCTAACCTTATTACAACAAGCGCAATTTAATTTAGCCTAACCCAACTAAATATATTTTAGATACGTTAACATTAATTTAATAATAAACAAACACAATGAAATATATTTTTTTCGTTATGTTCAGAATGATTTTGGCGAAATTATTGCATACACAAATTTTCACTTGTCTTATATGGCAAGGTGAGCGTTGCTATTTAAGCCAAAATCGCAAGTTTTACCTAATCGCCACGACATATATATATATATATATATATATATATATATATATATATATATATATATATATATATATATATATATATATATTCAAGTATTTTTATTATTTTTAACTTATTTTTTGGTTCATTAGTTTTTTGAAATATTTCAATTCCAAGTAAATGGAAAAATATATAGACTGAGACAAAAGAATATCCAATAATGAGATGAAATCCAAAGTAATGGAGACCTTGAAGACATTCTTTTAAGTAAATAATATGTTATAACAGAATATTTGTGTTCCATGCGTCGTGCAGGTACGTGAATGTGAGGCCTCCTGACGGATCGTGGGGCTTGAAGCACGAGGACGGGACTTGGAGTGGTATGGTTGGCATGGTTAGCAGGAAGGTAAGTTCAACCAGGAATTATTATATACATCCATGAACGATCTTTTACACGTTGGGAATGATATGTTCAACAAGGTACAAAATTTTCATTTAGGGCAATTTTCATTCAGTGAAATGTTAATCCAACTAGGTACAAAATTTTAAATTTCGTAAATGGTAATTCTAGGCGTGAACAACGATTTACACTCAGAAAATGGTAAGTCCAACCTGGCACTATTATTTATACTCATAGAAAGCTAACTTAAACCTAGCACTTTGATTTACACACAAGGAACGTGATGTTGGAGGAAGTTTTACAATTGTGTTGCCATGGTTCGAGTCTTGACAGATCCCTGAGCTGGAAAAATTGAGTTTTTATGAATTCATATGTCAGTTAACACTTAGAATTAATAAGAAAAAATAATTTGCTCATAATCTATATGTTTATTTTCAACAAAACAACCGTCTCAAACCAAGGAAAGTGACGCAAAAGATAAGTACTTTCACCATCTCTCACTCCATTACTATTCTGTCAGAAGGGCGCCAATATGGTAGTTCAATACTGAATATTTCACCGTCCCTCCAGCGTGCAATGCACTGTACTTTCCGCTTTCGGTCCGGTTATCCGGTTTCAATAAATCTCAACATAAATGTAACTTTGCTCATACTCCAACAGCACGTTAACTCATTAAAATCACTTGCCTCCACTCACACCTATCTATCATGTTCACACACGCTTGCTGGACGTCTAAGCCCTTCGCAAACAAAACCTCCTTTACATCCTCTCTCCAACCTTTCCTAGGACGACCAGTACTCCACCTTCTCTCTACTACAAACTGAAACACCTCCAAGACAATATATTTCATTGCGTTTGTTTATTATTAAATTAATGTTAACGTATCTAAAATATATTTAGTTGGGTTAGGCTAAATTAAATTGCGCTTGTTGTAATAAGGTTAGGTAGGTTTTCAAAGTTCATCTTGGTACAAAATTATAATTTTTTACATTAACATAAATGAAAAAAATATATCTTTAAACGTATAAGAGACAATTTTGGAAAATACTTAATTTTAAATGAGTTCTTGCTAATTGACCAATTTTACCTAATTGACACGACATATATATATATATATATATATATATATATATATATATATATATATATATATATATATATATATATATATATATATATATATATGATGGAATGCTTTATTAATAGACAGAATACATCAATGGGAAACATGAACATGAATAAAATAGTACAATATATCAAAGATTATAAATCTCCTCCAGCTCCGCCGAAGCCGGACGCGAGCCAAGTATGCAGCATGCGTTTCCCTCTGGATGGCTATGCTGAGACGCTGGAACATGAACGTGGCTGCCCTTGGGTCCCTGGTGGTGTCGATGAGTCTGGAACCCAGTTCTTTAAGGAAACGTGTTGCATTTTTCCCCATGCTCCCAAGGTTTCTGATCCCACTGGGACAAATTAATACTGTTGGCTTATGTCCCTGTACTTGCCGATCTTGTACTCCTCTCTGTGGTCAGCAGCTCCTCCCTGTCGCCCGACACTGTGATGGATGTAGGTGTCAGCCAGTGTCGACACACAGGTATAATCCCATGCTAAGAGCTTGCCATTCTTCCAAGGATAGATGGTGATCCCGTCGGGGCGGTTTGCTGTGTTGTGGGCGTTGTTGGCTGCTAGTGATCGAGGCTCTCCCTCGGCTGGTCATCCAGCTGTAGCAAGGGTTCTCTTTATGATGTCGTTGACCTCATTGTGTCTTGCATGCCAACCCTTGGTTTTAGAACAGTTAAGACCATGTAGACCATATTGGTCGGCTTGCGCATCGCTGCAAATACACGTATATTCCGTGTGAATAGGGGCAGCAAGGCACAGAGCCACTGCAATACGAAGGGTCTTAGGGTCGAGGCGTGTTCCCATGGTCGAAATGGGAACTGTTTGGAGGAAGTCCCCAGAGTGATGTGCACTCACATCTAGGAGACGGGCAGTTTCCCTGTCTGATGTTATGGCCCTAAGCATATTGGCAAGTATCTTTTCAGCGATGGGGCCGTCCCAGCTTGACTGTTTGTAGGCCAGTTCTTCACTAGGTTTTGGTGTTGGAGCAGCAAGAGTCTCCCATTCAGTGATGGCACTTGTGTAGCTAGGGTCCTGTATTCCTGCTGAATCACTGAGGTTGTCTGGAAGAATTTGTTTTATTAGCTCATTTGATGCTATGGAAGAGGATAAGAAAGCTGGTAGGGCAATCTGGGAGGATTTGCGTACTCCCAGCCCCCCAAGTCTGACTGGAAGTGAGGCTTGCAACCACTGTCCATCTTCGAGGGAAAGATTCAATACACTCTCTAGCATGGTCTTGAGGAGAGAGTCACATTCCTTGAGTTTCGGGCTGCTGAAGGCTGGGGAGCATCTCAGGAAGTATGTAAGTTTTGGGATTGACCTGTAGTACGTCAGTACCACTTGCTCCACAGTGGTTGGGCCACTGATCTTCACATCCTCCTCTCCTCCACCATCCCATCCTTTTCCAGTATTTCCATCCTTTCCCTTCCTTCTTCCTTCCCCTTCCTTCTTCCTTCCCCATCTCGTCGATTATTCGGCCATAAAGATCGAAGATCGAAATGAAAAAAAATATATCTTTAAATGTGTAAGTGAAAATTTTAGAAAGGACTTAATTTTAAATGAGTTCTTGCTAATTGACCAGTTTTAATTAATCGGCACGATATATATATATATATATATATATATATATATATATATATATATATATATATATATATATATATATATATATATATATATATATATATATGCATATATATATATATATATATATATATATATATATATATATATGGGTTAATACTTTAGTTATTCTTAGCACTGCAGCCGTCTCCTACCCAGGAGAAGACCAAACGAAGACTAAAACAAGGACATGCACATAGGATTCGTCGTGGATGTGTTTATTCTTAAATTCCTACTGAATATTTTTACAAAAATTAACGAGATGATAAGTACAGTGAATGAACTCTGAAGGGAGCGACCAGTTAAAATGAGTTTTTTTTTTAATTTGCTAAAATTTCAATGGAAATTTGACTGTGAATTAAGCAGCATTTGAAACCTAGTCACTGTGTTTTTAGTGACGTATTGCCTTAAGTTAAATAGAAAAAAAATAGTGCCCTATTTTATAGGGCTTAGGGCAATTCCTCTCCTACAAAATTGGTAAGATATATAATGTTCTTGTTGTAATCAGATGAAAGACAAAGAGTTAGGTATTCTAATTACAATTACTTTTTGAGAGAAATGTTAATAGATTGCATTATACAAGATGTTGAAATATGTTTTTCTTAAGGACTTTCTTTTGAGAAAAAAATCACTAAAAACAAAACGGTAAAACATATCGCTAACCTCCCATGTAATTCAATAGAACCATCATTCCTCAATAACCTGTGAAAGAATCATGATGCTCTTATAAATACTCTTCGCACGAGAGGAATTATAATATCAATAACTTATTCCTGAGTTATAGATAATTATTGTGTACAAATCTAAGGTAATCGCGCGATAAATCTTCAAGCACTATTTACCCCCGTCCTTATCAGAAGCCCCAAGGCCACTGAGCCAGTGCCACAGTGCGCTCTTCCACTCGACTCCTCACACAAGTTGCCATGTAGTGTATTTAAAGTGAAACAATCATTAAAATTGCAATTTTTTGGGGTAAAAAAAATGACTAATTGCCAACATGTCCACTTGCTGACAGCAATAACCAAAAAAAAAACATTTTGGTTAAAAATACTTAGAAATATGATAGAAACAAGTTGATTACAATGTTTTTCGTAAGAAAATTTTTTTTTCCCTAATTTTTCGATTTCAATTTTTTTATCACTCAAAAACGACTCGTCCCTCCCTGAAACTGTTTAGATGGTCATTTAAATTGTAATTTTATATCTGGCAACTATGGCAAGAAAGCTGTTGAATTAATGATGGCGAGTGTTTACTTTTATGACTTTTATTTTCATTTTGCCTCATCCTTCCCGTGTGGTGAATGGAAATCGAAAGTTTCCTGAGGAAGAAAAGTTATCAGTAAATTTTAATATGGATAGTGGATTGAAAATGACGTCATTTACTACATCGTATTCATAATATTACTGAAGAATACAATGCTAAATTATCTAATTATAATTGATGTATGTTCATATCGTTTTGTCCAGGAGGCAGATATTGGCGTTGGCCTCTTCGGTATTAGTGCGACCCGCGCTGAGGTAGTCGACTTCACAGCAACCATACTGATAGATTATTGGAGAATATTAGGTGGTCGTGGGAGGGCGGAGGTAAATCCTTGGAGCTTCCTGATGCCCCTGGCGCCCTAGTATGGGCTGCCATCTTCACAACACTACTGGCGCTCCCTTCATTAATATGTCTGCTCTCCTCGTGTGCTTTAGTAAAGAGCAGCAAAGCAGAGAAGTGGCTTTCAGACACCTTCGCCTTAATTTGTATATTACTACTTCAAGGTAATTTTTTTTGGGCTGATGTGTCAGATCCCATACAAATCTTTATGTATTTGAGGTATATGAACAAAAATTGCAAGGTTAGTAATATATAATATTAAAAACCTGTCTAGCTGTGTGTCTGTCTGTAAGTCTATCTGTCTGTCTGTCGGTTTGTCTGTCTGGGTGTCTGTCTATATGTTTAGTATGTTTGCCGGTGTATTCATCTGTCTTTCTGTCTCTTTGTATGTGTCGCGTCTCCCTCTGTCTCTATGTCTCTCTCTCTCTCTCTCTCTCTCTTTATCTATCTATCTATCTACCTATTTGCTTATATATATATGTCATTTATATTTGTACATATGACTCTTGCCACAGATGCTCCTGTGCCTAAGAACTGGTGGTGGGAGCGTCTGATATTTGCCACATGGATGATGGTGACACTGGTGTTAACACAGAGTTACTCTGGCAACCTCATGGCTCTCATGGCAGTGAGACACATCCCTCAGCCCTTCCAGTCTCTTCATGACTTGGTCGACGACTCAAAAGTTACTACGATATGGGAAACAGACTCAGCCAGTGTGCAGTATTTACATGTATGTTACAGAAATGTAAAACAGTTTTGTTGATGGCGAAGTATATAAAATTTGAACGTAATATATATTTTAAGAACAAGAGGGTAAAGAAGTTTCCGAAATTAACGGAGAAATGAGAGTAGATTGGTAGACAAAATATTAGTACAAACAACAAGTGGTTTTGAATCATTTACCAAACTGCGGCTGGCCAGGGTTCGACCCCACGACACACTGTCCCATCAAGAGACAACAAAATGTACATGTCACCTTATCCACTCAGCCATCGATCTTACAAAGAT
Source organism: Cherax destructor (assembly GCA_009830355.1). Classification (NCBI taxonomy): domain Eukaryota; kingdom Metazoa; phylum Arthropoda; class Malacostraca; order Decapoda; family Parastacidae; genus Cherax; species Cherax destructor. The sequence goes on from WNWK01002773.1 coordinate 55,896, forward strand.
CACACACCCAGCAGAGCTCGTAGGATCGATGGCTGAGTTAATAAGGTGACATGTATATTGTGCTGTCTCTTGAGGTGGACAGTGAATTGTGGGGTCGAACCCTGGCCTGCAGCAGTTTGGTAAATAATATATATGTCGTGCCGAATAGGCATAACTTGCGATTTTGGCTTAAATAGCAACGCTCATCTTGCCATATAGGACAAGCAAAAATTTGTGTATGCAGTAATTTCGCAAAAATCATTCAGAACCTAACGAAAAAAAAATATATTTCATTGTGTTTGTTTATTATTAAATTATTATAAACTTATCTAAAATATATTTAGTTGGATTCGGCTAAATTAAATTGCGCTTGTTATAATAAGGTTAGAAAAGTTTTCTAAGTTTCTTTTGGTAGTAAATTATAATTTTTGACATTAACATAAATGAAAAAAATATATCTTTAAAAGTATAAGAGAAAATTTTAGAAAGGATTTATTTTTAAATGAGTTCTTGTTAATTGACCAGTTTTACCTATTAGGCACGACATATATATATATATATATATATATATATATATATATATATATATATATATATATATATATATATATATATATATATATATACATACCCTGCCAGTTTTCATAAAACTAAGAAAAAATAGTGTGTTCAAATAACTTTTAACATCTTTTTCTTTACCGAACTCTAAAATATTTTACACAAGTGTTTAGTTTAACAAACTGATTTTTTCAGTCAGTTGAGTCTGGAATATTTCGTGAGATCGCCAACCTGGAAAACAAAGGACGCCTCATATACAGAACTCAGCCTCAGTTTGCCGTGAGCATTGACACCTTAGTGAGGCGCGGTGACCACGTCCTCATGGAGGTGGACATGAGCTTGAAAATATACATGGCACAAGATTTTACACACACAGGTAAGTTCGAATCAATGTACAACTACAGGCGTTTTGTCAGTACACCAAGATAGTTATATCTCCTGCAACTCTCTCCCGAGGGTGCTGCATCTACTTGGCAGGAAAGAAACCTAGTAAATCACTGATCGTATGGGGCTTAAACCCTATGTATGTGAGTTCTGAAACTCTTATGCCAGTGCATTTCGTGATTTGTTGAAATTATGTTATTACGATTTCTTGAGTCAGGGAGTATAGAAAAAGTACATTAAAATCTCATCAGAGAGAAGATCTAAAATTACAATGATGGATCTAATGGGAAGAAAGACTTTTATACTTTATATTTTTGTTTAACCAGAGTTGAAAATTTTATAAAATTAAAAAAAAAACATAGAATTAATGGTTTGTATTCGGATTGGTTTAAAACATTTATCACTGGTGGGATTTCCTTAAAGAAAAGTAAACAGTGTTACAGTAATTTGTAAATTTATAATATACCAATTTTTGTAAAAGAAGTTACTTTATTTTCAAATTTTAAAAATGAGATTTTTCCATTTGACAACTTGAAAATACAACTTCTGAGAGGTTTTAAATTAAAGTTTTGTCGTATTTTACTCAAAATTAAGGTATAAGTAGGTTTAAGTATAGATAGGTAGGTATAGGTATAGGTAGGTAGGTATAGATAGGAAGGTATCTGTATAGATAGTTATAGGTATAGGTAGGTAGGTATAGGTAGGTAGGTATAGGAATATGTAGGTATAGGTAGATATAGGAGTAGGTAGGTATGGGTAGCTATAGGTGTAGGTAGTTATAAGTATGGGTAGGTAGGTATAGGTAGGTAGATATATTAAGGTATAGGTAAAGGTAGGTAGGTATAGGTAAGTAGGTATAGGTAGGCAGATATTGGAAGGTATAATTAAAGGTAGGTATAGGTAAGTAGGTATAGGTATAGGTAGGTAGGTATAGGTTCAGGTTTCCGAGTGTTAACTACTGAATGTCTCTTGTGATTGACTTTATACTTCTACAGTTGGTATATCTTATATAGTGTAATGTATGGAAAGGTTTTTAAGATTTGAAAGTGAAATTTTGCCACTTTAGTTAAAATAGTGATTTTATTTTCCAAGCAATATGTTATAAATACTGTCTTGTGCTGATATTCAACTGCAATAAAAATTTCAGCTGCACTCTGCACTATTCCTTTCACATGCATCTAGGTAAAGAGGGGTTCCCTTAAGTGATTTGTGAGATGCTATTTTCATATTGTACCACTAACGAATCACATTCAGTTTCTGCTCTTGTTATTATTATTATTCTCATATTATTATTTATTATTATTATAAATTCCTATTTTTCTTTTTCAACAAACCGGCCGTATCCCACCGAGGCAGGGTGGCCCAAAAAGAAAAACAATTTTTTTTCTTTTTATCTTTAGTAATGTATACAGGAGAAAGGGGTTACTAGCCCCTTGCTCCCGGCATGTTAGTCACCTCTTACGACACACATGGCTTACGGAGGAAGAATTCTCTTCCAATTCCCCATGGAGATAAGAAATAAACAAAAACAAGAACTTTTAAGAAAATAGAAGAAAATCCAGAGGGGTATGTATATATATGCTTGTACATGCATATGTAGTGTGACCTAAGTGGCAGTAGAAGTAGCAATCCTACCATCATGTAAAAGAATTACAGGTTTCCGTTTTACACTCACTTGGCAGGACGGTAGTACCTCCCTGGGCGGTTGCTGTCTACCAACCTACTACCTAGGATTATTCCTATTATCATTTATTATTATTACTATTATTACTATTATCATTATTATTATCATTTTCATTATTTACATCGTCATTGTTAATATTATTAATATGAATCTCTTGCGGTGAATATTTTAGGGTGTTCTCTGCTTTTATCTTCTATATGTGTAACTTCATCCAATTGGATTCAAATTTTATACGCTGGCTTACTGTCACGAGGATCAGGATTTTGTTTATATTAATATATGTAGGTGTCCTGTGAACATTTTATAAAACAAAAAACAAAGTAATTCCGATTGTCATATAATATGTGGAGGAAGCCTCTTCTGTTCGGCATCAAATTCTCCACTCTGGGGTGTCTTATTGCATAGGTGATAATTAGAAAGTTTTACATTAAACAAAGCTGTGCATATTTTACTTCAGGTAAGTTGCCAGCACTGTTTCCATGCATCTTTATAAACGAAGGATTTGTCATGAGTATAGCTTATGTTGGTGAGAATTTATATATGGGGAAAATATTTATAATTTCGACTTTAAGTTCTAAGTTCTGATGTATTTTTTCAAATAGTTATGGAAAGTGCTGGCTTTAGGGTTCTGAAGTGTCAATTTCATTAATGAAAAATTAAGATGTCGATTTAAATGCTGGAGAGCATTGGTATGTAAAGGGATTCTAAAATACCCTCTTAAAAACTATGAGTACGCTCTGCTGGGTGTTTGATTCTTGTAGGATTGCGTGGTCTTGTGGGTTAGAGCATCATGTGATTGTCACTCACCGTGAGGCGGGCCAACACGACATGGGTTCGAGTTCTCGGCTAGTCGCAGTGTTGATATTGATTAAATACTACTTGTTCGTGGTTACAATAATATATATAATATATATATATATATATATATATATATATATATATATATATATATATATATATATATATATATATATACGTATATATATATATATATATATATATATATATATATATATATATATATATATATATATATATATATATATATATATATATATATATATATATATATATGTCGCCGATTAGGTCAAACTTGTCAATTAGCAAGAACTCATTTAAAATTAAGTCCTTTCTAAAAATTTCTCTTATACGTTTAAAGATATATTCTTTTTTCATTTATGTAAATGTAAAAATGTATAATTTTGTACCAAGAAAACTTTGAAAACCTACCTAACCTTATTACAACAAGCGCAATTTAATTTAGTCTAACCCAACTCTATATATTTTAGATACGTTAACATTAATTTAATAATAAACAAACACAATTAAATTTTTTTCGTTAGGTTCAGAATGATTTTTGCGAAATTATTGCATACACAAATTTTCGCTTGTCTTATATGGCAAGAAGAGCGTTGCTATTTAAGCCAAAATCGCAAGTTTTACCTAATCGGCACGACATATATATAGTATATATTATTGTAACAACGAACGAGTGGCATTAATCAATAACAACACTGCGACTAGCCAAGGATTCGAACCCATGTTGTTTTAGCCCGCCTCATGGTGAGCGAAAAGCAATGATGCTCTAATGCACCAAATCCTACAAGAATCATGCACCAAGCAGAGCTAGGTGTTTTACCGTGATCCGAGGACATACGGTGGTGCGGGTGCCTCTGCATGGTCCTGTGAGTTAGAGCGTCATATGTTTTCGCTCACCATGAGGCGGGCCAAAGCAGCATGGGTTTGAGTCCTTGGCTAGTCACAGTGTTGTTATTGATCAATACCACTCGTTCGTGGTTACAATACATATTCTAAAATTCATTACCATGCAATATTTCAAATCATCATGAAGAAACGAGTTTTTGAATGTTCTCGACTAAATTGACCAATGTGCACATAGCCCAAAACTAATGTCAACCCTTCTATAGTAATGATACGTATGCGATAACAATTTCAAATAGATCAGGTCAGATATTTAGTTATCGCAGTAAAGTCAGTTTTTCTTTGCTTTTAAAAACAATTGATTAAGTCGACGAGTAAAGAAGCAAGCAATCCTTTTGCAAACAATACAAACAAGGAAAGTTTAATTAAAGCTGCTTAAAGTACTCAATTGAAAGTTATTTAAAGGAAATAATTGATCCTTTTAATAATTCTGTAAAAAATCGAACGTATTTGCCCTTACAAAGCATAAAAATAAATAGAATATTTTCTGTTATAAATGAAAGTGTATAAATTTGAAGCGGTTACATAAAAGTGTCCATCATAAAACTGAAAATAAAACAACGAAATCTTTCAAACGAAGTGACAACTCTGGAACCAACACAACTGAATAACAATCTCAACAATCATTAATGTAATATACACCAGGATTGAAAAGTAAAGCAGACGAGACAGTGGAGTTTCAAGTTATCGACAAGAAAACTCTAAGCAATATGCATGAAAAAAAATAGTAAATTGTTGGTACAAATTTAGTCCTTTGCAGTAAGAACTTTCATTTTCTTACGATACCGTTAATCTGAGAGTTTCAAACCAATAATTAAATGAGATATTTACCATTTGTCGAATGAACATCTTGGAGGGAAAAAAAATCAAAACAATAATTATTTATTTTTACGATATGTCATTACTACACGAAACATTTCTCTCAGGGTTTAAAGTGATTCGTACTATTATTATAAATATATTTTGTTGAAAATTAGATAAAAATTTACAAAAGCCAAAATTACGATTTGTTTTCATAACTCTAAAATATTCTTCATTCTAATAATTATTTCATTACATTACAGGACAATGTTCTTTTTATGAGTCTAGGGAGGAGTTCCTGCCTTTAATGTTTGCGATGATCGGCCAGAAGGACAGTCCTCTGGTTCCAGCTTTAAGTAAGAGGTAAACATTACGACTTGCCTGCCATGGGTGTACTCACCTAATTGTGGTTGCAGGGGTCTTGACTCAGCTCCTGGCCCATCCACTTCTCTGGTCGCTACTATGTCCACTGTTCCATGAGCTTTTTCGTATGTATTCTTTAAGCTATGTATGAATCCTGACTAAACTATATCACTCTCCAGATGGTTCCAATTCCTGACAACTCTGTGAGTGAAGAAATACTTCCTAAGATCCGTGTGACTCATCTAAGTCTTCAACTTAAAGTTGTAACCCTTTGTTGCTGTGTCCATCTCCGTAATATCCTGTCCCTATCCACCTTGTCAATTCCTGCCAGTGTTTTATGTCTTTATCATATCCCCCCTATCCTTCCTATCCTCCAGTGTCGTCACGGTATGTCATAAGACATACCCTTTTAGTTCCGGGACTAGTCTTGTTGCAAACCTTTGCACTTTCTCTAATTTCTTGACGTGCTTTACCAGGTGAGGGATCCAAACTGGTGTTGTATACTCCAATATGGGCCTGACATGCACGATCTACAGAGTCCTAAACGATTCCTTACTCAGGTGTCCAAACGCTATTCTTAGTTTTGCCAGGCGCGCATGTACTCCAGTTGTTATTTGGTTGATGTGCGCCTCAGGAGATGTACTCGGTATTATACTCACCCCAAAATCCTTTTCCTTGAGGAAGGTTTGCAGTCTTTTAGCCCCAAGCATGCACTCTGTCTGCAGTTTTCATGACTTTGTATTTGGAGGGGTTAAATTCCAGGAGCCAGTTGCTGTACCTGGCTAGCAGCTTGTTCAGATTCCTTTGTAGTCCTGCCTAATCCTCGTCCAATTAACTTCTTCGCATTAGCTTGACATCCTCTGGAAACAAAGACACCTCTTACTCTATCCCTTCCATCATGTCATTCACATATATCAGAAACAGCACCGACCCTAAGAATGATCCCTGTGGAACCCCACTAGTAACAGGCGCCCATTCTGGCACCTCATCACGTACCATGACTCGTTGTTGCCTTCCTGTCAGGTATTCTCTGAGTAATTACAGTGCCTTTCCTGTTATACCTGCCTGCTCCTTTACCTTTTGTAATAATCTCTTGTGTGGAACTGTGTCGAAAGCCTTCCTACAGTCCCCAAAAATGCAGTCTACCCATCTCTCTCTGTCTCTCTCTCTCTTGTCTTGCTTCTGTTACCATGTCGTAAAACTCTAGTAAGTTTGTGACACATACCTTTCTAGGTGCTCCACTACTATTCTTCTGATAATCTTCTCCATGACATTGGATACTGTTCATGTCAGTGACAGTGGTATGTAGTTTAATGCTGCCTGTCTGTCTCTTTCTTGAAAATCGGGACTTCAGTTGCTGTATTCCACACCTGTTTCGATAGATGTGTTAACTTTGTTGTTAGTGGCAAACATAACACCTCTGCGCTCTCTCTCTAAGGACCTTAGAGGGATGTTATCCTGTCCCTCCGCCTTTGAGGTATCTAGCTCACTTACCAGCCTATTGACTTCCTCCTCGGATGTGTGTATTGTGTCCCGCACGTTTTGGTTTACCCCACCATTCCAACTTTCTGGAGTTCTTTCTGTCTCCACTGAAAATACTTCCTTAAATCTCATGAGTTCTTTACATACTTCTCGGTCGTTTCTTGTGATCTCCCCTCATTCTTTCTTCAGCCTGATTACCTGGTCCTTGACTGTTGTTTTCCTCCTGATGTGAGTGTACAACAGCTTGGAGACTGACTTGGTTTTCGATGCTCTGTCATTTTTATATTGCCACTGCGTCTACCTACTTATTTGTTCATATTCGTGTTTGGTTCATCGACTAATGTCCTTATTTTCCTGGGACCTTTGTCTTCTATATATTTTATTGTCTTTAGCACACTTAGTTTTGGTCTTTCTAAGACTTCGGTTGAACCAAGGGTTCGTTCTGGTCTTCTGGTACGAACCTCTCCTCTGCTTCCCAGCATTTTGTTTTCACGTATTCCATCATTTCATTTACCTGCAGTTTGCTTTTTCCCATCCTACTCTTCCTGCTTCTCTATCCACTTGTAACTCTACTATGTATTCGAAGCTCAGGACAAAGTAATCGTTAGCTCCAACGGGCCTTTCAGATGTAAGGTCATAAATGTCTGAACTACTCAAGGTGAATATGAGGTCCAGTCTTGCTGATTACTCATCTCTTGTCTCTGGTAGTGTCCCTAACGGGAAAATATATGATGTTTTCCAGTACCACCTCCATCATCTTAGCCCTCCACGTTTCTGGTCCCCGGTGCAGCTTCAGGTTTTCCAAGTCAGTCTCCTTGTGATTGAAATCGCCCGGTTCATGTGGGCCCTTCTGGTTACTTCAGTTTATCAACCATTGCTTTGCTGTTCCCATCTTGTCTTGGCCTTCTGCTCTCCTCTTTCCATTGATTTTCCCTCCACTTCTCTGGGTCCCATTTAAGCATAGTTATTGCTGCTTTCTTTATCCATTCCTGGATCACCCGGTGGCCTGATTACGCCACTGCAGGATCCATATCACCTTCACTACCTACCCATCCGCCTCACTTACTGTTGTCCCTGTGCCCAACAGCATGTCACTTTCGTTCCATGACATTTCTTGATGGCCTGATGGGGCCTCTATGTAGGACTTAACTCCTTCCTTTTTTTCGGTCCCCTCCAAGGATATTGGTGTACGTGCTCTTGATGCCATGCCGTGTGTGTGTGTGTGTGTGTGTGTGTGTGTGTGTGTGTGTGTGTGTGCTAACACATACACATTCTTCATGAGTACTTGTATAATTTTCTACTGGTGCTCTGATAATCGTCATGTTTTTATACATGGACGACACTAAAGTACATTCCTTCATCTCAAGATCGATTAATTAATCATTTACATTTTACTCACTCAGAATAATAACAGTGACAGAGGCTGGCCTGTTTACCCAGTGGATGAAGGAAGAGGAACCCAACTCAACAATCTGTTCTCGTTCCCCATCCAAAATTACGGTCAAAACGTCACTCTCAGTCATCAACCTATGGGTAATTTGGTAATATTTCATGGAGTAAAAACTCCTCGATTACGTATATGTGAATTAAAAAAATGTTTTGGAAAAGCTTTCATTTAAAGTACGTATCGTAACTTTTCGTTATTAGATTTATATTATTTGTATTTCCTTCCAGGGAATGTTTGTCGTGTACACTGGAGGCTTGTCTCTAAGTCTCCTGATATTTTGTCTGGAACTTGTCGCCAACTTTATCTCGCATTCTCTACAAGACTAAATCTGACAACACATTCAAAACATTGGGTCAATGAGATTTTTACTGAGGCATCAACTACAAGTAATCAATGAGACAATTGTTCAACATTTATGTATCATTATTCTAGAAACGTTTCCGCAGCCTGTGGTTTCATTAGTCCAGTACAGAGAAGAACGGTGGAAGATGAAAAGAAGTTTGAGGTAATCAGTCGCTCAGCCTCGAATCTATGTGTTCAGACATTCAATCTCGATTTTTTATCAAGGTTGATGGACTGAACACATCGACTGTAGACTGAGGGACAGATTACCTCAAACTCCTTTTTATCTTAATAATAATAATAATAATAATAATAATAATAATAATAATAATAATAATAATAATAATAATAATAATAATAATAATAATAATAATAATAATAATAATAATAATAATAATAATAATAATAATAATAATAATAATAATAATAATAATAATAATAATAATAATAATAATAATAATAATAATAATAATAATAATAATAATAATAATAATAATAAAAATAATCTTTATTTCTACAAGTACATGCACATGGTATACAGGCTGACATCAATGACATACTACTATATAGAAAGCCCCTTGTTATGCAAAGCATTTCGGGCAAATTAAGTCGACTAACACCCAGGTACCTACTGAATGCTAGGTGGACAGGGACTGTAGGTGCCTTAAGGATACATGTCTATATTGGGCTAACTGAACCACTGGCTGGCGAAACGTTTCCAGAAAAAAAAACATTCCAAAATGTTGCAAACGTATCTCATTTACCAACATTAATAGCACCAGAAGTAATTATTATGAGCGTATTCGTGGAATGAATTATGTTACTCTAATGTTTACTTTAATTTAGCGACAAATAATAAATATGTGGAACATGAAATGTGTGTCAAATTCCCTAAGAAATGCATATATATGAATGGATTCTTTCACACTTTTACAAAGTAAAATACACACAAACACATACACAGAAGTACACACACACTAACACACATACCTCAACCACGACAACCCCAATGCAACCAAACAATCTAACCCAAAACCGACACACCATACCCACTGCCCCCAACTTCCTTTATCACAACTCCACCACCGCAGAAACCCCCCATAGTTCCCCGCCAGGTCTACCACTTCCCCAACCCCAATGTTCTCCCCAGAATACAGTTTTAGAAAATAAGTTGAAGGTTTCGTATACGAATGCGTATGGAATGACAAATAAATGTGACATCCCCGGACATTATAGCAGTCACAGAAACGAAACTCACCAGGATGATAACATACGCAATCTTTCCACCCGGATATCAGATCCTGAGGAAAAATAGAGGGGGCAGAGGGGAAGGAGGAGTTGCACTGGTCATTAAAAACTGATGGGGATTTGAGGAAATGGAAGGAATGGACACGGAGGACATAAATTAGTCATTGCAGTCATGCTCAACCCGCCACAGAGTTGCTGGAGGCCAATAGAAGAATATGAAGTGAGCAACAGAGCAATGGTGGACACACTAGCTGAGGTGGCCAGAAGAACTCACACAGGTAGAGCAAAGTTACTAGTTTGGGTGATTTCAATCCCAAGGAGATTGATTGGGAAAACCTGGAGCCACATGGGGGTCCCGAAATACGGAGACCAAGATGATGGATGTGGTACTGGAATACCTCATGCATCAACAAGTTAGGACACTACCAGTGAGGAGGTATGGATGAACCAGCAAGACTAGACCTCGTATTCACCTTGAGTAGCTCGAACATCGAGGACTTCACATATGAAAGGCCCCTTGGACCTAGTGATCACCTGGTTCTGAGCTTCGAAGAGGAGGGGCCAGGAGCTACGAATCGACCCCTGCAACCACAAATAGATGAGTACTCACCACACATGCACACAAACACACTCGAGAGTATCGTCGGAGTAACAAGATAACACAACTCAAGTGACAAATTTTCAGACTTGGGTAGTTCTTGAGGGAAAGGAACAGAAATGACACGAAAGAAAATCCTGCAGCAGAAGTCACTATTAAAGGATTCCTAAAAATACCACAGAGTGTACCTCGACTGTGACAGAACACAAAAGGAAAGGGAACAACTGAGAAAGTAAGAATCTGCTAAAGGCACTAGGCGAGGTTTTTTTTATGGTAGAGCAGGCACCAGTAGACAGGGGAGCACATCCTCGAAGAGAACAGCAAACACAATTGCACACAGACCCACCCACAGCATACCTTCAATCCCTACCACCTCACACCAAGCAACCACAATAACAGAAGCCAAGCTACACTCCCCATCAACTGTCCCTACCCCTCCAGCACTAATACTGCCACACCAGCAGACTATCAAAATATTAAAAATTGGCTACCGACCCACAGCCAGTACCAATCCCTCCCTCCTCCCAGAACACAGTACTAAAATGATACTGAAGGTGTGGTACACCAATGCAGATGGAATTACAAATAAGAGTGAGGAGTGGCAGGAAAGAATCACTAAGGCATCACTGGACATCATAACAATAACAGAGACAAAGCTCACGGTAGTAATAACAGATGCAATCTTACCATCTGGTTATCAGATACCCAGGAAAGACAGGAGGGGCAGAGGAGGAGGAAGAGTTGCACTACTCATCATGAACCATTGGACTTTTTAGGAGATGGGTGGACTAGTGAGAGGGGTAGCTGATAACTACATAGGACACTGCATACCAGGGGTTCAAAAGTGATTGTAGAAGTGATGTACAACCCGCCACCGAACAACAGAAGGCCAAGACAGGAATATGTTGAGAACAACAGAGTGATGGTGGACACACTAGCCGACATTGCCAGAGGGGCCCAAATGAGCACGGCAAAGTCACTCATCATGGGGGTTTAGGCCAAAATGCTGGAGGCAGTACTATAAAACTTCATGTACAAACATGTTAATTTTAAGGACACAACCAAGAGAGAGAGAGAGAGAGAGAGAGAGCTACCCAGCAAGGCTAGACCTCGTATTCACCTTGAACAGCTCGGACATAGAAGATATCACACACGAAAGGCCCCTAGGAGCTAGTAACCACGTGGTCTTGATTTTAGAATACATAGTGGAGTTAACAATGAAGAATGGAGCAGCACAAGAAGCTCGGAGAAGCCAAACGTCCAAAAGTGGACTTCACAAGTATGAAACAGTTCCTAGATGAAGTGCAGAGGGTAAGCGAGCTAGAGGGAAAGACAGTAAATAAAATTATGGAACACGTGACCACAAAGTGCAGGGAGGCATTAGAGAAGTTCGTAACAAAGGGCAACAGAAACAACAGGAAGACCAGAGTGAGCCCATGGTTTATCAAGAGGTGTGGAGAGGCCAAAGCAAAGTGTTCAAGAGCATGGAAAAGGCACAGAAGGCAAAGGACCCAGGAAAACAAGGAGTTTAGTCGAAAGCCAAAATGAATATGCATGGATAAGGAGAGAAGCCCAGTGTTAAAACGAAAATGACATAGCATCAAAAGCCAAATTTGACCCAGATTTGTTATACAGCCACATCAGGAGGAAAACAACAGACAATGATCACGTAATCAGCTTGAGGAAGTAGGGAGGCTCACAAAGGAAGTATATGAACAGCTCAGCAGAAGATTTAGGGAAAACAAATCACAGTGGAGACAGAAGGCTTCCAGAAAACCGAGGTGATAGGGTGCACCAGCAAAAGCTGGACAGAATGTACACAACCGAGGATGAGTTGAAGATACTGCAAGGAAAACTAGATACCTCGAAGGCGGTGGGCCCATATAATCTCTCTCCTTGGGTCCTGAGAGAGGGAGCAGATGTACTGTGTGTCCCTCTAACAATGATCGTCAATAAATCTATCGAAATTGCAAGACAGCATATGTAGTCCCAATTTTTAAGAAAGGAGACAGACAGGCTGCACTAAACTACAGACCAATGTCACTGACGTGTATGCAAAGTTATAGAGACGATTATCAAGAAAAGAGTGGTGGAGCACGTAGAATGGAACTGATAATAAATGACAACCAGCATGGCTTCAGGAAGGGAAATCCTGCATCATAAACCTATTGGAGGTCTATGACAAGGTAACAGAAGAAAGACAGGAAATAGAGGGATTGGTAGACTGCATCTTTTTGGACTGTAAGAAGGCTTTCGACATAGTTCCATACAAGAGACTGGTTAAAAAGCTAGACGAGCAGGCAGGAATAGGAGGGAAAGTACTGCAATAGATCAGGGAATACCTGAGCGAAAGGATACAACGTGTGTCGATTCCGAGGTGTCGGAAGGGGTGCATTTGTCGAGTGGGGCTCCACAAGGGTCAGTCCTAGGTCCGGTGCTGCTTCTTGTATATGTTAATGATATGACGGAAGGGATGGAGACAGGGGTGTCCCTGTTTGCAGACGATATGAAACTAATGAGGAGAATACAAGCAGAAGAGGATAAGGTAAGCCTACAAGGAAATCTGGACAGGCTGCAATCCTGGTCTGACAAATGGCTCCTGGAGTATAACCCCAGCCAGAGGAAAATTGTAAAGTTTAGGGAAGACAAAGGAGACCGCAGATGGAGTAGAGCCAAAGAGTTCAAAGGCTGCAAAACTGACTCAAAGAAAAGGATCTTGGGTAAGCTCATACCGAGTACAACTCCTGAGTTGCACATCAATCAAATAACTGCTGCAGCATACAGGCACCTGACAAAGCTAAGAATAGTGTTTCGACATCTAAGTAAGAAGTCATTCTCGACGCTGTACACCGTGTACGTCATTCCCTTATTGGGGTATGCAGCACCTGTATGGAACCCTCAGCTGGCCAAACACATCAAGAAATTAGAGAAAGTGCAAAAGTTTACAACAAGACTAGTCCCAGAACTGAGGTGTTTGTGCTACGAAGAGAGGTTAAGGGAACTCAACATGACGACACTGAAAGACAGGAGAGATGGGGAGGACATGATAACAACATATAAAATACTGAGAGGATTGACAGTGTGATAGGATAGGGGCAGAATGTTTCAGAGATGTGACACAGCAACAAGGGGTCAAAACTGGGAGTTGAAAACTCAGATGAGTCAAAGGGATGTTAAGATATGTTTCTTCAGCCATAGAGTTGTCAGGAAGTGGAACAATCTGGAGTAATGTATTGGAGGCAGGATCCATACATAGCTTTAAGAAGAGGTATGATAAAGGTCGTGGAGCAGGGAGAGAGTGGATGTAGTAGTGACCAAATGTAAAGTCATGAAGATCGGGGAAGGGCAAAAAAGACCGCAGACAGAGTATAGTCTAGGTGGCCAAAGACTGCAAACCTCACTCAAGAAAAAAGATCTTGGGGTGAGAATAATACCGAGCACATCTCCTGAGGCACACATCAATCAGATAACTGCTGCAGCATACGGGCGGCTGGCAAACCTAAGAATAGCGTTCCAATACCTCACTAAGGAATCGTTCAAGACTCTGTACACCATATACGTCAGGCCCATACTGGAGTATGCAGCACCAGTTTGGAACCCACACCTGGTTAAGCACGTCAAGAAATTACAGAAAATGCAAAGGTTTGCAACAAGACTAGTCCCAGAGCTAAGGGGATTGTCCTACGAAGAAAGGTTAAGGGAAATCGGCCTGACGACACTAGAGGACAGGAGGGTTAGGGGAGACATGATAACGACATATAAAATACTGCGAGGAATAGATAAGGTGGACAGAGACAAGATGTTCCAGAGAGGGGACACAGAAACAAGGGGTCACAATTGGAAGTTGAAGACTCCTATGAGTCAAAGGGATGTTAGGAAGTATTTCTTCAGTCATAGAGTTGTCAGGAAGTGGAATAGCCTAGAAAGTGACGTAGTGGAGGCAGGAACCATACATAGTTTTAAGACGAGGTTTGATAAAGCTCATGGAGAATGGAGAGAGAGGACCCAGTAGCAATCAGTGAAGAGGCGGGCCCAGGAGCTATGAATCGACCCCTGCAACCACAAATAGGTGAGTACAAATAGGTGAGTTTTCACACACACACACACACACACACAAACATAGGGAACCAGAAACGTGGAGGGCCAAGATGTTGGAGGCGGTACTGGAAAACTTCATTAACCAACATGTTAAGGATAAAACCAGAGAGAGATAGAGGAGAGGATGAACAAGCAAGGCTGGACCTCGTATTCGCCTTGAGCAGTTTGGACATAAGGGATATTACACACAAAAGGCCCATTGGCGCTAGTGATCTCGTGGTACTGATTTTCGAATACCTTGTAGAGTTAACAATGGAGCATGAAGCAGCACAGGAAGAAAGGAAGAAGCCATACTTCAAAGATGGAGATTACACAGGCATGAGACAATTACTGCTTGACGTGCAGTGGGGAATATAATTATAGAGAAAGACAGTAAATGAAATGATGGAACATGTGGCCCCAAAGTTCAGAGGCAGATGAGAAGTTCGTACCAGAGCGAGCCCATAGTTTAACGGGAGGTGTGGAGTAGCCAGAGCTACATGTTCCAGAGAATGGAAAATGTATAGAAGACAAGGGACTCAGGAAAATGAGGAGTTGGGCCAATGAACCAAAAAATAATAAGCACGAATACAGAGGAATGCGCAGCGTCAATACGAGAATGACATAGCATCGAAAACCAAATCTGATGCAAAATTGTTATACAGCCACGCCAGTAGGAAAGCAACAGTCAAGGGCCAGGTAATCAGCTAGTGCGGAGAATTTAAATGGACGAGGGTTAGGTAAGACTACAAAGGGATCCGGAGATCCTGCAAACCTGGTCCGACAGATGACCACCGGAGTTTAACCCCACTATGTGCGAAGTCACATATTGAACCAAATGTATATTCTTCAATGTACACAAATGAAACATACGAAAGACAGTAAAACATTTTTTCATCTTACACATAAGCACATGCAGGTCTTATGATGAGTTTTTTTAAGGTGAAGCTCCTGAAAGTATTTTAGAGGTTAAAGTAAGCATAAATGGAATTAGGTGTAAAAGGTGCATATTACAAGACCTAACCACAATCTTTGATCTTAAATTACAGCTCCTGGTCCCATATTAAAGGGTGAGGTAAGCTGGTGTAACCTGACCACAAATGTGAGTCAGGTGCATATTAGAAGATCGTTGAACTTAAGGTGCTGCTCCGGGTCCCATTTTAAAGGTTGAGGTAAGCAGGTGATACCACATAAATGGTATTTAGGTATTATACAGAGGTAAGCATATTCAAACACACGTAAACTTTTTTGTGGTGAATAAAATAAATGCAGGTTTTTTTAATCGTTGACAAGTTCAAGAAGCAGTTATATATAATGTAAACTCCCGTCAGTGTAGCTCCTGATCCTGAAAATAATAAGCAGCCATAGAACATAGACGTCACCTGCACACTTCACTCAGAGTACCTACGACAGTGTAAATATACTGCAAACTCATACAAATGTTGTTGTATGTTCGCCGGTACATCCGGCCCGGGTCTTCTCCAAATGGTGACCCGGCATTGGCCCCCTGGGTAGAGGGTGTCGGTCATCTTCTTTCTTTCTTTCTTTCTTGCTGTGCCTCCCTATGATGGGGAGTGTCTTCTGACGTCGCATCTTCATCAGCAGATCTTGGTACTTCAGGCTGTGGTTCTACCTACATAGGAAGAAGAAGGATATGGGATAAGAAAGAAGGAAGTGAGAGAAAGAATAGCTGTAGTGGGTAGTCTTGGTCGTCGTCGGGGTTCTCCGGCGTCGTCATCGAGGGGGCGGGTGGGTGGCTAGGACTGGGAGCAGTGTCTCCAAGTCATGGGTGGCCAGGTAAACCAGCCGGGCTGCTTTGTCCTCGCGGGTCAGATCCCCAGGTGCCATCGGGAAGTGCCTGCGGCGGATGGACGTCGCCGCAGGACAGTCAAGCATGTAGTGAACTAAAGGCTTTGGAACCATCCGGTCGCAGTGGCGGCAAAGCTCCTCACTCATGCGTTCGATGAGGCGCTTTGCAGTAGGGTAGACGAGGCGCAGGCGGTGGACGCTGACTTGCAGCTCCCTGTTCAGTTTCCTCATGTTTGGTGGGGGCTCCCTACGTGTCGCTCTGTCATACCAGTGCCGGTTCCGAGATGCTCCCGGTGCTGGTAGTGGGCGTCTGGCTGCCGAAGCTGTGGCTAATGGCAATTGTAGTCGCAGGTTGGGCCGCAAGTGTGGCAGACTTAGCCGCCCCATCCGCCGCATCATTCCCAGCAAGGTCGATGTGGCTTGGTATCCAATTGATTGTTGCTTGCCGGTCCTGCTCGTCAAGTGAGTGTAGGTCTCTTCTGATGGCGGTGAGGAGCCGGATGTTATCCTTGGGCTCCCTATGCATGATGGCCTGTATCGCCGCCCTGGAGTCGACGTGGATGACTGGAGGTTGGTGGTGTTCCAGGAGCGCATGTTGGATGGCCCTCTGGATAGCGTGGAGTTCTGCCTGTAGGATGCTGCAGTGGTCTGGGAGGCGCCAGCCGGCCGTTAGGGAGGAGTGATATATCCCGGGTCTCTTGATCCATCAGTGTAGTACACTGCACACCCGGGATGCTCCACTGCAGCAATGCTTGCAGCTGCCCACCGCTGCAGCACGCGCTGTGGACAGTGACGCTTGCTGGCTGGCAGGTTTGCAAGGTGGATTACGACAGGTTCTGGTGCCCATGGCGGTGGCACGGTGTACCCATCGACTGGCCGGTCGCATCCCTTGTCCTCGAGGAGCGGCATGGGCAGGAGCTCCTTTGTCACTTCCGCAGCCGACCACAACCATAGTCGGACACGGCCCCCTGTGAAGTCGCCTCGCTGACAGTCAAGGAGGTCTCTCAGCAGGCGCTCACCGCCCGGTAGCTGGACAAATTTGGCCAACCTCCTGGCAGCAACAAGGGCGATCCTGTCACTTAGGGGCTGCAGTTGGGCCTCTCTGTTCAGAGTCACTGTGTTGGTCCAGCCCGGGGCCCCCAGCATGACCCGAGCCGCAGCATTTTGTACAACACTGAGGCGCTTGAGGCATGAGGGATGAGCATGGGATAGGGTGATTGCACCATAGTCGACTAGCGAGCGCACCGATGGCACGTAGAACATCCGGAGAATATCGTGGCTGGCACCAGTCCTAGGATTGGCCATGGCATGCATGGCCGTGACACGTTGCATGGCACGCTCCCTGACATACTCTGCCTGCTTGCGGAAGGAGAGTTGGCTGTCAATCCATATACCAAGATACTGGTAACTGCAGACCCAGTCCAGGTTGATGTCTGAGATCTTCAGCCTGGTATCAGGCACCTTGGCACGAAAGATCATGGCCTTGGACTTGTCCGCCGAGATCTTGAGCCAAGGCGACGGCAGGTGGTATCTAGCAGGCTGAGGTCGCGTTGGGCTTTGCGCAACAGTCCGGGCTTCCCGATGACAATGAGTGCCAGGTCATCAGCGTAGCTGAGCAGTCGGGTGCCTGCTGAGAACGTCAGCTGCACCAGCTCATGCATCAGCACGTTGAAGAGAGTTGGGCTGAGGACTCCGCCCTGCGAGGTGCCATTTTCCAAGGCCCTGAGGGCAGAAGCCTGCCCCTGGAAGCGTAACCGCGCCTGCCGGCCCTGTAGGTATGAGCCGACCCAGGCAAGCAGCTTGCCCCTCACTCCTCTGCGCGCCAGTAGGTCGAGGATGGCCGGTGCACTGGCCAGCTCGAAGGCCTTCTCAAGGTCGAGAAAGATGACAATCTTCGGCCTCTTGTCAGACTCAATGCTGGTAATGAGGGTGGTGACGCTCTCAGAGGTGCCCACTCCCCGTGTGAAGCTGTAGATGTGTTGGTGCTCCGGACCAAGCTTCCATCTTAGGCGCTCCAACACCATCCTCTCTGCAACCTTGGATAGGCAGCTGGTGAGGGAAATGGGCCGCATGTTGCCTGGATCCCTGGGCTTGGGGATCGGCAGGATGTTGGCTTCCTTCCATGCGGTGGGAAGTCGCCCGACCCTCCAGGTACGGTTGATGACTTCCAGGAGGGCGTCATGCCCGTGAGGGCCTGCCTTTGAGATCATACTGTAGGTGATTCCGTCCTGCCCAGGGGCCGTGTCCCGTGAAGTCTTGAAGGCCGCTTGCAGCTTCCGACCGGTGAACTCGACGTCGGTGTCGTCTTGTGCCTGGGATGCCTCTAGAATCCTGGCAGTCCTACCAGGGAGGAGGGTGGCCTGGAGGTCCTGGATGTCCTGGGGTAGGCGGGCTGTGGCTGCCCTAGATGTGAAGAGTACCACCAGCCTCTCTGTCTCCCCAGCCGGGTCATGGTGAGCACGCACAGCGCCTCTACGCTTTCCCGTAGCTATGCTGATCTTCTTCCAGATCTCAGACAGGGTAGAGTAGTGGCTGAAGGAAGCACACCACTCAAACCACTTTGCCAGACGTGTCCTGTGGGAGATGTGGCGTGCGTGCCGCACCACCTCTCGCAGAAGCCTGAGGGACCCAGCCGTGGGGTTGCGTCGGTGTAACCTACGGGCACGATTGACGCGGTGGTTTTGTTCTTTGACTGCCTCGTCATAGAACCACCAATCACGCTTGGGCGTTCCCCCGACCCTTGTGAGTGGTATTGCCGCCTCGGCTGCTCGAGAGAAAGCTGCTTGGAGGCTCTGGGTAGCCTCATCTGGGTCATCAGAGAGATCAGTCTCCTCCCACCACTGCTGGATGGCGTCCTGGAAGCACTGCTAGTCAGCCTTCTTAGTGTTCCACCGTGGAGGTGGGGAGTACGGAGGGTGCCTTGAGAGCGACAGAGTGGTGACGATTGCAAAATAGTCGCTGGTGAGAAGAGGGTGGATTTCCCAACTGGCTCCTGGAAGTAGCATCCGGGAGAGGAGCGTGACGTCCAGTCGGTTGCCATAGTGGTGGGTCGGCTCTCCTGTGTTGAGGAGGGCGATCTCGGGAACATCCTCCAGCACTGCTGCCAGGTGCCTGCCTGTCTCATTTGTGGGAGTGACCGAGCGCAGTAGCTCATGGTGGGCATTGATATCCCCTGCCACCAGCACGCCATGGCTGGGCGACACAGCGAGAGCCTCAACTTCGGAGAGGTCGAGGGTGACTCTCGGGTTCCGGTACACATTATAGATCGTTAGTGGCCCGGCCGGTAGGTGCAGAGTGACAGCTTGCACCTCAACCCCTTCGCCACAGTTGATGGGGTCGCTGACGATTGAGTGGGGAATGGAGTTCCTCACGTAGACTATCATGCCCCTGGCGGGAACTCCAGCTCGCTGTAGGTAGGCCGAGAATCCCGGTATGCGTGGCTGCGGGTTCGGCGGCGGGTTCACTAAGGTCTCCTGGAGCAGGAAAACTTCGATTGCCTCCTGGAGTGCCGTTTCGACGACGAGGTGGATTTTCTGTCGCAAACCGCAGATGTTCCACTGTAGAATTTTTAAGGGCTGGAGAGCGACCCGTCGGACTCCATCCACTCCTGCTCGTCCATGGACTCCCTCGATGGAGTCATCATTTCCTGTCTCCTCTTGATTGTGGACTCGAAGACCCTGCCGAGATGTTCCTGCAATTTTGCTGACGACTTCGGGTCCAGCAGAACCAAGCTGAAAAGGGTGCCTAGGAGCTCTCTGCAGTTCTCCCGGTCCACCATAGACGGGAGCAGGTTTGAAATGCACTCCGTGATGATCATGATCATCGAGGTGAAGCGGGCATTCTTGGAGTCCGGTTCCCCATCTCTCAGGGTCGAGGCGGCTGCTGGTGTCTCGATTGGGATCTGGGGCTGCTGTTCTGTATCCACTGTTGACTGAGTTGCTGCTGTGTAGGCCTGCACTGCTCTCTGGGCGATCTGGCTGGACCGGGAAGGTTCTCGTTCGTTGCTCACGGGGACGTCTTGACTTTGCATTGGGGGGCTCCACTGGTGGGTCGGCGGGGTCTGTTGCCGTGTGGCCCCAGCCCCTTGAGCAGCATCCCTGAGGCGGGCTTGGTTCGTCCCACGATTCTGCTTTCTCTGAGGCTTTGGCTCTTGTCCGGGTCGTTGGCCACCCTGGTTCGTGCCGGGAGCTGTACCTTGTCCTGTCTGGCAGGAACCCAGCACTGGGAACTCGGTGTTGTAGGTCATGGGCTGGCTCTGGGAAGCTGTGATGTGTGTCCCTGGTGGCCGCTGCTGAGTGTTCCATGGGTTGGTCGTCGACCCTGTCTGTTGCTGCTGGGGGCCCCAAGTGTTGGACTTTGCTGTGGTCGTCGTAGGGGCGTGCCGCTGCCGTATCTGTTGCCACCGCTGCGTTATAGCAGGACAGCTCCGATTCCAGGCGTGGTGCTTCTTCCCACAATTGACACATCTGGGCTCTGGGCGTTGAATCTCGGGGTTGTTCTGCCTGAGCAGGGCTATGCAGTCCCTGGAGTCGTGCTGCTTGCTGCAGACCCCGCACTTTTTCACATGCTGGCAGGTGGCTGCAATGTGGTTAAATCCCTGGCAATTGTATCACTGGAGCGGGCCATCTATGTAGGCCCGGGTCTTGAATTTCCCCCACATTCCTAGGTGTATGTGGGCAGGAAGGGGCCCCATGTGGTGGATCAATACGCTCCGAGTCGGTGCCTTGTTGGTTCCCGTAGTCAGTCTTTCGGCCTTGGATACGTTGGGCACTTCGAGGAAGAGCTCTGCTGGGATGGGCACAGGGACGTGCTCGACAACCCCCTTGCTCACCTTGTCCTGGGCAAAGAGCTCCCTTATCCCTGGGTTCTGAAAAGCCATGGTCTTGATCCTGTCGTATGTATCCTCGTCCCGAGGCTTGGTCAGGATCTCTCCCCTGAGCGTGATCTCGCAGCTGAGCTTGGTGGGGAAAATAAACCTGTTGAAGAAACTGGCTGTCTGAGCGCGACCAAACCGGTTCCTTCCCCTGACCACCAGGGTAAACTCCCCAGCCCCATCTGAGGCAGGATCCTCCAGGCTGGGATCCTGGGCAGGCCCCGGCACCGTTGTCTGGGAGCCAAGAGCCTGCTCTTGGCTCACTTCCATGTTCCCCAAGTCCGATGGGGAGTTCAGCTCTATGGCAGTATCCCCGCCACTCGGTTGATCCTTGACCTTCTTGGGGGGGGGGGGCTGGCACCTCCTCCAAGGTGCCCTGAGAGTCGTTGCCACATGAGTGGCATGGTTCATCTTCCCCTTTCATTTATACACACGGAACATCCTCACTTCGCACATATCACATGTAACAGAATACTCAGGTCTCATGTACCAAGCATGTTTTTTTTTAACACATCGGCCGTTTCCCACCAAGGCAGGGAAGCGCGAAAAAAGAAAAACTTTCATCATCATTCACCCCATCACTGTCTTGATAGAGGCATACTTACACTACAGTTATAAAACTGCAACATTAACACCCTCCTTCAAAGAGCAGGCACTGTACTTCCCATCTCCAGGACTCAAGTCCGGCCTGCTGGTTTCCCTGAATCCTTTCATAAATGTTACCTTGCTTACACTCCAACAGCACGTCAAGTCCTAAAAACCATTTGTCTCCATTTGCTCATATCTAACACGCTCACGCTTGCTAGAAGTCTAGGCCCCTCGCACACAAAACCTCCCTAACCCCCTCCCTCCAACCTTTCATAGGCCGACCCCTACCCTACCTTCCCTCCACTATAGATTTATATACTCTCGAAGTCATTTTATTTCGTTCCACCCTTTCTACATGTCCAAACCATCTCAATAACTCCTCCTCATCCCTCTGGATAATAGTTTTGGTAATTCCACACCTTCTCCTAATCTCCAAACTACGGATTCTTTGCATTATATTCACATCACACATCGCCCTCAGACATAACATCTCCACTGCTTCCAGCCTTCTCCTTGTTGCAACATTCACAGCCCATGCCTCACACCCATACAAAAGCGTTGGTATAACTATACTCTCATACAGTTCCCTCTTTGCTTTCATGAATAAAGTTCTTTGTCTCCACAAACTCTTCAGTGCACCACTCACATTTTTCCCCCTCGTCAATTCTATAATTTACCTCATCTTTCACAGACCCATCCGCTGACACGTCCACTCCCAAATATTTGAATACATTCACCTCTTCCATACTCTCTCCCTCCAATCTGATATAAAATCTTCCGTTACCTAATTTTTTTCCAATATTCACTTTTAATTTCCTTCTTTTACATACCCTACCAAACTCATCAACCAACTTCTGCAATTTTTCATCAGAATCTCCCAAAAGCACAGTGTCATGAGCAAAGAGCAACTGTGACCACGCATTTATACCCATAAAATCCACACTTCACACAGAATACGTTTGTCAGAGTAAGTAACTTAAGCAGTGTTTTAGTGCAAACTCGTACACAAGACCCCCACTTTCACACACACACACACACACACACACACAAATACTCTCATAAACACAAACACACGCATATACACACTCACTCTCACACAATAAAACACACACTAAGACATTAACACACAAACCCTCACGCACAGACTAACACACACACACACACTCTTGTTAATATTCACACGCATCTACTCAGCAATCTTAGACTCTTCATATATGGAACGCTTACACTTATGATAGAATACAGCCTATCCAGTACTTATTTTAACAATGGATACAGATGCCAGCAAGCTTTCATACTTTGACCCTGTACACAGAGGGGCAGCCTCACACTATGATGTACTACAAGCACTCTGATCAGGGACTTGGCTCCTGGACAGTGACCTCCTGACTCCGCTCAAGATAACCTTATTCTATCTTCCAACATATAGTACTGGCTTATTGAAGGTGCTGTACTTAATGGGGTATCTGAATGCAACGTTTTGAAAAAGAATACTAAAATAATTGAAATCTTATCGGGACGCTTGTGGTTACTATGCACCGAGGGGCTGATACTGAAAGTCACTACAAAACGCATGCATTGCGCTACTGATCTATGCACAGGAGGGAGTGAAGAGACGTTAAGTGTCGTTTATCATTTTGTCAGATATCGTCAGATTTTTCGTATGCTCAGTAGACACAGAAAGTGGATTCCATTAAACTAAATGAATTTTGCAGATTATTATTATTGATGTTTAGAAGCACTAAATATTTTGTGGGTGAGGAATTAGAGGTAATCGTATTTGATCCTGTGAATTAATATATAAAGCAGTTGGGTAAGCTCCGTAACTCCTTATATACGGAAATTGTGTACTAAATATATTTTGAAATAATATTTCATGAATTCTTTTTAAATGTTCAGAGAACTCTGTGTTAGTAGTGTATTAATTTCAATTATTTTTTCTATAATCTTATAGCGATTGACTATTGATCTTAACATGTTTTATATGATAAATATTATTGATTTTGCAAAAAAAAAGTTCTCTCCGTTGGTCTTACGAGTCAGAAACTAATACAAGTAGTTTGGATATTTTACCAGATTGCTTCGACTACACAACTTTATCGACTCAGCGCCACTGGGAGACTGAACTCAATTCAATTATATTTTAATTACTAAAATAAGTGTTCAGTATTCTCTTCACTTTTTTCGCTGTTTTTTCCCCGTTTCAGAAAATTACAGAGGATTGATCCATTCAATAACTGCTTGAAGTTCATTTAAATAATATGAAAGATTTTCAGTATTTATCGATGTGATTTATGATGCATTACACGTTACCCAATCAGCGGCTTGTTTAAGACTGTGACGTCCCATAGTCAAATGCCAGCTGTTGTTGGCTGTCTTGTATAAATACTGGGACTCGAGGCGCTGCGCTCAGTAGTCTCCAGCACAACAAATTGTTAAGGTCGTCTCAGTCTGCTCTCATCTTCAGTGAACTGGTATTTATTGGTGAGATAAAAATGTTGAACCATTTTTTTATTAGAAGCATCTAAGTGAAAAAAAATGTATTATACAGTTTTTATAACTTAACAATTGCATTCTCATGTTGTCCTTGTTCAAGATGCTTAACTTACCTTAAAAGGTAAAGCAATAGGTGTGTGTGAGTAGTCTGCAACTTGATCTCACTGTGGCTGCAGCAATCAACCTCAGTACTTGGACCTTCTTCTAAACTAATCGTTACCAGATATATTTTTTTATTTCCGGGGATCTTATTTTTTGTTTTTATCCTGTAGATATGTATGAACATTTCTGACTATATTATCCCACTTCAAAAAAAGTGCAAAAGTTGAGGAAATACATTCTAACATCTATATAACTAATAATGTCTTGAAACGTTTACAGTGTTCTTGTTTCTTCCCTCTGAAAAATTTAAGCCTTTCCAACAAAAAAATCATCAGAGAGTTCTTTCATCTACTGCAGTGAAGTTCGGCTCTTTAAGTCTCTCCTCATCAATCAGCTTTATTAGCTCCTGGAATTGGCACTTTGTCATAGTCACCTATTTCGTCCTATTTCATGACTTTATTTTTCAATAGTGGGTTATCAGGCAGGTTTTTTTGGCTCCAAGAAAAGGTTGGTATGTCATATTCTTGATATATGCCCAGCATATGTTGTGTGTGTACTCACCTAGTTGTACTCACCTAGTTGTGGTTGCAAGGGTCGATTCACAGCTCTTGGCACCGCCTCTTCACTGGTCACTACTAGGTCACTCTTCCTGGTCCATGAACTCTATCATTCCTCTTCTTAAAGCTATAAATGGATCCTGCCTCCACTATATCACTTCCCAGACTGTTCTACTTCCTGACAACTCTGTGACTGAAGAAATACTTCCTAACATCCCTGTGATTCATATGAGTCTTCAACTTCCACTTGTGACCCCTTGTTGCTGTATCCCATCTCTGGAACATCCTGTCTCTGTCCACCTTGTCAATTCCCCTCAGTATTTTATTTGTCGTTATCATATCCCCCTATCTCTCCTGTCCTCCAGTGTCGTCAGGTCGATTTTTCCTTAGAGCCGGGGCTAGACTTGTTGTAAACCTTTGCACTTTCTCTAATTTCCTTACGTACTTTGCAAGATGTGGGATACAAATTGGTGCTGCATACTCAAGTATAGGCCTTACATACACAGTGTACAGGGTCTTGAACGCTTCCTTTTGAGATGTCGGAATTCTATTCTTAGGTTTGCTAGGCACCCATATGCTGCAGCAGTTATTTGGATGATGTGCGCCTCAGGAGATGTGCCCGGTATTATAATCACCCCTAGATCCTTTTCTTTGATTGAGGTTTGTAGTCTATGGCCCCTAGACTGTACTTCGCCGGCAGTCTTCTTTGCCCTTCCCCAGTATTCATGTGTGTGTGTGTGTTTGTTTGCGTGTATGTGTGTGTGTATGTACTCACCTATATGTACTCACCTATATGTACTCACCTATATGTGGTTGCAGGGGTCGAATCATAGCTCCTGGCCCCGCCTCTTCACTGGTCGATGCTAATTCACTCTCTCACTGCTCCATGAGCTTTATCATACCTCTTCTTAAAGGAACTTGCTTCTACTACTTCACTCTCCAGATTATTCCACTTCCTGACAACTTTAAGGCTAAATAAATACTTCCTACATCCCTAAGACTCATCTGGGTTTTCAGCTCCAGTTGTGACCCCTTGTTGCTGTTTCTCATCTCTGAAACATTCTGTCCCTATCCATCCTGTCAATTCATCTCAGTATTTTATATGTTGTTATCATGTCCCCCCTAAACCTCCTGTCTTCGTAGGACAAATCCCAGTACCGGGACTAGTCTTGTTGCAAACTTGTGAACTTCCGCTGATTTCTTGACGTGTTTGACAATTTGCTGGGTTCCATACTGGTTCTGCATACTCCAATGTGAGCCTGATGTACACAGTGTACAGTGTCGTGAATGACTCCTTACTTAGATGACGAAATGCTGTTCTCAGGTTTGCCAGGCACCAATATGTTGCAGCAGTTATTTGGTTAATGTGCGCCTCAGGCGAAGTACTCGGCATGATGCTTACCCCAAGATCTTTTTCGTTAATTGAGTTTTTAAGCCTTTGAAATCTTAGGCTATCTCCTTTGTCCTTCCCCAATCTTCATAACTTTGCATTTGCTGGGGTTAAACTCCAAGAGCCACTTGTCAAACCAGGTTTTCAGCCTTCCAGATCCCCGTGTAGGCCTACCTTATTCTCTTCCGCTTGTATTCTCATTAGTTTTACATCGTCTGACTCTATCCCTAGAGCCTAAAACTGACCCTTGTGGAACCCCACTCGACAGATGCACCCACTCTAACACCTCGTCTCACACCAACACACATTGTTTCCTTCCTGTCAGGTATTCTCTGATCCATTGCAGTACTTTCCCTCCTATTCCTACCTGCTCATCTAGTTTTTCAACCATTCTCTTGTGTGAAACTTCCTCGAAACCCTTCTTACAGTCCAAGAAGATGCAGTCTACGCATTCCTCTCTCTCCTTACTTCTCTGTCTTACTTCTGTTACCTTGCCATAGACTTCAATAGGTTAGTGATGGAGGATTTCCCTTCCCTGAAGTCGTGCTGGTAGTCATGTATTGGGCCATTCCGTTCTAGGTGCTCCACCACTCTTTTCCAAATAATCTTCTCCATAACTTTGCATACTGGTCTGTAGTTTAGTGCAGCCTGTCTGTCTCCTTTTTTAAAGATCGGGACTACATTTATAGTTTTCCATACCTAAGGAGTTGCCTTGTTTCGATAGATTTATTGAAGATCGTTGTTAGAGGCGCACACAGTACATCTGCTCCCTCTCTCAGGACCCAAAGGGAGATGTTACCTGGGCCCACCGCCTTCGAGGTTTCTAGTTCCCCTAGCAGTTTCTTCACCTCATCCTCGGTTGTGTGCTGGTACACAGTACCACCTCGGTTTTCTGGGAGCCTCCCTGTCTCCACTGTGAATACCTCCCTGAATCTTGAGCTGAACTCTTCACGTACTTCCTGGTCGTTCTCTGTGAGCTCCCCTCCTTCCTTCCTCAACCTGATTATCTGTGTGTGTGTGTGTGTGTGTGTGTGTGTGTGTGTGTGTGTGTGTGTGTGTGTGTTTGTGTGTGTGTGTGTGAGTGACGACAATTTCATTATCTGAGACTCCGTGAGATCGAGATCCAGCTCTTCATCCAGACTCTTAACTCTCAACCACTCGACTAGAAATTCGGGTTTTTCTGTAATTATTTCACTATTTTGCAATTTCCTTTCCGTCACTCTTTGAATATGAATATTTTCCCAAGATCACTGTTATTCATTTTGTAATAGTTTTAAGCTATGCCTCCATGTGTTTGCTACATCTCTGCTAAATAGTTCTTCTCTTACCTTTCCTGAATCTTCCCAGAAATATTTTGAATGTCTTCATCATATCCGGCATTGTATCTACATAGGCCGTTATCCTAAACTCGCCTAATTTAATTCATTTGTTTGTTCCTTCTTAAGTTTCATTATTAGGATTCCACAAATGTTTTGTAAATTCAATACTCGTCACACATATTATTGATTTCGGACAAGAAATAGTTCTTCTTAAGTTTACATTGCTTCTCTTACGTTTTTCCTCTCAGCCTGTGCTACTAAAGTTATTGTGTATATATTTTCTGAGGTGACAAGTCTTGGTAAATCGTTGTGTAAAGTTTTTTCCTTAACTATTTCTCGACGTCCCTTTCAGTATCTGTGTGAATATTTTCCCTTATCCTGAGCTTCGAATCGATTATTTTCCTCAGGTTAAGTTAAAAAAACTTACTTATTTCACTATTCTCGTAATGTATCCAGTCCTCCTGCAGGATTCTCTCATTACACTGTCTTATCTTCTCATCATTAGCAAATAAGGATGCTAATTCCTGAAATAAAATCATAAAAACGGGAGAAACAATATGGCTTCCATAACTGATCTTGACTATCTAATAGTTACTCTCGTCTTGACTCTCTCTATCTTTCTATATAGTTCAATTATTTCTTTATTAAACGTTCATTTTTTTTGTATCCATGCTATTGTTTTCAATTTCCCAAAATGCCTATTAATTGCCATCGAATTTACAGCCTTCTTAAAGGAAAAAAATACCAAATTTATCAGTTTCTTTATTTTCAACCTGTCATAAATTTATTAATCATATGTCTCTAAAAAATATTTAAGGTCCTACATCTAATTTTTAATTCATGCTGGTGTCCCGATTTTGGTACTTTCAAAATATTGAACAACTCTCCACAACATCTTGATTGAAAATTAGTTTTAGAATGGCTATCTTTGATTTATATTTCCCAGGTGCCAGGCACTTCAATTACCCTTCAGCATTTGTAAAATATCTGTGTCCTAACTTACACAGGATAATAGTTTATCTTGTATTATTTCCTACAATATCATGCATCTTCCTGGTGACTTTGATTAAATTTCCGTAAGTCCCTCCTATCTTACTTCTTTTTTAATAAATTTTAAGCACAGTAAAGTAGTCTTCTGTCTAGCATGTTAAATATATCCTATGGTTTTTACGCCAGTTTTCCTTTTCGTCATTATCATTTCCAATAGCTTTGATTTGTTTTTCTTGGTTACCATGTCCAGTTAATTCTGATTATTAGCTGCCTTCGAAGTGAATTTAATGATTTCTGGCTATTATGCTGTTTTGCATGTTCCTAACATTGGGTTCACTCTTCATTTTTATGCTATGTTTGCTCTGTTTCAGAAAATTACACCTATGAATGATCCATTCATTATTCCAGTCTTTTATCTGTTGTGTTCAATGATACGAACTCGTTAGTCGCTTCTCTTACAAGAAGTAAAGGATTTCACTATAATATTCTTCCTAGTGATACCCTTATTATCTTTTATTCGTCGAACTTTTGTTTTTATTTCTTTCTTAATACCACAAACCATATTCCAACAGCTTCCATTTTTCATCACTTGTGTACTGTAAATAAGAAAGATTCTTTTAACAGTTGGCATATATAGGTGTTCTTTGGCCCAAGTTGTTGGACCCATTGCCAACAATCCTGGAATGACTTCTATAACTTAGTAAATGTTCTGCTGCTTGGCTTCAAATGTGCAGGAAAATTGCCTCCTAATCAGACGACGTTGGAGAGTGAAATTCAAGTGTTTATAATAGGTGCCTATCTACTAGTTTTGTGTACAACAGTCTGAAAATTATATTCCGATGGAATCAATTTAAATAAATTTGAGTTTACATTTTCTAAATGTCTACAACATTTAAAACCTGAATTATCTTAGGGACAAGCTAGTACCCATTAAGTTTTTTTTTTAAATAGGTAACTCAGTTTATAAATCTTGAAATCTTCAAAATTCTTCCGTTAACTGGAAAATATTTCTTCTGAAATTTTGACCCAATTGTGTTTTCAGAACGGAAGGATCAACGCGTTGTTATTGGTCTCCCAAAGTTCCAGTACGATAATTTTATTAAACAGACGCAATGTTTTCTATTCAGTAATTAAAGAATACCTTTTCTTGTATTCATATGAAAAATATTAAAGCTGATGCATTCCTCAAGAATTATGAGTCACTGAATGTTTAGATTGTGTATGTACAAATTTGAAACCTTTAGGAAATTTATAAAAAAAATTGCCATAGTTATATTGAAAGCAGTTATAGACAAGCATTGTTTGTGATAAACTTCAACGTTTCAGTATTGATGGGGCCTCATGGAAAAAATCATGGCTTTCAATTTGAGCTATGGAAATTTAAAATTCCCAGTTTTATTAAATAAATTGGTTTCCAAATTACAAATAGAGAATGAATTCTTTCGTGAATCTTAGTTGAAAGATTTTTTTTTCACTGAATTTCGGCCATTTTTTTTTTTTTTTAATAAAATCAGTTATTTTTCTCGTAGCATTGTACAAAATTTTAAAAATGGAAATGATATGTATTAAAATGTCTCGTTGTTAAAACATTTTTTTAAATTTTAACAAGCATATTGAACCCTAAATATTGTACGACTTATGAACCAGAGACTGTAAATTATACATTACTGGCTACAGTATATTTTTTCAACGACTTCTGAACGCCATATCTGATTGGCTTCAAATATTGAATCTTAGTTAAACATTATTAAGTGAAACTTCAAGGAGAAATTCATAAATGCAGGTGATTCCTGCAAAATTTTATTAGGACTATCCCGAAATTATTTTTCTTAGGTCTGTTATAGTAAGTTTCTTTCGATCGTCTTCAAAATTTTATCACTCATCCATAATAATTAAAAGAAAGGTGGAATTGTTAATGGAGTGTTTGTGCCATTTGGCCATTTTTCTCGAAATAGCATAAAATTATTTTTGCATTATTTAATTTGTCTGCTTCCTTGGATCGAGTCTGAATACGTCTTATATAGTGGATAAAACTATTATGGCGGGTCTAGGCTGTGTTGCTGTATTTTTTTTAATTCTGTGCATTAAATGAAGAATGGTTTATCAGATCGCATCCAGATTCTCAATGCTGTTTTCTTCAACGGAAGTTTCGCCTTCACAATAGCTACTAAGAGTTTCATTGTGTAAATTGTATTAAACAATTTAGCTTCCTTGAAATAACTGCAGAATGTCTCTCCTGATTAGGCTTTGATTGCTTACTTACTTTCTTCCTTACTAATTAAACGTTGGTCAATCTGGGAGAACAATTTGGAATTATTTTAGAATGTTTTTGACCAAATTTGCCTTTTTATGGAAGAAATTAGGAAAATTAATATACAGCTTTTTAAGTGATTATTTCTAAGTACCTAGTCCTTGAGAACTTCAACGCTGGTAACTTCATAGTAACTTCTGAGAGGCTTCAGACTTAAGAGGCACGTCAGTTTCCTTGTTTTCTAATAATATATTATTTTGTCCATAATTACTATCGCATTTGCTATGTCTCCTTTCGTAAGGTGAAGTCTAGGATCTTTCCTTAATCTTTGAGGACATTTGTACTCAAAGATTTGTTAAGTTATACCATGAATTAAGGAAAGATCCTAGATTTCACCTTTTGAAAAAAGACAAAGCAAATGCGATAGTAATTATAGACAAAGTAGATTATTTAAGGACATAATTTTAAACGAGTTCTTGCTAATTGATCAGTTTTACCTATTTGGCACGACTTATATATATATATATATATATATATATATATATATATATATATATATATATATATATATATATATATATATATATATATATATATATATATGTCGTGCCGATTAGGTAAAACTTTGCGATTTTGGCTTAAATAGCAACGCTCACCTTGCCATATAAGACAAGTGAAAATTTGTGTATGAAATAATTTCGCCAAAATCATTCTGAACATAACGAAAAAATATATTTCATTATGTTTGTTTATTATTAAATTAATGTTAACGTATCTAAAATATATTTAGTTGGGTTAGGCTAAATTAAATTGTCCTTGTTGTAATAAGGTTAGGTAGGTTTTCAAAGTTTCTCTTGGTACAAAATTATAAATTTTTACATTAACATAAATGAAAAAATATATCTTTAAACGTATAAGAGAAAATTTTAGAAAGGACTTAATTTTAAATGAGTTCTTGCTAATTGACCAGTTTTACCTAATCGGCACGACATATATATATATATATATATATTCATGTGAACTTTATTAATAGGCAGAATACATTGACAGAAAGCACAAACATGAGTTTACATTGGTACAATACATCAAAGATTATGAATCTCCTCCACCTTCTCCGAAGCTGGACGTGAGCCCAGTACGCAGCATGCATTTCCCTTCTGAATGACCACGCTGAGGCTCTGGAACATGAAAGTGGCTGTCCTTGGGTCCCTGGTGGTGTCGATGAGTCTAGAACCCCGTTCTTTAAGGAAACGTGTGACATTTTTTCCCCACGCTCCCAAGGTTTCTGATCCCAGTGGGTCAAATTGATTATATTGGCTTATGTCCCTGTACTTGCCGATCTTGTACTCCTTCCTGTGGTCAGCAGCTCCCAACGCTGTGAAGGATGTAGGTGTCAGCCAGCGTCGGCACGCAGGTATATGCAGAACAAGCTACACTAGGATGGAAATCATTATCGCAAGATCCTTCATGCTCTCTGTGCGTCGTCAGGAGCTATGCAATGCTGCAAGACTATCAGCATATCGAAACATCAATGTAACTTCAATATTGTCTATTTTACAGAACAAATTAAATTATAAATTTTACAAAGTACAAATATTCTGTAAGGCATTTACACCGAGCTTCTGAATCACCTTACTCGTCTATCAAAATTATACTTTATGTGAGTAGATACGACTGACGTATTATTATTACGGACATGTTATCAATCATACCACTTCACTTACAATTTATTCGGTCACTTTTCTGAATATTGTTAAGGCTTTTATAATATTGGATATAATATGCGAATGATAATTAATTCAAATTTTCTTTCGTAAATCTAGATTTACATAGATACACACTAAGTACCAGAAATTAATTTTTCAGTCACCGTCGTCGTTACAAGTTGCTCTAATTCAGCCACAAAAAGTAGTCTTTACTATACTGTTAACTATGTCTGAGTTACCTGATATTATTTCTGCGCAGAAGAGAGAGTACAGAAGCATTTTTCTGCATACAATTGATTCACAGGAAGCATTCGAAAATCGACTCCCAGTGCTATCTGTTTGGGACATTACTAATTTCTGATTAAAATAAAATGACAAAACTTTGTCAGTACCTAAAATTAGAAAATAATAATATCAAGTCTCCTCTAGACAGGAGTATGGTGCGTCGTGGCGGATACCGACAAACAACCCTTCGTGACCGCAGCAGGTTCGTGTGGATGTGGGTGAGAGGAATGTCAACTCGATACATTGCCAAAAAGACTGGAATGAGTGCCACGACTGTATATAGATGGGTAACTCGATGGCACAAGAGTGGACATGTCAACCGGAGCTCTGGACGCAGGATATATAAAGGAAAGAAGTACACTAACTTTCCTTCGTCTACACCTGCATTTCAAAGGACAATAAATCTAAATAACTCGTGTCTCCATAATTCTTCATCTGCTTTACAAACAGTCCATCAAATCAAGTGTTCCATATTTTCTAAATTCTTCCGCATCTGTTCTTCCGTCTTTATTGAAATCAAACATAACAACTTTTCATAATCCCGGAGTTCATAACTCACCATTAGCAGAAAATATATTCCCATCTTGTACCTTAATGAAATTACAGAGTTACCAACCAATTGTTTTTCACACTGGTACAACTAGCCAATGTTCAGTAAACATCTGAGATTCTTTATATATTCAGTCACCAAAACCTGTGTACTCAGAACCTTTTTAGAGTCTTATGTTGATATTAAGAGTTTCTTCCTTTACTTAAATGCAAAGATTGATTTTTCTCATCAGCTATAATTAAATTAATTTTAATATTATACATAAATAATAAAGATGATATTAATAAAAATATTAATATGCTTACTGTATTTTCAATAAAGGTTTTTCACTAGCATAGAGTCTCATTACAATTTGTCACTTTTGCATCCTCTTGTTCCCAGTTAGGATCTTCAACAAATCTTCTCGATATCAAGCCAAGAATTATGTTACTTTTACTGCCAATATTTATGCACTGCTTCCCTGGCCTTATAATTTATTGCTTACATTTTAAGATCAATATTTTTCTGTTACTTATTGCTATCATGTCTTCTAGGGTTGTAATGTACTGGAAAGAAGGAGTACAAAACACTTGAACTAATAGCTTAATTATATTTGAAATAAATAATAAATCCACAACAGCTAGTCCTTAATGGGTGATTAAGCTAAGCGCTAAACATCAGTAACATGTTAAAACATTAGTAACAATTTTGTAAATTATAAACACTAAAAATAGTAATGTTAAGTGTATTTCCGTCGAAGGACAATTAAATCCAGTAGTTATCAAGAGAATATCAAAACTCCACATATTAAGTAATGATCAAATTAATCCATAATTAATACATTTATGTAAATACGTTTGGTCTTAGCATGTGTAAACACAATCTGAGAGAAATTCTCATAAGTGAAATATTACATTTACTTACTAGTGATTTAATTACTAGTGACTAGATTAATAAGGATTGGTAGTACCAAACTAATATATGGGTGGTTCATACAAGAGCAACCATTAGGATATCTACAAAGGATATATCACACTTAGTATGGTATGTAGGAATGAGTGTATTACTGGGTAGAGTTCTTTCAACCAGCCTATAATACACAACGGACAACCTCGCAGGGCGATGCTATGCAGCCCACAACCCACAACCCCGTGAAAAAAAAAACTAGAGAGCCTGGAAAATGGAAGGTACACGGGTTTGATTTACGAAAGGAGGTGGGAGGGGGTAAAGAGTAGCTCCAGTTCATTGAATCAAGGGCCCTTCGGACTAACTCAGCTCCTTGAAGGAAGAACATGCATAGAAGAAGAATAAGGGGTTTAAAGTAAATTCCCCTGTGCAATTACATTACATGGTGTATAGTGACACTTCTACGTATGACTTAGGCTCTCACAACCAGTTGAAAACTAACTGTTGATTAAAATAGTGCAATAACACATCCAGCTCTAAGCACTTAGTGCACGAAGTAAGACATAGAGCAACACCCTGCGCTAACACCAGCATCCTGAAGGAAAACTTGGGAGCTACTCACACCACAGACTTCAGCTACCTGAAAAAGACTTCAGAGCAATTGGTACTCATTAAAAGAAAAACGGAGAACTGTACATGCAACGTCACAGAACCTCTGAGAAAGTAACAATGTAAAGCAGACCTTGGAAAAATTATATGACATACCATCATAACGAATTAGTCAATCAACAGCTTGGGACGACGTAAGATGCTATACACGAACATATAGGGAGTGGCCAATTTATATACGTTCACAGATCTACCTACCTTGTAAAACACTGAAAAAATCAAACTAACAAAACATTTAAAAGTTTTAATAATGAAATGTAGTGAATATACAAGAGATATGTTTATTCCTATAACTGAAACATCCCAGCTACAAGAAACTGAGACTAAATGTGGGATACAAAAGTATTCAAACACACACACACACACACACACATATATATATATATATATATATATATATATATATATAGTGTGTGTCGTGCCGAATAGGTAAAATTGGTCAATTAACAGGAACTCATTAAACATCAAGTCCATTCTAAACAAAAATTTATACGTTTGAAGATTTTTTTTTCATGTAAATGTAAAAATTAATAATTTTGCACCAAAATAATTTAGGAAACTTGCCTAACCTTATTATAACAAGCGCAATTTAATTTAGCCTAATCCAAGTAAATATATTTTAGATAAGTTTACACTAATTTAATAATAATGAAAAATTATTTTTTTCGTTATGTTCAGGATGATTTTGCGAAATTATTGCAAACACAAATTTTCGCTTTTTTAATTTTACAAGAATACCAGTGCTATTTAAGCCAAAATTCCAAGTTTTACCTATTCGGCACGACGTACTTTTAGGTTTCAATACAAATAGCCAATATCCCAAACCCCTCCTATAAATGGCAGGTATTGTACTTTCCACCTCCAAGACTCAAGTCCGGCTTACCGGTTTTCCTTGAATCCCTTCACAAAATATTACCCTGCTCACACTCCAACAGCTCGTCCGGTCCCAAAAACCATTCATTTCCATTCACTCCTATCTAACTTGCTCACACATGCCTGCTGCATGGTCTGGCCCCTTGCACACAAAACCTCTTTCACCTTCCCCCTTCCATCCTTTTTCTAGGACGACCCCTACCCCTCCTCCCCTCCACTATAGATTTATACACCCTCCAAGTCATGCTATTTTGCTCCATCCTCTCTCAATAAACCCTCTTCAACCCTATGAATGGTAATTTTTGTAACTCCACACCTTCTCCTGATTTCCACACTACCAATTCCCTGCATAATATTTACACTACACATTGCCCTTAGACACGACATCTACACTGTCTCCAGCCGCCTCCTCGTTGCAGCATTTTCAACCCATCTTCACACCCATATAAGTGTGCTGGTACCACTATACTCTCGTTAATTTCCTTCTTTACCTCCATGGATAACGTTTCTTCCTCCACAGATACCCCAACGCACCACTCAACTTTTCTCCTTCCTCAATTCTATGGTTAACGTCGTCCATCATAAGCCCATCTGCTGACAAATCTCCTCCCAAATATCTGAACACATTCACTTCTTCCATACTCCCTCTCTGCAATGTGATATCCAATTTTTCTTTACCTAACTCGTTTGATACTCTTATCACCTTTCTTTTATTTATGTTCACTTTCAACTTTACACACCCTTTACACACCCTCCCAAACTTGTCCACTAACCTTTCCAATTTCTCTTTAGAATCTCCCAAAAGCACAGTATCATCAGCAAAAAAAGTAACTGTGTCAACTCCCATTTTGTATTTGATTCTCATAATTTAATCCCACCCCTCTCCCCAACACCATAACATTTACTTCTTTTACAAGTCCATCCATAAATATGTTAAACAACAATGGTGACATTACACACCCCTGTCTAAGATCTACTTTTACTGGAAAGTAATCTCCCTCTCTCCTACACACCCTAATTTGAGCCTCACTGTCCTCATAAAAACTCTTTACAGCATTTAGTTACTACTAATTCCATATACTTGCAACATCTGCTACATTGTTCATCTTTCCAACCTATCATATGCCTTTTCTAAATCCATAAATACAATGAAAACATCTCTTCCTTTATCTAAATATTGTTCACTTATATGTTTCAATGTAAACACTTGATCTTTACATCCCCTACTCATTCTAAAGCCTCCTTGTTCGTCTGCAGTCCTGCTCTGTCTTACCTCCGATTCTTTCAATAATAATCCTACCATACACTTTACCTGATATACTCAATAAACTTATTCGTCAATAATTTTTACAATCTCTTTTGTCTCCCCTTTACCTTTTATAAATAAATTATACACGCTCTCTGACAATCCCTAGGTATCCCTAGGTATTTGGTGACAGCGCTTCACCCACTCTATGATTTGCTATCCTTTTGCACTCTGTCACCACTCTCTTCACCTCTCGTTTACTCTAGATATACAAAATCCATAAAGTATAGACATCTACAGAGAATACTAGAAGAACAACTTATTAATCTTCCTCTAGCATCTAGCCTGTTTCTGGATTTGTAACAGTTTTTTGGAATATATCCTGGTCCTGTTATCCTTTAAAGTTAAGATAAATTTCGATATTACTTTTTCATTGCAAACGGGAGAACATACACTAACGAAATAAAATCTGAGGTCTTTAATAACAAAGTTGTCTAGGTGGACAATAACAAAGTAAATAAGTTTGATATAATTTAGGATATAAGCTCCTACACTTCTCTTTTTTTTTTTTTTTTCAACAAGTCGGCCGTCTCCACCGAGGCAGGGTGACCCAAAAAAAGAAAAATCCCCAAAGAAAATACTTTCATCATCATTCAACACTTTCACCACACTCATACATAATCACTGTCTTTGCAGAGGCGCTCAGATACGACAACTGAGAATAGTCCCTCCCAGCTGTCACTATCCCAGACCCCTCCTTTAAAGTGCAAGCATTGTACTTCCCATTTCCAGGACTCAAGTCCAACTGAATCAATTAACTGGTTTCCCTGAATCCCTTCACAAAATGTTACCCTGCTCACACTCCAACAGATCGTCATGTCCCAAAAACCATTCGTCTCCATTCACTCATATCTAACACGCTCACACATGCTTGCTGGAAGTCCAAGCCCCTCGCCCACAAAACCTCCTTTACCCCTCCCTCCAACCTTTTCTAGGACGACCCCTTCCCCGCCTTCCTTCCCCTACAGTTTTATACGCTCTCCAAGTCATTCTACTTTGATCCATTCTCTCTAAATGACCAAACCACCTCAACAACCCCTCTTCAGCCCTCTGACAAATACTTTTAGTAACTCAACACCTTCTCCTAATTTCCACATTCCGAATTTTCTGCATAATATTTACACCACACATTGCCCTTAGACAGGACATCTCCACTGCCTCCAGCCTCCTCCTTGCTGCAGCATTTGCAACCCATGCTTCACACCCATATAAGAGTGTTGGTACCACTATACTTTCGTACATTCCCTTCTTTGCCTCCATGGATAACGTTTTTTGTCTCCACAGATACCTCAACGCACAACTCACCTTTTTTTCCTTCATCAATTCTATGGTTAACCTCATCCTTCATAAACCCATCCGCTGACACGTCAACTCCCAAATATCTGAAAACATTTACTTCTTCCATAATCCCTCTCTCCAATGTGATATCCAATTTTTCTTTATTTAAATCGTTTGATACCCTCATCACCTTACTTTTATCTATGTTCACTTTCAACTTTCTACCTTTACACACACTCCCAAACTCGTCCACTAACTCGTCCACTTCTCTTATAATGTAATATTAAATTGTACACATAGCAATAAAGTGCTGAGGGCACATTTCGTACAGTACAAATCTTTAGTACCATCTGGTACTTTGTTATGATGAGATGTACTCATGAGTTCGAATAATGCAAGTATATACAAGTATAAACAAGTATATACAAGTGTGTGTGAGAATGAGTCTATGTTTTGAAAGTGTTTCGTTATGTCTCAATATGACTAGACTCGACTAAGACTTAAATAGTGACTGACAACTAGTCAACAAATCTATCTTCTCGACCATCAATGCAATCAAGACAGCTTGCTTGAACAATATGACGAACCATTCGTCGTATTGTTCAAGCACAGCGTCAGGAACAAGGAGACGTAATAACCTAACTGGGTACCATCAGCAGATCCTCCATAAAAGGCATGAAACTCCCTTAATACTGAATGTTAGTTCTGAATAACCAAATCCCCGACTACGATGGTGCGTAGATTCTACAACAAGGTCGTCAGAAGCTGTTGCATGCAAAGAGTATGTAACCTTTATTCGGAGCATGTTAAACACACCCACATAGGCTCCCCTCCAACCAGCGAACCATCGTTAAGGGTTTGGTGATGGGGCCCCATCATCAAATCAACGACTCGGTTCAGCCAATTAAAATGCGAGTTTAACAATGACAAAGGTGACGTGGTTACCACTCGCGGTTTGTCATTGGAATTCCTGCATAGAGCTGGTTGTGGAAAGTTGTCTGTCTTTTGGCTGCTGCTTAGCCTAGACAACTGTGGCGTGCACTAAACACTACTCCTTTGTATATAGTGTACATATGTGTAAATAGCACTTTGTTATACTTGGTGAAGGAAAAGACAAAAGTCTTATATAATCACAATTACTTGGTGAAGGAAAAGACAAAAGTCTGGAATTAATCTAACTGATTTTTTGAAGGAAATACAATTTCAATACATCTTCTACTGTGTTTCTTTGCTCCAAGCTCCCTTTACACTCAGGTTAACAGGCCATTGAACCTGAGGTTGTAATATGGGGGCCTGTCCGGGAGGAACAACGGAAAGACTCCTCACTAAACTCTGCTTTTGAGGCAGCTATGGGTAAATCCACTTCGGGTCACCCGGTCAAATATCTCTTAAAAAATAATTACTTAGTCTGCACTGAAACTGGTAAGGAGGTGGAGGGAAAACAGCAAACATATAAATTAGTGGTTCCCAGAAAGTTTAGGTCTCAGATACTAAATATAGCTCATAATTCTTCTTTAGGAGGCCATTTGGGAATTACCAAAACTCAATACCGAATAACAAAAGAATTCTTTTGGCCAAAGTTAAGGAAAGATGTAAAAAATCATATTCGCTGTTGTCCAGAATGTCAGCAGGTAGGGAAACCTGGAAACTTAAAATTATTAAAGTTAAAAAAATATTCACTGGAACTAATCAACTCATGCATCAGTCATTTCATTAAATATATTTTTAAATAAGCACTTCTTCAAGAATTTGTGCATTCTGAAAAATATTAGTAAATTTATACACAGTTTTAATGTAATTTGCGAGAGAAAGACGAAAATAAAAAACAGGTAATTAGAAAAGGGTGAGTTTACTAAAGGAAACTGGAAAAAAAAATGTGTTGCCCAGTAAGGCACAGAAACTATTAAACGTGGGACTGTAAATATTAATAAAAATTAACAAGTTAACATCATAGAGAAAGAAAAGGGTCTCGTGTGACTAAACATAATATTGAAGGAGATTAAAATGTTGGCGATTAGAATCTTACCTTTTTTAGTGCAGGTATTTCAAAATAACAATTTACAAAACACTTTCAATGAATCTGGTTTATTAATGTGATTATTATTCCCTTCATTTTTTTTGTAATAGCGAATCTGTGATCTACGGTGATGTCAGCTGTAGCTCCAGTGTTGTTCCTGGCTGTAGTTGCCTTCTTAGCTTATGGAGAGCCGTCTCTGGCGCCTGGTAAGTCTGAAAAAAAAATCGTATTTCCTCTAGATTATGTAGACCAAATTTTAAAATATTTGTCTCATGCCAAAGACTGATTCTTATCTACGGATCTAAGAAAATATCATACGTCAGATGAAACTGACTTAAACTGCAGTATAAGGTAAAGAGTATTTGTCTTCGAGATGCGACTGTCTTTTCTAATCAGATTTGTGATTTGGTTTGTATGTGGAAATTATTATGTGTAAAATTACAGTTAAAGTATGCTATGATTATTGCAGACGAGCATGAATTACTATCCTTAGCGACTGGGGCTTTATATTCTGTGCTGTCAGAAAGATCTGGTCCTGATTGCTCTGTCATATTTCTCACTGATGGTACCACATCATCTACTGCCATTTTCCAGGTGGGTTATCATGAAAATTGTAATAATTTAAATCTTAAAATTCAAAACAGTTTGGCAGTTATATTTACATGATCTCAAATCAAATTTATCTACATCAATCTGCATTGGCAAGGAAGAGGACATTGTACGTGGTTACATGTGTGTTGCAGGCAATACAACAACTCAAGATTCTGGGTGGAGTTGGGGTATTCGACGTGGCAGTGCACAGGAGTAGTGGTAACCAAGCAAAGACGCAGTTCAACAATATATTCAACACTGCAATGCGGGTACGTTACTGTAATGCCGGTTGTCTAACTGATTAGGAAATGAGACAGCGTCCATCTTCAACTCTTCAGACTCTTTCAGAAATGCTTTCTGCATCCCCATA
The DNA here is from genome assembly GCA_009830355.1 of Cherax destructor. Lineage (NCBI taxonomy): Eukaryota > Metazoa > Arthropoda > Malacostraca > Decapoda > Parastacidae > Cherax > Cherax destructor. The sequence continues at coordinate 97,486 of WNWK01002773.1, forward strand.
ATGATACTTCATATCTTTTTACCCTACAGGTTTTTAATGCTCTTCTGCTCAATGAGCTCAAAATATTTTATTTATCTAAATCATTGCCTACCTTGAATATACCTGGAGGGCGTTCCGGGGGTCAACGCCCCAGTTGCCCGGTGAATCAGGAGCTGCTCAACCAGGCTTTTCCTGTTAGCACACAAACTGACATATTAACCACAGACCGGCTGGTCAGATATTGACTTTAGGCATCTGTCCAGCTCCCTCTTGAAGACAGTCAGGGGTCTATTTTTAATCCACTCCTATGTACACTGAGAGGCAATTGAACAGCCTTGGGCCTCTGACACTTATTGTGTCATGGCACTCCTGTTTTTCATTGGGGATGTTGCACCGCCTGCCGAATCTTTTAGTTTCATAGGGAGTGATTTCCTTGAGCAGATTTGAGACTAGTCCCTCTAAGATTTTCCAAGTGTATATCATCATGTATCTTTCTCCCCTGCATTCCAAGGTGTACAGGTCAAGAAACTTCAACAGTTTCCAGAAATTTACGTGCTTCATTGTACTTACATGGGACATTAAAAGTTCTCTGTATATTTTCCAGGTCTGCAATTGCGCCTGCCTTGAAAAGGTGCGTTAACACAAGTGGTGGGTCAACACACAGAGACACACACACCCATGCAACCACATAAAGACACACACACACACACACCTAGTAGCGAGCAATGAAGAGGTGGAGCCATGAGCTAGGAGTTATGCAGTAATATTCCAGTCCAGAGAAAACAAGCGATTTGACGAGAATCCTCATTGTCCTGGTATCACTGGTTTTGAAGGTTCTCATTAACCATCCTATCATTTTACTAGCAGATGTGGTAAAAACATTATCACTCCCAGGTCCTTCAAATTAGTTTTTAGCTGTATTGTATGGGTGGAATATATTCTATGCTCCTATCCAATTTGTATTTCCTCGAGTTTTCCATAGCGGAGCAATTGAAATTTGTATTCATTGAAATACATTTTGTTTTCTGAAGGTCATTTAAAGACTTGGTTAATGTCTTGTTGGATTTTTGCAGTGTCCTCTGTGGATGGCACTGTCATGCAAATTGTGGAATAATCAGCAAAGGAGGACATGGTGTTGTAACTTACTTCTGTGTTTATGTCAGATATAAGGATGGGGAAGAAGATGAGAGCGAGTATACCTGGGGTATACTTGGAGAGGGTTTCGGGGATCAAAGTTCCCGCGGCCCTGTCTGTGACCAGGCCTCATGGTGGATCAGCATCAACCAGGCTGTTACTGTTGGCCGCACGCAGTCTGACGTACGAACCACACCCCAGCTGGTCAGGTACTGACTTTAGGTGCCTGTCCAGTGCCTTCTTGAAGACAGCCAGGGGTGTATTGGTAATCCTTTTATGTATGCTGGGAGGAAGTTGAACAGTCTTGGGCCCCTGATACTTATTGTTGTTTCTTATCGTGGTAGTGGCGCCCCTGCTTTTCATTGGGGATGTTGCATTGTCTGCCGAGTCTTTTGCTTTCATAGGGAGTGATTTTCGTGATTTATCTCAGTTATGTGTGCCGTGAAGGTTTTCTGTACATTTTCTAGGCCAACAATTTCACCTGCCTTGAAATGTGCTGTTAGTGTGCAGCAATATTCCAGCCTAGATAGAACAAGCTATCTGAAGAGTGTCATCATTGGGTTGGCATCCTTAGTTTTGAAGGTTCTCATTATACATCTTGACTTAGATCTGGCATAAGAAAATAAATATTTTGGGTTTCGTTCAATTTCATTTATGGCTTTTAGTTCTTCCCGCGTTTCTTGACTCCTGTAAGATTATTTTAGCTTAAGTTGGATGCATGCTATTTCTCTGACCAGTACCTCCCTGTACCTTGTGGAAATTTTTTTCACAGTATCCACCTGAGACTTTACACTGTTTACTATTACGCGCTGTGTTCTATTTGTTAAGTAGTTATAGATTCATCTTCCCACTTTTGCTGCTATTCCTTTATCACTCATTTCGTGAGCTATTTTGCCATGATCGCATGTATCGAAGGCTTTCTCAAAGTGTGTGTTTTCTACATCTGCATTTTGTTTCTCCTCCACTGCATCCAAGACCATGTCATAGCGGTCCAGTAGTTGTGACTGGCAGGCGCGACCTGCCTATGCTGCCCTGAGTTGTGTAACTGATGGGTGGAGGGCGATCTTACTTCTTAAAACCCTTTCAAAGATTAAGAAGTGGGACTTTAGTGCTATCGGTCTGCAATTCTTTGCAACTGTTTTACTGCCACCTTTGTGGAATGGGGCTATAGCCACATTCCGTTGTTTTTATTGACTGTGGTATGACCCCTCTGTGTATGCTCCCTCTTTATAGAATATTTTAGGCACGTGAAAGGGGTTTCTTGTAGATCTTGAAGAACACGGAGTTCCACGAGTCTGGGTCTGAGGCAGAGTGCATTAGCATGTCATTTATTACAACTTCAAAGTCCTGTGGTGATAGATTTATATCCAAAATTCTGGAATTAACCATATTTTGAGTCTCGGTCTTAATTAAAAAAGCATGTAGATAGTCGACCCTTAGTCTGATTAACGGCTCATATTGGGACTTCTGTATCTCACTCTTTGTAATTCCCATCTCGCTTAAGCAGGATCCCATTGCTGGATGTGATTTTTACCCTAGATTTGGCATAAGAAATTAAAACAAAATTCAATTTCATTTTTGGCTATAAGATCTTCCTGTGTTTCTTGGCTCCTGAATGATTCCTTTTGCTTAAGTTCATTGTTTTCTACCTGTCTGGCGAGTCTCTCCTTCTGTATTTCAGATAGACTGGCAGTTTTTCAGCAGCTCTGTGATTCTTCACCTTCGACTGTTGAGGGAGAGTCTCTCGTTTACTGGTTGTTGCGCCCCTTGAACTGGGCCTCAATGTATATAATATATATTTCAATTTTCTATAATTTTATATTGCGAATATTCTCGATTATAGCTAAATCGTTAATATTTTGCTTTATATTATTATTAGACTCTTATTTAACTTAGCTATATATATTAGGTAGGATATTATATTTTGTTGTGCTCGAGAGTGTGTAGTAACTGCCTTGGTGTTGGCAAACGACTGTTAAGCTGCCGGCGTCTTGTTGCGGGGGGAGTCAGTCTCTGGACACACCTGAACTGGGTGGTTGTTCCTCTTTGCTCTCTCTCTCTGGCCTGCTGCCCTCGTCGAGTCAACTCCTCACTCTTGTTGTTCTCGACATTAGACTCTGTTGGGTAGAGTATGTATTTGTTGGTGAGGCGAATCATACTTCTCAGAACTCTGTGTAACTCTGTTCACAGAGAATAGACTAGACAGTGATTTTTCGACGTTGTTCTGGGTTGTGTGTCACTTTGACACTCTTTGATTACTCAGGTCTCAAGCTATAGCTCTGGACCTACTTCGATAAGGCATCTGTGCACCGCCACAGTTTGGGATTGTTTATGCTGAACCTAGTTTCAGTAGAAAGGGAGTTTTATGACTGTTTTGGAGGATCTACTGATGGTCCCCAGTTAGGGTCGATTTTCTATCTCCTTGTTCCTGATGCTGTGTTGCTGTTACCCGTTATAGTGCTGTTCTGCGAAGTGGTCATTTTACTAGACAATCAAGCTGTTCTGGTTGTCAATTTGTTAGTACAGCTAGCTTATGAGAAGTTGTTCTGTCGTACACTGGTTGAGTCGAGTCATAGTTACCGGGAGCACACTCGTACACACATTTATTATTATTTATATATAGTATTGTTATTACTGACATTGTACCTGATGGTACCTCTGAGTCATTTATATATATGTGCCCTCAGCACAGACTTATTGTATATGAGAGCAGTGTAGGAGCTACCCTCCTAATTATCCTAATTGATATCGTAATATCTTTATATTTGATTTACTACGTTACCCTAGATATTTTCACTTTGTTAATAAATCTTTTAAATCATTTACTTTGGTTAGTACCCTATCAGTTGCAATCCCCTTAATCTATATAATATGTCGGATAACTGAACCAGGATACTGACTTTGTTGCAAAAGCCCAGTAACAGGCTGGATGCTAGAAGGGCTTTCCTTTCTAGTGTTCACTGGAGATATCTATTAGTAATAGATATCGTGTCTTTTTGTAACACTGGTTTACATCTACTCTTTATTTTTCTTAAAGAAGTATGCCTTGAGTATACCTCAAGTGCCACAGAGTTAATTCTTTCTAGGCAGAGGTTCGGATCCGTGTTGTTCAGGATATCTTCCGAGCTTGTTACATTTAGGGCATGTTTAATTTGAACCCACTGTATATTACTGTTACTGAAGTTGAATTTGGTGAAATCACCCTCATAACTGATCTCATTTAACTGGTCATGTGCCCTGCCCATACATGTCTGTGTTTCCATTATGTTGTGATCTGAGTGCATTGTATTTTATACTGTTATATTTCGTACCAGATTATCACTGTTAGTGAAGATAAGGTCAAGTGTATTTTCCAATTTTGTTGGTTCCACTATTTGCTGGCTTATGGTGAATTTGATGCAGAGATTCATTAACTCATGTGTGCGAATTTTCGACTGAGCTGCCTCCTCTACTAAAACATTATTTGCCACATTTCCCCATTTTGGTGTATTAAGATGAAATCACCCAGCTACAAGATATCTGGGGCTGGAGTTGGGAGATTTATCAGACAGTTGTCAATTTTCAAAAGCTGTTCCTTGAATTGTTGGGAAGTTGTATCTCGGGGCTTGTATACAACCACAATGACTACATCATTTGTGGTGTTTAGTAATTCTGAGCAAATGCGCGACTCTGTGACATACAGCTCCCCATCTCTTTCTGTCGCATCTGAATAAGTTGTATACTGGGATCTGTATTTTGTTGTAAACATTTTTTTTTGTGTCTCTCTGAAAGCAGCAAACATTGTACTTGACTATGTGAGGGGGTCCACTGATGGAAGGTATTTTGTTGTTGGTTGATATATTTAGACCCCTGTGTATTTGGAAATACTAATGTTGTGGTATTGATGCTATGTAGGGAGCTTTATTTACTGGCACAATTACTTGTTCTGGAGTGGGGGCCACTGACTGTACCTCCACTCCAGTAGTGATCCAAGGTGATGTAGTATTTCTGTCATTTCCTACCAGTTTTATTTTCTTCCTTTATAAAAATCTTTCTCTGGAGAGGATGTAACTCTCTTGGTTTGCTTCCCAAGGTCTGTGTGATTTATACATTCTGGTGCTTTAAATGGTATGCCTTACAGTATGTGTTGTAATATTGTCTTTCATTGACTGATGAATAGCACAATTCATGGTGAAATAGTTTACAAGTAGAAGAACTGCATACTCATTTGGATTTATGTCGCCGCCGAACAACTTCAGTTTATCAAATGATTTTACGTTTATGTTAAAAGCTAGCATAATTTAAAAGTATGTAACGTATACAAATGTATTTTTATATATCACACTTAACTTGATAAGACTAATACTAGACTGTAGCAGGAGAGACCAATTACAGGTTCTTCATGGTTGACTTTCTTGAAGGCGTAAACAGTGTAAGCTGAGAATACGAAGAAATATATTTCTCGATCTATTTTAATTTAAACATAAATACGGTATAAACAGTGTAAGTTACAATAATGTGTCATCGACAGGAATCTGTGAACGACTTTTCGGTCCATCTTTGTTGTTAATAAAATATTATACTGTTAAAAATATTAAAATAACATATGACTAAACTGTGTGGCCCTCTCTTCAGCGGGCATTGTGTGGCCCTCTCTTCAGCGGGCATTGTGTGGCCCTCCCTTCGCGGGCATCGTCCACACCCACCCAACAATACTACATCAAGGCTTAATTAAAATACCGAAGATATATAGACAAAAAGTTGAGAATGATCTCGACGCTGGTAATACTGTGTGGCACTATGCTGAGCTGCACGAAACTGGTAACACTAAGCGGCACTATTCTGAAGTGCTCGGAACTGGAAATATTGTGTGGCACTATACTGAGCTGCTCGGACCAGTATTACCAAACAGGTTTTGAGGATAATATTATTTTTATAAACACGGCCTTCATCTGGGTTGGCTCTACGAGTACGCTCGAACCTCCAACACTTCTTGCGCTGAATAATCCATACGAGTTTAGTGCATCACATAACGTGTAAACATTCCCTCCAAGGTAGGGTGAACTGAAAAAGAGGAAACCCTTTCACCGTCACTCAATCGATTACTGTCTTGCCAGAAGAATGTTGACAACTCATTTCAGACAGATTCAGACATTCAACGACTCAAACATTCCTTCAAATTTCAGGTTCTGTTCGTCCCGCCTTCAGGACTCAGGTTTAACTAGACGGTAGCCTAAATCCTTTAATAAATGTTACTTTTCTCACACTCCAAGTCATGAAAAAAAAAACATATTCTTCCACTCAATTCTAACAAACACGCCCACACATACCCGTTGGATAATAAAGCCTATTTTGCTCCACCTCTCTAAATGTCCATATCACTTCAATAACTCATCCTCAACCCTATGAATGTTACCTATAGGAACCAACGCATCCTAATCTCTACGTTACGAATTCTCTGCATAATATTTATACCACACATTGCCGTCAAACACGAATTATCCACTGCCTACAACCTCATCGTTGCATCTTTTAAAATCGATGCTTTCAAACCCCTTTAACTGAGACATTTTTTGCCTTCATGGATAAAGTTGGATGTCTACACAGACTCCTCACCACATATTTTTATCCCACAGTCATTTCTGAGGGTCTCCTTATCTTTCATAGACCAATATTCTGACAAGTCCACTACCAAAGAGTTGGACACATTTATCTTCTTCATACTCTCTCCGGTCATTCAGGTTTTTAATAAAATATTTTTTTAATTAAAGTAATAATGTCAATTTCAGTCTTAGATAGTGATCAAAGATTTTAAGGTATTAATTAGAGCTTGACATATTCATTAAAGTGAATATATAATTATTATCATCAGCATTATGAGTATAAGTATTATTATTATTATTATTATTATTATTATTATTATTCTATTCTATTCTAGGTGATTTGCCGGTATAGATCCTGTCCAGGGTCTCTTCCAAATTGGCGACCCGGCAGTGGCTCCCCGGGTAGGGAATTGTCGTTTAGTTTCGTTTCTCTCAATTGCGTGGCAGTCCTTCGGTGGGAAGAGGGGGTCCTCTCCGGTTCTATGGACAAATGATGTCCCAAAAGATAGTTTGCTCTAATGGTGGTTAGTGTGGGGTGCAACAGAGGCCCTCAGCAGGCCTTCACAGCGACGTCAGCGGGAGGAGGGCGGGTGATGTGCAATGACTGGTAGGAGGGTCTCCAAGCCTCTGATAGCTAGGTACACTAGATGTGTCGCCTCATCCTCCCGGGCCTGTCCCACTGGGGTCATTGGGAACTGTCTGCGGCGAAGGGGCATCGTAGCTGGGCAGTCTAACAGGTAGTGCACCAGGGGTTTTGGAACCATCCGGTCAAAGTGGGCACAGAGCTCCTCTCTTGCCCTGTTAACGATCCGTGCAGTGGTGTGATACCCTAAGCGTAGGCGGTGGATATTCACCCGCAGTTCCCTGGTCTGCGTCCGAATACTTGGAGGGGGCGCCCTGTAAGTCGCCCTGTCATACCAGCGGTGGCTCCGTGAATCCCCAGGGTCAGGAAGTGGGCGCCAGGCTGCACTGGTAGCCCATAGCATAATCTGGCTGAGGCTGATGGAGATTGCAGAATGTGGCTGTGCCTCGAGCGTTGCGGTCTTAGCAGCCTCATCTCCTGCATCATTGCCGGGGATACCCACATGGCTCGGGATCCAGTTGATGGTGGCTCTGCGACCCTGGGCCATGAGCGTCTGCAGGTCGCCCCGGATGGATGTGATTAAGTGTGCATTGTCCCTTGGCTCTCTGTGCATAATTGCCTGGATTGCTGACTTGGAAACATCATGGATGACGGGGGGGATGCTGATGGTCTGCAATTGCATGCTGCAGAGCTTGTTGTATTATTATTATTATTATAATTATTATTATAATATTTTTTTTTTATTTTTTTTTATTAACACATCGGCCGATTCCCACCAAGGCAGGGTGGCCCGAAAAAAAAACTTTCATCATCATTCACTCCATCACTGTCTTGCCAGAGGGTGCTTTACACTACAGTTATAAAACTGCAACATTAACACCCTCCTTCAGAGTGCAGACACTGTACTTCCCATCTCCAGGACTCAAGTCCGGCTTTGCCGGTTTCCTGAATCCTTCATAAATGTTACTTTGCTCACACTCCAACAGCACGTCAAGTATTAAAACCATTCGTCTCCATTCACTCTATCAAATACGCTCACACATGCTTGCTGGAAGTCAAAGCCCTCGCACACAAAACTTCCTTTACCCCTCCCTCCAACCTTTCCTAGGCCGACCCCTACCCCTTTCCCTCCACTACAGACTTATACACTCTCGAAGTCATTCTGTCTCGTTCCATTCTCTCTACATGTCCGAACAACCTCAACAACCCCTCCTCAGCTCTCTGGATAATAGTTTTGGTAATCCCGCACCTCCTAATTTCCAAACTCTGAATTCTCTGCATTATATTCACACCACACATTGACCTCAGACATGACATCTCCACTGCCTCCAGCCTTCTCCTCGTTGCAACATTCATCACCCATGCTTCACACCCATATAAGAGTGTTGGTATAACTATACTCTCATACATTCCCCTCTTTGCTTCCATGGACAAAGTTCTTTGTCTCCACAGACTCCGAAGTGCACCACTCACCCTTTTCCCCTCATCAATTCTATGATTCACCTCATCCTTCATAGACCCATCTGCTGACATGTCCACTCCCAAATATCTGAATACATTCACCTCCTCCATACTCTCTCCCTCCAATTTGATATTCAATCTTTCGTCACCTAATCTTTTTGTTATCCTCATCACCTTACTCTTTCCTATATTCACTTTCAATTTTCTTCTTGTTTTTGTTTTTAAAATTATTATTATTATAATTATTATTATTATTATTATTAATTATTATTATTATAATTATTATTATTATTATTAATTATTATTATTACAATTATCATCATCATTTATTAACTGTCCCAGACAATATACATTTGAGAGGCTGCCTGGTTTTTGTTTCTTCGTCCAATTTTTTAGTTTTATTTTGCTCATAACTCGAGAACGCCTCATCCAATCAGCTTCAAATTTTCAGTACTTGTGTACGGTGACGAACGCCAAATTCTTGGAACAACTGGCATGTTGATGTGCTCTATGAGCAAAGTTGTTGAACTCATTCCCAGCATCCTGGATTGGTTCGAATAACTACCAAAATCTTCACTGGCTTGACTTCCAACGTCCAAAAGAAATAGATGATGGGGGAGAGTGAAGGTCGGATGTGTTGTTGCACATTAGATCATTCTATGTGTAATATTGCGTGAAAATTTTATTCACATTAAAAATTGGTATATAATTTTCAGTTTAACGCTTCTAAACGGTTCCAGTACTTAATGGATGATTCATCTTTGAGCCAGGATATTACCTTTCAAATTTCGTTCCCATTCCATAATTGGAAAATAACTTACCTGATTGGCTCTAATTTCCAAGTTTAGGAAACTACTTTTGTTGTTACCTAAACACACAACATACGCTGATATTGGGGATATAAGACACAATTTGCCAATTTTTAAATAAATATTGAAAATATTTTTTGATTGACATCTAGAGAATACTTCTGACTGACTTCATGGTTATGGGTTTTTGTTTGGGTATTAACCTCAGTGGTGTATTGATCGGTTGGATTTTACACAAAGATTGTAGGCAGAGTATGCAATCACGGTGAAAGAGTATTGTGGTAAGTCTCTCTTTTGAGTTGTTGTCGTATTGTGAAGTGTAGGAATTGTAGTACCGGTGAGTTAAGCTGCGTATGTGTGTTGGTGAGATGGAGTGTGAGACGTGCCTCGGGCAGGTTCTTATTTTTATTACTGTGATGAGAGCTATACGTAAATGTCATCCAAATGTTGGACCTGTGAGGTTCGAAAATTGTGATCTTCAGGTTTAGGAACACTAAACTATCTCACTGACCTCACCACTCACCTGGCTAAGCTTATATGAATTTCCTTGATGTACATTCCTATTTACTGACTGAAGAATCCTATCCAAGGGCGGAACGTCTAAATACAGTGTATTTTAAATAAACTTACGACTTCACTAAACAGAACTTCACTAATTTCCAGTAGTTTGTAATCATCTGACGTAAAGCAAATTGACCGAGAATTACTACCTACAAACCTTATATTTTTCTTTTTTTGAATAATCTCTTTGACATTTACTTGTTTCTACCCATACCTTTGATATATACCAGGTGCTTGCCTGATATATATATATATATATATATATATATATATATATATATATATATATATATATATATATATATATATATGCTAGGAATTCGCAAGAGCAGGCGAAATACTCACAAACACTGATCTCTGGCCGACGGAGACTCGACCCTACGAACCTTGTGACAGGAACGCAGTGCTTTACCGACCGTACCACACTGGACCAATACCTTGGCATCCAGCTCACGCTAGACGTTGATCCAAGGCACCCAGCTTTCAGGCAGGTGGCTTACAGCTTTTCATCTCATCCCCTGCATGCATCGACACAACTATAGATTTTTACAATGCTAGGAATTCGCAAGAGCAGGCGAAATATTCACAAACACTGATCTCTGGCCGACGGAGACTCGACCCTACGAACCTTGTGACAGGAACGCAGTGCTTACCGACCGTACCACACTGGACCAATACCTTGGCATCCAGCTCACGCAGACGTTGATCCAAGGCACCCAGCTTTCAGGCAGGTGGCTTACAGCTTTTCATCTCATCCTGCATGCATCGACACAACTAGAGATTTTTACAATGCTAGGAATTCGCAAGAGCAGGCGAAATATTCACAAACACTGATCTCTGGCCGACGGAGACTCGACCCTACGAACAATGTGACAGGAACGCAGTGCTTTACCGACCGTACCACACTGGACCAATACCTTGGCATCCAGCTCACGCTAGACGTTGATCCAAGGCATTGTAAAAATTCTAGTTGTGTCGATGCATGCAGGGGATGAATGAAAAGCTGTAAGCCACCTGCCTGAAAGCTGCCCCTTGCATCACGCAGCGTAGCTGGATGCCAAGGTAGGTCCAGTGTGGTGTCGGTAAAGCACTGCGTTCCTGTCACATCTAGGCAGTCTCCGTCGCCAAGATCAGTGTTTGTATATATATATATATATATATATATATATATATATATATATATATATATATATACACATTTATATATATATATACATATATATATATATATATATATATATATATATATATATATATATATATATATATATATATATATATATTATATATATATATATATATATATATATATATATATATATACACATTTATATATATATATATATATATATATATATATATATATATATATACATATATATATATATATATATATATATATATATATATATATATATAAAATATATAAAATATAATATATATATATATATATTTATATATATATACATATATATATATATATATATATATATATATATATATATATATATATATATATATATATATATATATATATATATATATATATATATATATATATATATATATATATATATATATATGTATATATATATATATATGTACATATATATATATATATATATATATATATATATATATATATAGTATATATATATATATATATATATATATATATATATATATATATATATATACCTGGTGCTTGCCTGATATATATATATATATATATTTTTTTTTTTTTTTCAACAAGTCGGCCGTCTCCCACCGAGGCAGGGTGACCCAAAAGAAAGAAAATCCCCAAAAGAAAATACTTTCATCATCATTCAACACTTTCACCACACTCATACATAATCACTGTCTTTGCAGAGGAGCTCAGGTACGACAGCTGAGAAAAGTCCTCCCAGCTGTCACTATCTCAGACCCCTCCTTTAAAGTGCAGGCATTGTACTTCCATTTCCAGGACTCAAGTCCAACTAAATCAATTAACTGGTTTCCCTGAATCCCTTCACAAAATGTTACCCTGCTCACACTCCAACAGATCGTCATGCCCCAAAAAACCATTCGTCTCCATTCACTCCTATCTAACACGCTCACACATGCTTGCTGGAAGTCCAAGCCCTCGCCCACAAAACCTCCTTTACCCTTCCCTCCAACCTTTCTAGGACGACCCCTACCCCGCCTTCCTTCCCCTACAGATTTATACGCTCTCCAAGTCATTCTACTTTGATCCATTCTCTCTAAATGACCAAACCACCTCAACAACCTTCTTCAGCCCTCTGACAAATACTTTTAGTAACTCCACACCTTTTCCTAATTTCCACATTCCGAATTTTCTGCATAATATTTACACCACACATTGCCCTTAGACAGGACATCTCCACTGCCTCCAGCCTCCTCCTCGCTGCAGCATTTGCAACCCATGCTTCACACCCATATAAGAGTGTTGGTACCACTATACTTTCGTACATTCCCTTCTTTGCCTCCATGGATAACGTTTTTTGTCTCCACAGATACCTCAATGCACCACTCACCTTTTTCCTTCATCAATTCTATGGTTAACCTCATCCTTCATAAACCCATCCGCTGACAAGTCAACTCCCAAATATCTGAAAACATTTACTTCTTCCTTAATCCCTCTCTCCAATGTGATATCCAATTTTTCTTTATTTAAATCATTTGATACCCACATCACCTTACTCTTATCTATGTTCACTTTTAACTTTCTACCTTTACACACTCTCCCAAACTCGTCCACTAACCTTTGCAACTTTTCTTTAGAATCTCCCATAAGCACAGTATCATCAGCAAAAAGTAACTGTGTCAACTCCCATTTTGCATTTAATTCTCCATAATTTAATCCCACCCCTCTCCCAACACCCTAGCATTTACTTCTTTTACAACCCCATCTATAAATATATTAAACAACCATGGTGACATTACACATCCCTGTCTAAGACCTACTTTTACCGGGAAATAATCTCCTCTCTCCCACACTCCCTAACCTGCGCCTCACTATCCTCATAAAAACTCTTTACAGCCTTCAGTAACTTACTACCTATTCCATACACTTGCAACATTTGCCACATTGCTCCCCTATCCACTCTATCATATGCCTTTTCTAAATCCATAAATGCAATAAAAACTTCTCTACCTTTATCTAAATACTGTTCACATATATGCTTCACTGTAAACACTTGATCTAACATCCCCTACCCACTTAAAGCCTCCTTGCTCATCTGCAATCCTACTCTCTGTCTTACCTCTAATTCTTTCAATAATAACCCTGCCATACACTTTACCTGGTATACTCAGTAAACTTATTCCCCTATAATTTTTACACTCTCTTTTATCCCTTCCCTTTATATAAAGGAACTATACATGCTCTCTGCCAATCCCTAGGTACCTTCCCCTTTCATACATTTATTAAACAAAAATACCAACCACTCCAGCACTATATCCCCCTCCTTTTAACATTTCTGTCATGATTCCGTCAATTCCAGCTGCTTTACCCCTTTCATTCTACGTAATGCCTCACGCACCTCCCCACACTCACATCCTGCTCTTCTTCACTCCTAAACGATGTTGTACCTCCCTGGCCAGTACATGAAATTACCGCCTCCTCTTTTCATCGACATTTAAAAGTTCCTCAAAATATTCCGCCATCTACCCAATACCTCCAGCTCCCCATCTACTAACTCCCTACTCTGTTTTTAACTGACAAATCCATTCGTTCCCTAGGCTTTCTTACCTTGTTTATCTCACTCAAAATTTTTTTCTTGTTTTCAGCGAAATTTCTTGACAGAAACGCCTTCAAGTCTTGAACATGCACTCATTGGAGTGGAGGAGAGAGAGATACAAGATAATATATACCTGGAAAGTACTCGAGGGCCTGGTCCCAAATCTGCACACTGCCATATATATATATATATATATATATATATATATATATATATATATACCTGGTGCTTGCCTGGTCCAACCAGGCTGTTGCTGCGGGAGGCCCGCTGCCCCACATATCCGTACAGCCTGGTTGATCTGGCACCTGGTGAAGATACTAGTCAAGTTTCCTCTTGAAGGCTTCTACACTTGTTTCAGCCGTGTTTCGGATATCTTCTGGTAAGATGTTGAATAGTCTGGGACCCCGGATGTTGATACAGTGCTCCCTTATTATCCCCACCGCACCCCTGCTCCTCACTGGGTTTATTTTACACTTCCTCCCATATCTCTCACTCCAATATGTTGTTATGGCAGTGTGCAGATTTGGGACCAGGCCTCGAGTACTTTCCAGGTATATATTATCTTGTATCTCTCTCTCCTCCACTCCAATGAGTGCATGTTCAAGACTTGAAGGCGTTTCCAATAATTTAGATGTTTCAATGGCTCAATGTGACCTGTAACGATCTCTGTATTTGTTCCAGCTCTGATTTTTCTCCTGTTTTGAACGGGGCCGTCAGCACTGAGCAGTATTCTAAGTGAGGGAGCACTAGCGATTTGAAGAGTGTCACAATCGGCATTATTTCCCTTGTTTTGAAGGTTCTCACTACCTACCCCGTCATCTTCCTATATGTTGTGATCTTTGTCTTGTTATGGTCTTTAAAAGAAATATCAGCAGACATAATCATTCCCAAGTCCTTTACATGTTCCTTTCGTTCTATGTTGTGACCCTTTTGAGTTTTGTACATAGTGTTCCTTTTGAGTTCTTCATTCTTTCCATACCTAAGCAGCTGAAACTTATCACCATTGAACGTCATGTTGTTCTCCACTGCCCACTGGAAGACCCTGCTTATGTCTTCCTGTAATTTTTCAGTGTCCTCTACCGTAGTGACTTTCATGCTTATTTTAGTGTCATCTGCAAATGATGATACAAAAGTGTGCCAGGTGTTTTTATCTATGTCTGCTATGAGGATGAGAAACAGAAGAGGTGCCAGGGCAGTGCCTTGGGGCACTGATCTTTTGTCCTCGCTACTGTTCACTACTACTTTTTGTGTGTTAGGAACTCGAAAATCCATCTGCCTACCTTCCCCGTAATGCCTATGGCCCTCATTTTGTGCGCTATCACTCCATGATTGCATTTGTCAAACGCCTTTGCAAAATCTGTGTAAATCACATCCTCGTTTTGGTCGTCTTCCAATGTCTCCGTAATTCTGTCATAATGGTTCAGCAGCTGTGACAGGCATGATCGTCCCGCTCTGAAGCCATGCTGGTTCGGGTTATGTTGGTTGTGTTGGTCCATGAACTTTGTAATCTGCCGTCTTATCACTCTTTTGAAGATTTTTATGATGTGAGAAGTTAGAGCTAGAACTGATACCACTTGAAATTGCTAAAATGTTACACAATTGTTTTGAATGATAATATTTTATTTATTGTAATTTTCTTGGATTATTTTTAATCCTAGGTGTTGCTTAATCCTCGTTATTTAATTAATTTTCCCAACAACACCTGGTTAAAAATTATAATAAATCAGTGAAAGTAACAGTTATCATGAAGTTGTACACTGGTGAGGAAACCACTGCCAAAGTTCTGTCAATTTTGTTCACTACACCAGCTGAGGCAGGTGGTAGCCCGAGTAACACTGGTGGTGGTGAGTGATGACACTGTTTTCCTCGCTGCCTTCGCTGAGTGGTCCCTCAATGGTCGTCTCCTGGTGTGGTCAACAAGACTGCTCGTCATCACTCGTCTGCCCCTCCAGCAGCTACAGCACCTCCACGGAACTCTCTCCATGACCAACTCTCTGCTGCTCATAGTGGATAACAGCTTTGGTAACCTAAGGTATGAGATTACTGCTGGAATACGCAGATTGCTATGATTTTATTAGTGTATAATTTTGAGCATGATATTATCGACTTTGAATGAAGAGCCATTAACAAAGCTTAAACACTGCAAATAAACTACAGGTGTGAGGGGTATATTCACCTACCATACAGTCCACTGAAGAAACCGACATTGAGGATTGCTTCCTGGACCCCTGATAAGCGTCTGACCTTAAGTAGCAACTTTCAACTCTTTCCTGAAAAATTCTCCAAGTAAGGATGAATTAGTGTGTTTATATACTATTGAATTCTTATGAATCTTACATTATATTACGTTTATTGCTAAATTAAACTAGTACTACATTCTCTTAAGTAATAACAAAATATATTTTATTAATGAACACAGACACAGACACAGACACACACACACACACACACACACACACACACACACACACACACACACACACACACACACACACACACACACGAAGGTGTAGAGAGGCCAAAACCAAGTGTGCTAGAGAATGATCCAAGGCACCCAGCTTTCAGGCAGGTGGCTGACAGCTTTTCATCTCATCCCATGCATGCATCGACACAACTAATTGTTGCTACGAGGTGCTTACCTGTAATTGACTGAGTCCTAGACAACTTTTTGACAACATTAACATATGTAGATCAGTGCGACACGCGCTGACGTGTATATGCATCTTTACCAAGAACACTGTCAAAACTTAAAGAGAAACTGTCGTTTGATGTTCACTTAATGAATCTCTACCTGTATCACCCTCCTGGGGTGAATTTGGCTCCCACTATTGTGGGATGAGATTCCCAGTGTTTTCTGTAGTGAAGCCGGCTCCCATTCCTGTGGGATGCCACACCCACTGCGACCTGTGGTGAAGCCGGCTCCCACTCTTATGGGATGCCACACCCACTGCTTCCTGCGGTGAAGCCGGCTCCCACTCTTATGGGATGCCACACCCACTGCTTCCTGCGGTGAAGCCGGCTCCCACTCTTATGAGATGACACACCCACTGCTTCCTGCGGTGAAGCCGGCTCCCACTCTTATGAGATGACACACTCACTGCTTCCTGCGGTGAAGCCGGCTCCCACTCTTATGAGATGACACACCCACTGCGACCTGCGGTGAAGCCGGCTCCCACTCTTATGAGATGACACACCCACTGCGACCTGCGGTGAAGCCGGCTCCACTCTTATGAGATGACACACCCACTGCTTCCTGCGGTGAAGCCGGCTCCCACTCTTATGAGATGACACACCCACTGCTTCCTGCGGTGAAGCCGGCTCCCACTCTTATGGGATGACACACCCACTGCGACCTGCGGTGAAGCCGGCTCCCACTCTTATGAGATGACACACCCACTGCGACCTGCGGTGAAGCCGGCTCCCACTCTTATGAGATGACACACCCACTGCGACCTGCGGTGAAGCCGGCTCCCACTCTTATGGGATGACACACCCACTGCGACCTGTGGTGAAGCCGGCTCCCACTCTTATGAGATGACACACCCACTGCGACCTGCGGTGAAGCCGGCTCCCACTCTTATGAGATGACACACCCACTGCTTCCTGCGGTGAAGCCGGCTCCCACTCTTATGAGATGACACACCCACTGCTTCCTGCGGTGAAGCCGGCTCCCACTCTTATGGGATGACACACCCACTGCGACCTGCGGTGAAGCCGGCTCCCACTCTTATGAGATGACACACCCACTGCGACCTGTGGTGAAGCCGGCTCCCACTCTTATGAGATGACACACCCACTGCGACCTGTGGTGAAGCCGGCTCCCACTCTTATGGGATGACACACCCACTGCTTCCTGCGGTGAAGCCGGCTCCCACTCTTATGAGATGACACACCCACTGCTTCCTGCGGTGAAGCCGGCTCCCACTCTTATGAGATGACACACCCACTGCTTCCTGCGGTGAAGCCGGCTCCCACTCTTATGAGATGACACACCCACTGCTTCCTGCGGTGAAGCCGGCTCCCCCTCTTATGGGATGACACACCCACTGCGACCTGCGGTGAAGCCGGCTCCCACTCTTATGAGATGACACACCCACTGCGACCTGCGGTGAAGCCGGCTCCCACTCTTATGAGATGACACACCCACTGCGACCTGCGGTGAAGCCGGCTCCCACTCTTATGGGATGACACACCACTGCGACCTGTGGTGAAGCCGGCTCCCACTCTTATGAGATGACACACCCACTGCGACCTGCGGTGAAGCCGGCTCCCATCTCTTATGAGATGACACACCCACTGCTTCCTGCGGTGAAGCCGGCTCCCACTCTTATGAGATGACACACCCACTGCTTCCTGCGGTGAAGCCGGCTCCCACTCTTATGGGATGACACACCCACTGCGACCTGCGGTGAAGCCGGCTCCCACTCTTATGAGATGACACACCCACTGCGACCTGTGGTGAAGCCGGCTCCCACTCTTATGAGATGACACACCCACTGCGACCTGTGGTGAAGCCGGCTCCCACTCTTATGGGATGACACACCCACTGCTTCCTGCGGTGAAGCCGGCTCCCACTCTTATGAGATGACACACCCACTGCTTCCTGCGGTGAAGCCGGCTCCCACTCTTATGGGATGACACACCCACTGCGACCTGCGGTGAAGCCGGCTCCCACTCTTATGAGATGACACACCCACTGCGACCTGTGGTGAAGCCGGCTCCCACTCTTATGGGATGACACACCCACTGAGTCCTGCGGTGAAGCCGGCTCCACTCTTATGGGATGACACACCCACTGCGACCTGCGGTGAAGCCGGCTCCCACTCTTATGGGATGACACACCCACTGCGACCTGCGGTGAAGCCGGCTCCCACTCTTATGGGATGACACACCCACTGCTTCCTGCGGTGAAGCCGGCTCCCACTCTTATGGGATGACACACCCACTGCTTCCTGTGGTGAAGCCGGCTCCCACTCTTATGGGATGACACACCCACTGCTTCCTGCGGTGAAGCCGGCTCCCACTCTTATGGGATGACACACCCACTGCGACCTGTGGTGAAGCCGGCTCCCACTCTTATGAGATGACACACCCACTGCTTCCTGTGGTGAAGCCGGCTCCACTCTTATGAGATGACACACCCACTGCGACCTGTGGTGAAGCCGGCTCCACTCTTATGGGATGACACACCCACTGCTTCCTGTGGTGAAGCCGGCTCCCACTCTTTGAGATGACACACCCACTGCGACCTGTGGTGAAGCCGGCTCCACTCTTATGAGATGACACACCCACTGCTTCCTGTGGTGAAGCCGGCTCCCACTCTTATGAGATGACACACCCACTGCTTCCTGTGGTGAAGCCGGCTCCCACTCTTATGAGATGACACACCCACTGCGACCTGCGGTGAAGCCGGCTCCCACTCTTATGGGATGACACACCCACTGCGACCTGCGGTGAAGCCGGCTCCCACTCTTATGGGATGACACACCCACTGCGAACTGTGGTGAAGCCGGCTCCCACTCTTATGAGATGACACACCCACTGCGACCTGCGGTGAAGCCGGCTCCCCCTCTTATGGGATGACACACCACTGCGACCTGTGGTGAAGCCGGCTCCCACTCTTATGGGATGACACACCCACTGCGACCTGCGGTGAAGCCGGCTCCCACTCTTATGAGATGACACACCCACTGCGACCTGTGGTGAAGCCGGCTCCCACTCTTATGAGATGACACACCCACTGCGACCTGTGGTGAAGCCGGCTCCCACTCTTATGGGATGACACACCCACTGCGACCTGCGGTGAAGCCGGCTCCCACTCTTATGGGATGACACACCCACTGCGACCTGCGGTGAAGCCGGCTCCCACTCTTATGGGATGACACACCCACTGCGACCTGCGGTGAAGCCGGCTCCCACTCTTATGGGATGACACACCCACTGCTTCCTGCGGTGAAGCCGGCTCCCACTCTTATGAGATGACACACCCACTGCGACCTGTGGTGAAGCCGGCTCCCACTCTTATGGGATGACACACCCACTGAGTCCTGCGGTGAAGCCGGCTCCCACTCTTATGGGATGACACACCCACTGCTTCCTGCGGTGAAGCCGGCTCCCACTCTTATGGGATGACACACCCACTGAGTCCTGCGGTGAAGCCGGCTCCCACTCTTATGGGATGACACACCCACTGAGTCCTGCGGTGAAGCCGGCTCCCACTCTTATGGGATGACACACCCACTGCGACCTGCGGTGAAGCCGGCTCCCACTCTTATGGGATGACACACCCACTGAGTCCTGCGGTGAAGCCGGCTCCCACTCTTATGGGATGACACACCCACTGCGACCTGCGGTGAAGCCGGCTCCCACTCTTATGGGATGACACACCCACTGAGTCCTGCGGTGAAGCCGGCTCCCACTCTTATGGGATGACACACCCACTGCGACCTGTGGTGAAGCCGGCTCCCACTCTTATGGGATGACACACCCACTGCGACCTGCGGTGAAGCCGGCTCCCACTCTTATGGGATGACACACCCACTGAGTCCTGCGGTGAAGCCGGCTCCCACTCTTATGGGATGACACACCCACTGCGACCTGCGGTGAAGCCGGCTCCCACTCTTATGGGATGACACACCCACTGCTTCCTGCGGTGAAGCCGGCTCCCACTCTTATGGGATGACACATCCACTGTTTCAGGGAAGGCGCAAAATGATTAACTTTTCATGCCTAATAATCTAATGACTAATTATTTACATTTGAAATTAATTAAACTTTTCTCTGCCCTCTGCTATGGGGCAAGGGCATGTAATATCATTCATGAAAGATTAAGTAGTACTGCTGTACACAAGTGAATCAGGGACCTTCCCTGATTCGCTAATAAGAACGATAAAAGGTTGGCATCTTTGACCAATAGAACCAATGGAATACCCTGAAGTGAGTTTTGTCCGTGATCATTTATGACAAAGAATGCATTGGAGACTAATATTTTAAATGGATCTTTCCTCAGCTAAATATTCCGTCATCAACCTGTCATATTATTTGTAACATTAAATTTAGTAAATGGTTTTGATTCTTCTACACTTAATATTAATAAACTCAATATGAATAATGTATAACAAGAAAATTATGCAAACATATTATATAGAATTGAACTTTTTTTGCAATTACTATAAAACGATAGAAACATTAAATGATTTTTAAATAAACAAAATTATTCACTTCAATGTTTCAAACACAGAAATGAATCATCGAAAACATTTTATTTCACAATCTGAAATACTGCCAAAGCAATTATATTTTTTTCTACACAACACTCAGCTATAATATTCTAACTTGAATTAATGTCCAAAGTACTTTAACCCGGAGTCCATCAACCATCTATTCACTCGTACCGATCATAAATCTTCACTGCAGTACTTTAAAAACCTAAGAATAATTGTCGAAATATCTTTGATCGTCAGGTTTCCGCACTGTCCATCCCTGAAAATAGCAGTACTGGACAGTTCGTTTAGTCCAGCTATTATAAAGGAAGACGCAAGCGTTCCAGGAAATAAAGTGGTTTGGTTCAAAGGGGCAACAACCGAGCTAGCAGAATACATTGCTAGAGGACTCAACTTCACGTAAGTATTGTTCACATTCTGGGAAGAGCCAGTTTTTCAAAAAATGTGAAATATATATTTTAAACTCATTAATGTGGCACAGAATATTTTCTTAATGTTTCCATTAGTAAACACCATTTTCTCAAAGTGAGATTGTGAGAGCCTCACAATCAGTGGCACAGTGATAAGTTCATTGGTACAGTGGTTAGTTCAGTGGTACAGTGGTTAGTTCAGTGGTACAGTGGTAAGTTGACCATCAACCCCTAGCTATTAATTGAGGACAACATTTTTTTTAATAATTTATATTTTAAAGTGTACAATATTAAGAGTATTATGCAGTATAGACAGTTTTATTTTTCAAATTGACCCAGACTGGGTAATATTGGATTAAGATAAATTATGTTAACACAACTCAACCAAACCTACCTTTACCTAGCCTTACCCAACCTACCTAAACTAACAATGCTTAAACTTAACCTATTCAAGTAAATACTTATTCGTATTCATACCTACAGATGGGGAATAGGGTAAGGCATGTGATAGTGTCTTCACGAAATAAACGATTGTGTGGTGGTCAGCGTTTTGCTTTAAACTGAGAGGTTTACTGGAACTCCCAACACTGAACTGTAGCGGCTGACTGAGCAGATGAGCATTTTATCACATTCATTCTTCCACTCTTAAAATATTTATGTGGTTAATATAAAAAACTATGAATTTGTTGGACTTGCACACTAGGTCAGTGGAATCCACTGTGGGAGAGTGAGCATCCCACTTCCCAGTGGTACTTGGAGATGAGCATCCCACTCAGCCATTTGGGGTACTGCCACTCTATGGTACGTGAATGGCACATATCAATGTCAGGCTGGGAAGCTTATGGAGTAAACCCCAATGATAAGCAACACAACAAGTTTTAAATAAATAGACAATAGTGTAGAAGATCAAACAATATTTTCTGAGTCATTTCTAGCATTGGGTGAAATATTGTAAAATAAATTTTTACCCTAATTGGATCAATGGTATTTAAAACCAAAATGTTGAGGAATATGATACAAATGTAACATCTGGATGACGAGGAATGGATCATAAGCCATGACTGTTTGGTTCTCATTTTTGAGCAAGTAAATAAATTTTATTTTGAGATGCAAGGAAGGAATACAAACATTATAAAATTCAGGGATTCCCTGAAGGCTTTCATAAGCAACCTAAAAATTGGAAGAAAAACATCAAGATCAAAAATGTTGAAATTGGGTGAGAGAAAATACGTTTAGCATAAAATAGGCAGAGTTTATGGAGACATAAACATTGGAGGAAGACGAAGTAGACGAAGTATACGAAGTAGAGAGGTAGTTTGAAGGAACCGCCCCTCTATTGGAGCAAGATGATTAGTCTGATAACCAAAAGCAGAAGCAATTGACCAGAGTTGCTTCGAGTCACCTGACTGCAGTATATAAGCCACTTCTCCGGCCATATGCTGAACTTTCTATTAGAGTGATGGGCTGAACACGTCGATTCCAGGCTGAAGGACTGATTACCTCAAACTTCTCCTCTCCTTACCCCTCTCTGCTTTGTATTGACTGATGAAGCCACTGTGTGGCGAAACGTTTCCTTAATGAAGATTCCCATATGTTGCATAAGTGTCTCAATCTTCAACTTTTGTCTTGGTTTCAGATTACTGCTTACTATTACGCCGATGATGCAACATTGTGGACAGCAAATTTCTGGAGAAAACATTGATATAAAATATATAAAAAGTGCACTAAAGATATCCATTCATGGAAGAACTCGAAATAATGAATTGATGTTGGATAACTTTAAGATTCAGAAAAAAATATTGGATAGTATTGATTTGGCAAAACAGATGTCGATAAATGAAACAAGCTGACATGTATTAGGAGGAAACGTTGGCTTTGAGAAGGACCTTCATAACATGGGCACCTTGGCCTACTGCAGTGATCTTCAAGTCTTAAATTCTTATTTTACATTCTCCTTAAAAAGTGTTCTTTATTCTTATTATATAAATTTAATATACCTCCTTTTTCCAGGTACAGATTTGTACTGCCAGCTGATGGGAGTAGCGGCAGTATGACTGCCAATGGTTCCTGGTCTGGCATAGTGGGTATGTTGATGAGGGAGGTAAGTGTACTGAGTCACAAAGCAGGCTGACAGGTCTTGACCCTACATCGTAGGTATGTTGATAACAATCTTAACTCTATCGTGTGAGGACGTTCTAGTGAGCTCTCTGTGTAAGGTAAGAGTGTAGAGCTAATGAAAACAGCATCAGGTACTTCCAGTAAACGTAAGAATGTTGTTCTTGTTAGTGATTCACAAACCAGGTACATAGACTGGGTCTTCAGTCTTAGAGAGTTTAAGAAAGTTCGTTTTCCAGGGGCTGGGATGCACGACATCACTAGCCTTCTTGACAGTATCTTAAATGGTGATGGGTTTAATCCTATTACCTGAATCATTGTTGAAGACAGTTATTATTTGCAGGAGTATAGGTCAGCGAAAGACATGAAGAAGGTATATGTCAGTGAACGACATAAGGAAGGTATATGTCAGTGAAAGATATAAGGAAGGTATATGTCAGTGAACGACATAAGGAAGGTATAGGTCAGTGAAAGACATAAGGAAGGTATATGTCAGTGAAAGACATAAGGAAGGTATATGTCAGTGAAAGACATAAGGAAGGTATATGTCAGTGAAAGACATAAGGAAGGTATATGTCAGTGAAATACATAAGGAAGGTATATGTCAGTGAAATACATAAGTAAGGTATATGTCAGTGAAAGACATAAGGAAGGTATATGTCAGTGAAATACATAAGGAAGGTATATGTCAGTGAAATACATAAGGAAGGTATATGTCAGTGAAAGACATAAGGAAGGTATATGTCAGTGAAAGACATGAGGAAGAAAGGTAAGCGCCCTGTCATGTGTGGCAACTGACCGAGGAAAGGAGCTGGAAATAAATGGTTGTTTTTCACAAATGGTGTTAATTGTTGGCTGGACAAACACTGCAAAGAAATTTCTTATTGCAGCAAAGACTTCGACGCTAGGGATGGGATTTCATTAAGTTTCCAAGAGGAGAGACCTTTAAAAGGCTTCCTGAGTCTTTTTTTTCATGTTTTATTCTTATTTTTTCTCATATTATTCGTGAAAGCCTCATTCAATCAAATTCAAATTTTCAATACTTTTGTACGGTAACGAGGATCAAATTCTTGGAACAATTGGAATGTTCATGTTGTAATGAGCAAAGTTGTTGAACTTATTCCCAGCATCATGGAATGATTAGGATAATGGCATACAGAGTAGACTGTCTTTATTTCCAAAACGTTTCGTCTTCACAGAAGGCTTTCCTTTTCTTCTAACACACAGGCCGTATCCCACCTAGGAAGAGTGACCCGTAAAAAGATAAAACAATCACACCATCATTTACTCTATCACTGTCTTGCAAGAGGTTTGCTGAAATTACTGATCACATGTCCCTCCAAATTGCAATATTCTCACCCCAGACTTAGGACCGGCTAATCAGTTTTCCTGAATCTTTTCATAAATGTTAGCTTGCCCACACTCTAACAGCACGTTCAGTATAAAACGCTTCCATATGTCAGTTTGATGATCAAGCCCCTCGCTTTGCTTCTTTAGTCGAATACAGAGGAGATAGCAGAGGCAGTGGAGAGGTAAGGATTATGTGATAAGTCCATCAGCCTTGAATTAGTTTTGAGACGGTCATCCCCTCAGCCTGGAGAGATATTCAGCTCCACGGTCTTTACGTCTTCTGAAATATAGATAACCAAATTTTCCACATTTGTCTTCCCCTTCTATTTATCGGTATTGTATACCGTTGTTATGATCATACATGTCTGACTCAACACCACAACGGTGTCTTGGTACAGAAGACGTCTTTCACATTTACAGACGATTTTACACACTTATAAACATTTACACACACAATTATACACATTTATATACACACACACTTATACACACTCACACATACACACTTTGCACTCACACTTAAACTCATACACATGTTACACTCATATAAGTCTAAACACACACTCATAAACACATCAGTACACATTTGAACAAATTTATAGATACACAGGTCCTTATAAACATACATAAACACACTCATACGCACTTATACACACATTTATGCATGTTTATATACTCATATACGCACTCCTACACACACACACACACACACACACACACACACACACACACACACACACCACACACACACACACACACACACACACATGCACTCACTCTATACACACATTTGTACATACACATATGTTTACACTCTTATTCACACTTACACACTCTCCACATTTATACATTTACATAAAGACTCAAAAGGAAGACTCAAACAACACCATGATAACCCACTGCTACTCCTCTCTTTCAAGAACCCCAAAACCAAAATTTACAACATAAAAAAAAAACCTACGACATGAACAGCATAAAATTACAATATGAACATCAAAAATTACAACAATGAACATCAAAAACTAAAATATGAAAAAAATGAAAGAAATCTAAACCACCAAAAAAAATCACCAAAAATTGCCCAAAAATAATTACATTATGTACGCCAAAAATTAAAACAATGAACAACAAATTTTATAACAAGAACACCAAAAATGATAAAAATTAACAACCTGAACAATGTGAATTACAACATGTACACCTTAAATTACGTCTCAATCACCAAAAAATTAGAACATGAAGGGTCGACCTTAAGCCGATTGGACCAATTGGGAGCTGGGGATGTCTAAAAACTCGTGTATATTATATTGAATTGTGTTCATTGTTTAATGTAGATTAGGTTTGGTTAGGTTAGGTTTAGGTAGGTTCGGTTAAGTTAGGTTAGGTTAAGTTAGGTTAGGTTAGGTTTAGTTAGGTGTTGTTCTTGATCGAAGGAAATAAGATATGGTATATTTTGGAGAGATGAGGAGAACTGAGATGAAGGATAGGTTAGGTTATGTAAGGTTAGACTATGTTGGATTAGGTTGAGTTATGCAATGTTGATCCTGATCCAAGGTTAGGTTAGGTTAGGTTATCCAAGGTTAGGTAAAGTTAGGTTAGGTTAGGTAAGGTTAGGGTAGGTTAGATATTCTTAGGTGGTGGTGATCTTGATCAAAGGTTAGGTATAGTTAGCTGATGGGAATTTTGGGTAAAGGTTAGTTAGGTTATCCAAAGTTAGGTTAGTTTATGTTGGATTAGGTTAGGTTATGTTTGGTTGGATTAGGTTAGGTTAGTTAGGTGATGGTGATTTTGATTCAAGGTTGGGTTACATTAGGTTAGAATGGGATGGATTGGCTTGTTTTAGAGGTTAGGTTATGTTAGGTTGGGTAAGGTTGGATTAGGTTAGGTTATTTTAGGTTAGGTTAGGTGTGGTGTTTTTTATGTAATTTTTAGTGGTTGAGATGTAATTTTTGGGGTATTATGTTGTATTTTTGTGATCACATGTGTAATTTAAGGTGTTCATTTTGTGATTTTTGTTGTACATGTTAATTTTCATAATTATGTTTGTAATATTTGTTGTTCGTGTTGTGATTTTTTGGTGAATATGATGTAAGTTATGGTGATTAAGTTGATTTTTTTGTTGTAAATGTATTTTTTAATGATTGAGATGTAATTTATGATGTAACCTTCAAAACCAGGGATGCCAAGCCCATGTTGACCTTTACAGATGCGTTCTATCTAGGCTGGAATATTGTTGCACACTAACTGCACCTTTCAAGGCGGGTGAAATTGCTGACCTTGAAAATGTGCAGAGAACCTTCACCGCACGCATAACTGCGATAAACCACCTCAATTACTGGGAACGCTTGAAGTTCCTAAACCTGTACTCTCTTGAACGCAGGCGGGAGAGATACATTATTATATACACATGGAGAATTCTAGAGGGATTAGTACCAAACTTGCACACGAAAATCACTCCCTACGAAAGCAAAAGACTCGGCAGGCGATGTAACATCCCCCAATGAAGAGCAGGGGTGCCACTAGCACGTTGAGGGACAACACAATAAGTGTCAGGGGCCCAAGATTGTTCAACTGCCTCCCAGCATACATCAGGGGGATTACCAACAAACCACTGGCTGTCTTCAAGCAGGCACTGGACAGGCACCTAATGTCGGTACCTGACCAGCAGGGCTGTAGTTCGTACGTTGGACTGCGTGCGGCCAGCAGTAACAGCCTGGTTGATCAGGCTCTGGTTCCAACATGAGGCCTGGTCACAGACTTGGGAGCAGGAGGCGTTGACCCCTGGAATTCTCTCCAGGTAAACTCTAGGTAAGTTATTCAGGTTGTTATTTTGGGTGGTCGAAATGTAATTTTTTTGGGTGATGTATAATTTTTTTAGTGGATGTGATATAATTTTATCGTGTTCATGTAGTAATTTTTGGGTTAAGTGAGATGTAATTTATTGTGTTAATGTTTGTAATGTTTTGGTGATTGAGATGTAATTTGCAGAGTTGTGATTTTTGGTGGATGAGATGTAATTTTTTGGTGCTCATGTCGTAGTTTTTTGGTGTTCACGAGGCAATTTCTCGTGATCATGTTGTGATTTTTGGTGTACATGTTGTAGTTTCTTAGTGATTCAAGTGTAATTTATGGTGTTCAAGTTGTAAATTTTGGCTCATGTTTGTAATTTTTGGTGGATGAGATGAAATTTTTTTGGTGGTCGAGATTTAATTTTTTGATGTTCATATTGTAATATTATGGTGTTCATGCCGTAGTTTTTGTGGTCATGTTGTAAATTTTGTTTTCATTGTAATTATTGGTGATCATACCATAGTCTTTTGTTTAGTAGTTCTTGAAATCAAGGAGTAAGAGTTGGGTTATCGTGGTGTTTTGTGGATCTTGCTTTTGAGTCTTTGTGTAAGGTATAAATGTGGGAAAGTATGAATAAGAGTTTAGAAATGTGCGCTTACTCACCTAATTGTTGTTGCAGGGGTCGATTCATAGCTCCTGGTCCCGCCTCTTCACTGATCGCTACTAGGTTTTCTCTCTCCCTGCTCCATGAGCTTTATCAAACCTCGTCTTAAAACTATGTATGGTTCCTGCCTCCAATACGTCATTTTACAGACTATTCAACTTCCTGACAACTCTATGACTAAAGAATATTTCCTAACATCCCTTTGACTCATTAAGTCTCTAACTTAAAATTGTGACCTCTTGTTTCTGTGTCCCATCTGTGGAACATCTTGTCTCTGTCCACTTTGTCAATTCCTCGCAGTATTATGTAAGTCGTTATTATGTCTCCCAAACCTCCTGTTTCCAGTGTCATCAGGCCGATTTCCCTTAGGCTTTCCTCGTTGGACATTCCCCTTAGCTCTGCAACTAGCCTTGTTGCAAACCTTTGCATTTTCCCGAATTTCTTGACGTGCTTGACCAGGTGTGGGTTCCACACTGGTGTTGCATACTCAGTATAGGCCTAACGTAAACGGTGTACAGAGTCTTGAACGATTCCTTACTTAGGTATCGGAACGCTATTCTTAGGTTTGACAAGCGCCCATATGCTGCAGCAGTTATCTGTTGATGTGATCCTCAGATGTCTCGGTATTATACGCATTTCAAGATCATTTTCCTTGAGTGAGGTTTGTAGTCTTTGGCCACCTAGCCTATACTCTTTCTGCGGTCTCTTTGTCCTTCCCCGATCTTCATGACTTTGCACTTTGTGGGGTTGAACTCCAGGAGTCAGTTGATGGACCATGCCTGCAGCCTCTCCAGATCCCTCTGTAGTCCTGCCGTATCCTCCTCCGACTGAATTCTCCTCATTAACTTCACATCGTATGTAAACAGGGACACTTCTGAGTCTGTTCCTTCCATCATGTCATTCACATATACCAGGAACAGCACCAGTCCTGGACTGACCCCTGTGGAACCCCGCTCGTCACCGGAACCCACTGTGACACCTCATCATGACTCGCTGCTGCCTTCCCATCAGGTATTCTCTAATCAATTGCAGCGCCTTCCCTGTTATACCTGCCTCGTCCTCCAGCTTATGCACTAATCTTTTGTGTGAAACTGAGTTGAAAGCCTTCTTACACTCCAAGGAAATGCAATCTACCTACCTGTGTTTCTTTTGTCTTACTGGGGTCACCTTGTCACAGGATTTCCCGTCTCTGAACCCTTGCTGGTTGTCGTTTATAAGCTCATTCTTTTCAAGGTGGTTCACCACTCTTCTACTGATCTGTAGTTCGATGCTACGTATTTGTCTCCTCTTTTTTTAAAATTGGAACTACATTTGTTGTGTTCCATGCCTCAAGTAGTCGCCCTTTTCGATAGATTTGTTGAAGATTATTGTTAGTGGTACACAGAGCGTCTCTGCTCTCTCTCTCTGGACTCAACAAGAGATGTTGTCAGGCTCCAATCGCCTTTGAGGTTATCTAGTTAGCTTAGCGTCCTCTTCATCTCCTCCTCTGTTGTATGTATCGTGTCCAACACTTGTTGGTATATCCCATCTTTCCGTCTTTCTGGAGTCCTTTCTGTCTCCACTGTGAATAGTTCTTTGAATGTCTAGTTGAGCTCCTAACAAACTTCAGTATCGTTTCTTGTAAACTCCCCTCTTTCCTTCCTCAGCCTGATTACCTGGTCTTTGACTATTGTTTTCTTCCTGATATGACTGTACAACAGCTTGGGATAGGACTTGGTTTCGCTGCTATGTCATTTTCTTATTGTCCTTACCTGTGTAGATTCATTTCTTGCTCTTCGACTACTCACTTTATTCTCCTGGGTCCTTTGCCTTCTCTACTTCTTCCATTCTCTAGCGCACTTGGTTTTAGCCTCTCTACACCTTTGTGTGAACCAAGGGCTCGTCCTGGCCTTCTCATTGTGTCTGTTTCCCTTGCATATTGTTGTCACATATTCCATCATCTCATTTACTGTTTTCCCTGCCAGTTTTCTGTCCCACTGGACCTCGTGCAGGAAATTCCTCATGCCTGTGAGAGAGAGAGAGAGAGAAATGTGTATGTTTATGTGTGAGTTTATATATGTAGACGTATGTGTATATGCACACATGTGTCATTTCAGAAAATTACTCCATGGTCGAAGTTTACGATTACTATAGCCGGGTTTTGTCAATGTTACACTCGTTGAGCGTTTATTTATATCCATAACGTTCAGACTAAAGTATTCATTTTTTTCGAAAAGCACTAAACCAATATTACAACCATTTCCAGCGTCAGGGTCACTTTACCGACTGTGTTCAGTGGTAAACAAACCAGGAGTCCTTTGTAATATGGATTGTTTTATGAGGGTAGTAAGTGAGGCTAGCACCAACCAGGCCCATGTTACAACATTGTACAAAAAGTTAGATGTGAAGTGCAGTATATGAAGAGAATATTTTTTTTTTCGAGCTAATTATTTTGTTTAATTCGTGTAAGAATGAGTTACTTAATGCCAGATGATGCTTAGACTTACATTTGTCAGTAAGTGAAAGTTGCCACAAGTATTAAAATTATCACTAATTTTAAATATACAAATACATATTTTTTTCCAACATTTACTTGGTTTTTAAATAACATCAAATTTCAACTGTTTTGATTTCACCATGAAGTTACTTTCACCAGTGAATGACAAACGGAATTATAATGAAGAAAAAAATAACGACTTTCTTAAAATGTACACTTTAATCCGTACAGGAGGCGCAGTTAACAACTAACACCATAACCGTGACGGCCAGCAGATGTGAAGTGGGAGACATGACGATGCCATTGTCTTGGAGTTACCTAACTCTCCTAGGTGGACTTGGAGCGCCAGAGATACACCCGTGGGGCTTCGTACTGCCCTTCACACCAGCAGTGTGGGCCACACTTTTTGCTTCTATGCTTTTCATGATGATGACAACTTATTTGTTATCTTTATTTCCTTCCACCAAGACTACAAACAGAGAAAACTGGCCAGATAAATTCTTCAACTTTTTCAAAATTCTTCTTCAACAAGGTAACTTTATGAAGAAAAAAATATTTATAAAATATCTCTGAAGAAATAATAAAAACAACAGGATTTATTAACTTTAAATTAATTGTTATTGATACTATTGTTCACTACGAGGTAATTGTCATTTGTAAGTAAACTATCTTGAAAATCACACACAGACGCTACTTTTAATAGTCACTAGAAATAAGTCATACTACTGATGACGTATATTATAGTCAATAAACTAAACATTCAAGTGAGATTCAGTTGTATTTCATCAAAATCCGAAACTTTAAAGTCATGTATGACTACCAATAATGTAAATGTGGAAAACAAATTGGTCCAAATTGTTGTGACGCTCCACCCTGAGACTGAGGTCTGTTGGTGTTTGTATACGGTATGGGAAGCTCCAGCAAACTAGCCTATATATCATAGTAATAGCTTTACCGGAACACTGAGTGAGATACAGAGTATTTTGTTTTAATTAATTCACATATAATTGGTACATTGAAAGTTATGTTGCTTCAACTGGCATCAAAACTTCATTAGCTGTATCGTTGATAAATTAGACACATATGCAACACTTGGGTATCTTTATTGAGGAAACGTTTCTCCACACAGTGGCTTCATCAGTCCAATACAAAGTAGAAAATTGAAAGGAGAGGAGGAGTTTGAGGTAATCAGTCCCTCGGTAAGTACAGCATAGGGCAATAGGAGTTGCTTATATACTGTAGACAGGTGAGGCGAAGCAGGAGGAGGCGGGATCAAAGTGGTACCATCCACTAGTCGAAGTAGGTCTTCGTCCAAATGTTGGACAATTGTTGAAAAATCCGTTTGTATCAAGATCCCAAGATGTATCGTAATGAGAGCATCGCAACATACAATGCAACTGTCAAAAGCCACATAAAACATTACCAATAAATAATGATACATCATTAGTTACAAACTTTGAAATCAAAATAGTACATATGTAATTGTTACGGTACTATTTTAACTTTCGCAAGACACAAATAAACAAGCGCCACACACACACACACACACACACACACACACACACACACACACACACACACACACACACACACACACAAGGCAATGTTAACCACAATAGCAGAGGTAGATGGAAGAGCTAGAAAAGTTAATTACCCGTCAGGAAGGTCTGAAGAAGTCACAAACACATTATTCATAACAATACCATATTAGTGCCTATATTTGTTTATACTTAAGTGGAGTCATCTAGAATGACATTTTGTTGATAATAAGTGAGGACTAGAACAAAAAGTGCTTGATCCTTAAATTAACTCAGTACATTCCTAATTTCTGATTTCTCTACTGTCTCATTTTCATTTAGAATATTAATATATGCCTTTGAAGCCTAAAAATTTTCGATAGCTTATGGGTTTCTAAAGCAAATATATTTTTGGTTGAAGCATTCTGGCCGCATTCTATGTTTATACTCCTTTGTCAACCACAGTGTGGAACATACCACAGTCTGTGTTTATACTCCTTTGTCAACCACAGTGTGGAACATACCACAGTCTGTGTTTATACTCCTTTGTCAACCACAGTGTGGAACATACCACAAGGAGAACTGCGCAATATTCTCCTCTCTCATTTTTGGCCACACAGAGATGCGGTCATGGTCATCATATTTTGTTATGAGTAAGAAAGTATTAGGTATGAAGGGTTGAAATATTCATACCTTCTCCAGTCTCAAATTCAGGTGTACAAATGACCATAATTACGGTACTCTAAGAGAAATAATGTTACAAACATTTAAATACCTTTTGACACACTTCCTTAACAAATATTGTTTGACTGATATTGTTGAAATCTAAACACAATAAGGAAATAAATATAAATTATTGATACAAGGAATTAGTTATCTTGTTTGAAATAAATCTCTCAATGTAACTTGTGTAATGTCTTCTTTCAGACTTTACAGTAGCCACTAACTGGTGGTTTGAACGTATGGTGTGGTTAGTGTGGTTGCTGGTGAATTTGTTGCTGTCAAGGAGCTATGGTGGCAATCTTATATCCTTCTTGACAGTGAAGTACATACCAAGGCATTCCCAACCTTGCAAAACTTTCTGGACGATCCCACAGCAAAGATAATTTGGCAGCGAGATTCTTCCACTGAACAGTACATCCGAGTGAGTTGCTTTGTTTGTTCTTGTCCTCATGCAGTAATGAGTTAATGATTATTAATCCTGTTACTAATAATGTTACTACTACTACTACTACTACTACTACTACTACTACTACTACTAACAATAATAATAATAATAATAATATTAATTACAGTAATTAATTATGATGATAACATTATTAATAAAAATACTGAAGCATTAAAACATAGATTTTATTTGTTATATGTATTCACTTTACATTAAACGTAACGAAACCCATATTTACTAGTGTCTCCAGACCAACTATTTATTGTTTGCCTCCAGTTCATCCAGCAAAACACAGAAAATAAAGATTGCATTAGTCACAGTTGGTCTTTCGCCATTTGCTGTTGTTATTTACATTGGCTGTTGTTACTTACATTGGCTGTTGTTACTTACATTGGCTGTTGTTACTTACATTTGGTTATCGTTACTTACATTGGCTGTTTTTACTTACATTGGTTGTTGTAAAATTTTGTAGTTTTTATTGTTAATCTTCTACTTCCTCCATTGAAATATTTTTCAGGAAACATTTCATTAAAATAAACGATGAAAATGCTATATTAAGTAAAAAAAATAATATTCGACTTTCATTTAGTTTAGCCAAGGAATCATCGTTATAATCTGGTCGTTTTTTCAGAAGTCAAAATGTTTGAGAATTAATGGAGTAAAAACTATATAAAATAATTTGAAAATGTTGAATTCTTTAATGGATCACATATTGTATTTCAGTGACTCGAACCTATGAACCATGGAACAAGGTACGCAGTGCTCTACCGCCGTAATACACTAGACGTTCTGGTCCAAGGCAGCCAGCCTTCAGGCAGGTGGTTTTCAGCATTTCATCTCATCACTTGTGTGGCATGCAGAATACGTTACATTCATTCGGCGTATGCACACACTCCTATATAGGCTGCCTCCCAACCAGCGAACCAGGTACTAAGGGTTTAACTATTAAGGGGGCCCCATCGTTAAATCAGTACCTTGGTTCAGCCAATAGTAATGTGGGTTTGACAATTGCGAAGGTGATGTGGTAGCACTCACGATTCACTCTTGCCAGATTCATCCAGCAGCTGGTTGATCACGGTTGTCTCTCTGTCTTTAGGCTGTTGTCATGCCTCTTGATTTCCGTGATACAATTATTTTCCAAAGTCTTGTACATAGTGTACATATTTTAAATACCTATAATCATACTTGGAGAAGGAAAATATAATTTAAAGACTACTTCTGTGTTTATTTTCACTCCAAGCTCTCTTTAAGGCCAGGTTATCAGGCCTTGATTACCTGGGTCGTAATAACCTGCATGCATCGATCGACGAGAGATTTTTACAATGTTTGGAATTCTCAGAACATGAGAAATATTCACAAACACTAATCTCAGGTCGAAGGAAACTCGAACCAACTAATTTTTCGCCTGTTCTGCGAATTCTAAACATTGTAAAAATCTCTCGTCGGTCAATGCATGCAGGGGATGAGATGAGAAGCTGAAAGCCACCTGCCTGAAGGCTGGCTGCCTTTGACCAAAACGTCTAAGGTTCTTTTGATAATACAAAATTATTAATTCTTACTTTAACATAAATGAAAAAAATATATTTAAACGTATTAGAGAAAATTTTAGAAAGGACTTTATTTTAAATGAGTCCGTGCTAATTGAGCAGTATTACCTATTCGGCACGACATATATATATTCATTTACCTTGGAAATTACGATTTACCATTATATATATACAATAATATATATTATAAATATATATTTTATCATATATACAATATATAAATAATAACACGTTCGATCTAGTATTGCAATTTCCCTTTCCCTATAGTTATGCATATATGATTAAAGTTATTTATATTTATGTAGAATATCTAGTTTTATCGTATATATTATTTTAAAAATGCTTTGATTTATTATATATTATATATATACATATATAATATTATCTTATATATATATATGTATATTCATTTACCTGTGTTACAGGACTACCATTACGGGAAATATCTACAAGAAGTCGTATTGTAAATCATTATTTCTCACTTATAATGACAAAATACTGAAAAGCTGTTATTTACTTTCAAAATGGCGAAACAGCTGTTCGAGTCTAGTGATTGCAATCCTTCCTTATCAGTTATGCATTGCATGAGTTGAGAAGTTTTTTGCGATTCCTATGTAGAATAGTCTGAGCTTTTCAGTCGTCGTCTCTTATTTAAGAGGAAGTGCTTTGCTTTAGCTTATATTCTGTACACAAATACTTAAAAGAAAACTTCCTCGCTTTTAATAACATATGTGTTCTCACTTTTATCCCTGTGTTTAGTCAAGGAGCTACCCGTTACTGAAGGAAGTAGCAGATCTGGAGCAGGCAGGACGAGTCGTGCGTACTACACTCAATGAATTCTCAAGCAGTATCGAGAGGCTGGTCGCACGAAGACGTCACATGTTGCTGTTCTTCGACGAAGGCTTATATTATCTCCTGGGCAGCGAGTTCACCAAATCTGGTTAATGATAAACATTACTTTCAAACTTTAATGAAATAAAATTTCATTAATAATCGTGTTTTTTTTATTATGAAATTTAAATGTACAATTTGCAATACAAATTACTCTATATAAGTATTGAAAACTAACTTTGTGATTTTCATGTTGCAGGACGGTGTGGCTATTACGTTTTGAACAATAAATTTCAACCCAGTATGGGTGCCATGATGGTCCTCAAAAACAGTCCCCTTCTTCATCCTCTTAATGACAAGTATGAAATTTACTTTTACGTTAATGTATGAGTTTATGCTCGTAGTGTATAGTGTTGTATTTTCCTATAGCAGAAGAATGTTCAACTTCTTTTGGTCCTTTTCACTTATTTCACAGTAAAAACTAATGCATATTCTCTATAGACTTCATGTGTCATGAAATTTTTGTCCTCTCGTATCAATTTATGATCTTATATTTAACTTGTTCATCATCTTTTTCTGTCTTCCTAAGAGGAAAGTTTCCAGTAATTTCGTTATTTCTTCGTAACTCACGATTTTTAACTCATAATTACATTATGTGAAAAAATCATTATTTTTCCATTTCTTAACGGTATATTAAAACAGGAATTTTGCTTTTCCACGAAGAAACAGTTTTTTTCCATGATAAATATATGTGTTTATGACGACTGTTAGTATATTCTCAAATTTTCCTTTTAATTATGTAACCTTTCTTTGAAACTTTGTCTTTCATATTTTCTTTTAAGGTTTTTACTTGTATTAATTACCAGCACAATGATTGTTTGAACAATAAAATTCTTGGTAAAAAGACACAGCAGGAGACCTTAGTAACTATGACTTTTCACCTGCACATATCAGGTACAAAGAAAATAACAACTAGCGACATAGTTAAAATACTAGACGAGGCTGACGTTAAGATGTCATACCCGGTGTAGTGAGGTTAGGTTACGTTGGATGTGACCAGAATTTACGAGGTCAGGTTCAGGTCCAATTTTATAGATTGCTGTTGGTAAAGTATATTTACCTCTGTTCTGTGAAATGATTTTAGAGAAAGGTGAAGATGCTGAGCCAAGATGTGAAAGCCTTTCTCTGCTCCTTTCTTATTATAAGGATTGGCTTGTTTAATTTCATGAGATAAACGTGTTTGTGTTCCCATGTACCCCACATCGTATCAAGGTTCGTCCATCCTATTGGCACATCCTTGTTCCTGTAGTTGGGTGACAAGTACCACTACTCCAATGTCAGCTGTATGGTGAAAGTAGCTGTCAATCTTGCTAGTGGAACCAGCCACTGCTAGAGTTTTTAAGACAGCCACTGACATAAATTTTTAAGACAGAAAATTATCTTTCTGTCTTTTCTAGTTTTCGGAATAGTTGTTCGATGCTGCAGATCCCCAGATCACGTAGAAACAATCCTTTTATTTCTCCTCGTAGTTCTGAAGTTATGATGAGAAAAGAATTGGATTAAATCGCTTTCATTTGTTTGCTTCCTGATTACTTTGTTCCCGAAAGTGACATAAATCCATGTCATTATCAACAAATGGTGGAAAGACATTCTGCTCTTCTTCTTGTTAGAGAAACTGTAAAGAGCGTTCCAATTTTTTATGGTGTTCCCTTAAGCAATGAAGGTTTTAAGCGTCTGGTACTCTCACCAAGATATTGTTGACATATCCGACTAATGTGGTGGGTAATAATAATGTTGAGCCGGTCTCTCTTTCTCTCTCTCTAAATGTTCAATGTAGGAGTCAGTCACCTATGGCCAACAGTTTGAAAATCCTGCACAGTTTAACAAGATCGATGATATACTGAGCAGGTACCAACAACTGGAAAATACACTTGACCTCTTTTTCACTAATAATGATGATCTGATACGAAATATAACATTATGAAAGACAGTACACTAGGATGACTATGTAGTCAAAGCTGCTGCTTCTGATACTACTGTTATATACAATTGACTCCTATTTATTACTACTACTACTACTTCTATTACTATTATTACTACTACTACTATTACATCTATTACTAATATCACTATTACTACTACTACTACTACATACACTATTACATCTACTGACGATTGAGACACTTATGCAGCATATGGGAATCTTTATTAAGGAAATGTTTGGCCACACAGTGGCTTCATCAGTCCAATACAAAGTAGAGAGGGGCAAGGAGAGGATTAGGAATTCTTCAATACTTGTCCAACCTTTGTGGATGGTTCCACTGTGACCCCGCCTCCTCCTGCATCCACTCACCTGACTACAGTATATAAGCCACTTCTCCGGCCATATGCTGTACTTTCTACAAGAATAATGGACTGAACATATCGATTCCAGGCTGAGGGACTGATAACCTAATTCTCCTCCTTTCCTTATCCCTCTCTACTTTGTATTGGACTGATGAAGCCATTGTGTGGCGAAACGTTTCTTCAATAAAGATTCCCATATGTTGCATAAGTGTCTCAATCTTCAACCTTTCTGTTTTCAAACCATTTATCACACATATTACAACTACTGTTGCTGCTACTCCGTGTTTTCGCTCTTCCCTCCCATACTCTCCTCCTCAAGCATTCTCTGTGTTTTCCTCGCCTTAGTTTTGACTTGAGAATGGTCCATCACTGACCGAAACGTCGTCATAAGGTTAATCTCCTAAATGCTGGGTTAAGTGAATTTAGTCTTTTTTTTCACGGCTCAGATAGACGTTTTAATCAGCTGATAAATTATTTATGCGCTTTATCACTTGTTATTAGCATATATACCTAACATAACCTCCTTTTTACAACGTGATAAATTCTTATTAACTCTGTCCGCATTTGTTTGTAGTAGCTTACAAAGAAACGTTAAAATAACTTCCATAAAGTTTTTACTCTCGCCTTGTTTTCTCTATCAGTCCTTGTATCTTGATTATATCTCCATGTTTGTCTTACTGCAACAAATATAGTGAATCTACTTTGTTCTGCCTACTAGACTATCGTATGTTCACCCTGTTATTCCATAAAAAAATATGTTAAAGTTCAATTAATTTTATTGTTTAAACTTTGTCAAAATAGACTTCAAGTTGTGTTCCATTACTCTGAACAATGTCACTGTTATCTTCTCTTATTTATAATATATCTTGAAAAACTTATTTCACCCAGATTAACCTAATCTAACCTTCTGCATAAATACTATAACCTTTCATAACGTAGCCTAATCTAACGTGACATAGACGTTCCGTAATATAACACAATGTACGTGACACAATCTATTCTAATGTGACGTAATCTAATCTAACATGACGTAATTTAACCTAACCTAATTCAACCTAACTTAATGCATTCTAAAATAACTTAACCTAACCTAATCTAACCTAGCTTAACCTAACTTAACCTTAAAAATAAAGTGATCATCTTCATTTTCCCATTTTGTATACGAGTATAACTATGTTTAATGGTTACCTGCAGCATCTATGTAATGTACTGTAATAAAGTCATCAGATGATTATTTTCTTACAATTCCCAGGGTCTTCGAACTAACGCAATTTGGACTTTATGATCACATGATAAATTCTGCTTTCCCAAACAACACAGCTTGCCTCACCTCACCCACGAAGATATCTATCAGCACTTCTCTCTCAGTAGACAACTTGTGGGTAAGAATATCTGAAGCGATATATAACACAAAATTATAATAACTACAGAGGTAATTATTATATCAAATAGTTTATTTATTAACACTTTCCTTCATTTCAGGGTATTTTTATGATTATCTCAAGCGGACTACTTCTTAGTTTTTTTACTCTGTGTCTTGAAATTCTAAGCGTGAGATTTGTTCAGCCACAGACTCCCTTAACAGACGGGACCTCAGCATCATGGAGTCATTGTCACCAATTTCCAAATGTTGAAAACCCCAGACAGGATGAATTCTAGAAGACTTACGTATACAAGCCAGCTTCTTTATCTCGCTGCAATTTCGTTTCAACTGAAGAAAATATTTGGTTGGAAGGTTTTATATTCTTCAACTTTTTAAAATAAAAATATCAGAATTATTTGTTTTGGCGAGGTAAGCATCAGAGATGCTGCACTTTCACAAATGTACATAATTTACTTAGCAGAGTAGCAATATGGAGCATCATGGAACTCCACTGTTATATCACTACAAGTTGGAAATTTTTATTTTTATTCCTATATATTGAATTAAATCTTTCATCATAAGTATATAAGATAAATATTATTTTCCTTTACAGCAAATTATTTTAATAAACGAAGAACTTTCGTGATTATAATCTGCATCATATATATCCATATGTCGTAATAAATTAAACGAACTTGCCGAATAGGCTGAACTCTCTTAAACATTAAACTTAAAAAAAATTACAAATTGATAGCTATTTTTTTATTACCAAAGATATACTTATTTTTATTTTTGAGCCACAACTAAATTTGAAACTTCACCTAACCTCCCAAAAATTAGCACAAATTCTTGTAGCTAAATTCTAATAAATAAATATATGTGGTACCGAATAGGTAAAACTTGCTATTTTGGCTAAAATAGCAATGTTCTTCTTGCCGAACAAGGCAAGATAAATTTTTTGTACGCAATAATTTAGCAAAACTCATTCCGAAACTAAATTCTGAAACTAAATATATATTTCATTGTGTTTGTTTATTATATAATTATTGTAAACTTATCTAAAATATATTTAGTTGGAATAGACTAAATTAAATTGCGCTTGTTATAATAAGGTTAGATAAGTTTTCCAAAGACATTTTGGTTCAAAAATATTAATTTTTACATTGACATAAATGAAAACAAATATATATCGATAAACGTATAAGAGAGAATTTTAAAAAGGGCTTAATTTTAAATGAGTTTTTGCTAATTGACCAATTTTACCTATTTGGCACATATATATATATATATATATATATATATATATATATATATATATATATATATATATATATATATATATATATATATATATATATATATATATATATATATATATATATATATATATATATATATTATAACCTCGAACGAGTGGTACTGAATCAATAACAACACTGCGACTAGCCGAGGATTCGAACCCATGTCGTTTTGGCCCGTCTCATGGTGAGCCAAAATCACACATGACGTCCTAACCCACAGAACCACGCAATCCTACAAGAACCAAGCACATAGCAGAGCAAGGTGTTTTACCTTGATCCGAGGACATACGGTGGTGTGGGTGCCTCTGAGCTAATTTCATTCTACTCCCCGTTTGGTGTGCTAGCCTCCACGAGCAGTATTTTATATTATTGTAACCACGAACAGAGGTATTGATCAATAACAACACTGTGACTAGTCGCAGTGTTGAAATTGATCAATACCAGTTTTACCTATTCGTGCCGAAAAGGTAAAACTGGTCAGTTATCAAGAACTCATTTAAAATTAAATCCTTTCTAAAAAAATTATCTTTTACATTTAGAGATATATTTTTTTAATTTATGTTAATGTACAAAATAATAATTTTGTATCAAAAGAAAATTAGAAAACTTACCTAACCTTATTATAACAAGCGCTATTTAATTTAAGCTAATCCAACTAAATATATTGTAGATAAGTTTACAATAATCTAATAATAAACAAACACAATGAAATATATTTTTTTTCGTTAATTTCAGAATGGTCTTTGCGAAATTACGGCATACACAAGTTTTCGTTTGTCTTATTCGACAAGAAGAGCGTAGCTAATTAAACCAAAATCGTAAGTTTTACCTATTTGGCACGACATATATATATGGTAGTCTTTCTGTCTCCTCTGAGATATCCTCCCCAAATCTCTTGCCAGGCCTTGGGATCGAGTCTTAGCTCCTGGCCCCGCCTTTTCACTGACCGCTACTAGGTCCTCTCTCTCCCTGCTCCATGAGCTTT
This sequence comes from Cherax destructor, assembly GCA_009830355.1. Taxonomy (NCBI): domain Eukaryota; kingdom Metazoa; phylum Arthropoda; class Malacostraca; order Decapoda; family Parastacidae; genus Cherax; species Cherax destructor. The sequence continues at coordinate 139,421 of WNWK01002773.1, forward strand.
ATCATACCTCGTCTTAAAGCTATGTATAGTTCCTGCCTCCACTACATCACTTACTAGACTATTCCACTTCCTGACTACTCTATGGCTGAAGAAATACTTTATAACATCCCTTTGACTCAACTGAGTCTTCATTTTTCAACTGTGATCCCTTGTCCACCTTATCTATTTCACACAGTATTTTGTATGTCGTTATCATGTCTCCCCTAACCCTTCTGTCTTCCGGTATCGTCAGGCCGATTTCCCTTAACCTTTCTTCATAGGACATTCTCCTTAGTTCTGGAACTAACCTTGTTGCAAACCTTTGCACTTTCTCTAATTTCTTGACGTGCTTGACCAGGTGTGGGTTCCAAACTTGTGCGGCATACTCCGATATGGGCCTGATGTACAGTGTCTTGAACGATTCCTTACTAAGGTATCGGAACACTATTCTCAGGTTTGCCAGGCGCCCACATGCTGCACCAGTTATCTAATTGATGTGTGCTTCCGGAGACGTGCTCGGTGTTATACTCACCCCAAGATCTTTCTCCTTGAGTGAGGTTTGCAGTCCTTGGCAACCTAGCCTATACTCTGTCTGCTGTCTTCTTTGCCCTTCCCCGATCTACATGACTTTGCATTTAGCGGGGTTAAACTCGAGAAGCCAGTTGCTGGACCACTTGTCCAGCCTGTCCAGGTCTCTTTGTAGTCCTGCCTGATCCTCATCTGATTTAATTCTCCTCATTTACTTCACATCATCTGGGAACAGGGACACTTCTGAGTCTATCCCTTCCGTCATGTCATTCACATATACCAAAAATAGCACTGGTCTTTAGACTGACCCTTGTGGGACCCCGCTCGTCACAGGCGCCCACTGTGATACCTCACCACGTACCATGTCTCGTTGTTGCCTCCCTGTAAGGTATTCTCTGTATAATTGCAGTGCCCTTCCTGTTATACGTGCCTGACCCTCTAGCTTCTGCATTAATCTCTTGTGAGGAACTGTATCGAAGGCCTTCTTGCAGTCCAAGAAAATGTAGTCAACCCACCCTTCTCTATCGTGTCTTTCCTCTGTTACCTTGTCATAAAACTCCAGGAGGTTTGTGGCACAGGATTTGCCTTCCCTGAATCCGTGCAGTTGTCATTTATAATATTGTTCTGTTCCAGGTGCTCTACCACTCTCCTCCTGATAATCTTCTTCATGATTTTGCATACTATACACGTCAGTGACACTGGTCTATAGTTTAGTGCCTCATTTCTGTTCCCTTTCTTAAAAATGGGAACTACATTTGCTGTCTTTCATACTTCAGGTAGTTGCCCAGTTTCGAGTGATGTGTTGAAGATCGTTGTTAGTGGCACACACAGCATCTCTGCTCCCTTTCTGAGGACCCACGGGGAGATGTTGTCCGGTCCATCGCCTTTGTGGTATCAAGGTCACTTAGCAGCTTCTTCACCTCCTCCTCATTTGTGTGTATGTCATCCAACACTTGTTGTTGTTCCCCTCTGTTCTGTCTTCCCAGAGTCCTTCCTGTCTTCACTGTAAATACTTCCTTAAATCTAGTGTTGAGCTCCTCACATAATTCTTGATCGTTTCTTGTGTGTGTGTGTGTGTGTGTGTGTGTGTGTGTGTGTGTGTGTGTGTGTGTGTGTGTGTGTGTGTGTGTGTGTGTGTGTGTGTGTGTATGAGTGTACTCACCTAGTTGTGCTCACCTAGTTGTAATTGCAGGGGTCGATTCACAGCTCCTGGCCCCACCTTTTCACTGGTCGCTACTAGGTCACTCTTCCTGCTCCATGAGTTGTATAATACCTCTTCTTAAAGCTATGTATGAATCCTGCCTCCACTACATCACTTCCCAGACTATTCTACTTCCTGACAACTCTGTGACTAAACAAATACTTCCTAACATCCCTGTGAGTCATCTGAGTCTTCAAATTCCAATTATGACCCCATGTTGCTGTGTCCCACCTCTGGAACATCCTGTCTCTGTCCACCTTGTCAATTCATCTCAGTATTACATATGTGGGAATCATATTCCCCCTATCTCTGCTGTTTTCCAGTGTCGTCAGTTCGATTTCCCTTAACCTTTCCTCGTATTACATACCACTTAGCTCCGGGACTAGTCTTGTTGCAAACCTTTGTACTTTCTCTAATTTCCTTACATGCTTGGCTAGGTGAAGGTTCCAAACCGGTGTTGCATACTCTAATATAGACCTGACATTCAAGGTGTACAAGGTCCTGAACGATTCCTTATTGAGATGTCAGAATGCTATTCTTTGGTTTGCTAGTCGCCCGTATGCTGCAGCAGTTATTTGGTTGATGTGCACCTCAGGAGATGTGCCTGGTGTTATACTCACCCAAAGATACTTTTCCTTGAGTGAGGTTTGTAGTCTCTGGCTCCCTAGACTCTTCTTCTGCGGTTTTCTTTGCCCTTCCCAATTTTCATGACTTTGCACTTGGTTGGATTGAAATCCAGGAGCCAGTTTCCGGACCAGGCCTGTAGCCTGTCCAGAACCCTTTGTAGTTACGCCAGGTCCTCGTCGTATTGAATTCTTTTCATCAACATACCATAATCTGCAAACAGGGACACTTCTGAGTCTATTCCTTCTGTCATGTCGTTTACATATACCAGAAACAGCACCTGTCCTAGGACTGACCTTTGTAGACCCCCCTCATCACAGGCGCCTAGTCTGACACCTCGTCACGTACCATGACTCAATGTTGTCTTCCTGACAGGTATTCCTTGATCCATTGCAGTGTCTTCCCTGTTATACCTGCCTGGTCCTCCAGCTTTTGCTCTAATCTCTTGTATGAAACTGTGTCAAATGCCTTCTTACAGTCCAAGAAAACGCAATCTACCAACCCCTCTCTCTCTCTCTTGTCTTACTGCTGTCACCCTGTCATAGAACTCCAGTAAGTTTATGACACAGGATTTCCCAGTCCTTGAAACCGTGCCAGTAGTCGTTGATTTGCTCATTCCTTTCTAGGTGCTCCACCACTTTTCTACTGATAATCTTCTCCTTGACTTTGCATACTATACATGTCAGTGAAACTGACATGTATAGTATAGTATACAGATGTCAGTTTCACTGACTTGTGTATACTATACATGTGTATACTACACATGTCAGTTTCACTGACATGTGTATACTATACATGTGTATACTATACATGTGTATACCACACATGTTAGTTTCATTGACATGTGTATACTATACATGTGTATAATATACATGTGTATACTATACATGTGTATAATATACATGTGTATACTACACATGTCAGTTTCACTGACATGTGTACATGTAAGTGAAACTGACATGTACACATAGCTCCTCTGCTCCCTCTCTCAGGACCCATGGAGAGATGTTATCCGGCCCCATCGCCTTTTAGGTATCTAGCTTACTAAGCAGCCTCTTCACTTCTTCCTCGGTTGTATGTATTGTGTCCAAAACTTGATTGTGTACCCCACCTCTCCGTCTTTCCGGAGTCCTTTCTTTGTTTGTGTGAGTGTGTGTGTGCGTGTTCATGCGCCTTTGAAAATCATTACGTTGATTCATTACGTTAGATCTTCTTGGCGCCAGTAAGAAAGTGTTGGCTTCTGCGCGGTTCGGGTCTTCCCTCAGTCATATAAAAGACCACTTGGTATCCTGTGTTGTTACTGGAGTCAGCAGCGGCGGCACTGACGGTAGCAGCCAGTGCGTTCTTCACTACACTATCACATGGTGAGATTCACAATATCCTCAATGTATATATTTTCTCAGTTTATATATGAACAGTATATAATATTGTTTCTTCCACCTAATATTTTTACTGAACATCGTCCATTATTATTTAACAATTCGTTGCCCTAATCATAACATGATATCAACAAGAGAAGAATTTCATCGTAAGTCTAGACGTATAAACAAGATGGTAACTTCAAGATATATTTTAAACAATAACGTACAATGCTGTCTAATTCTGTGGCAATTCTGATCCATCTCCACATATTTTCAGTGAGAAATATGAAAAAAAATTATCTCAAAAATATAAATAATAAAAGAAAGGAAAATATCGTTGACCTAAGCGTCAGCTACGGCAGTGTTGTCCAGGCAACCTTATGAACATAAAACAATAATGCAAATTTTAAATAAATTTTGTGTTTATGGTTAAAAAAACTAATTATTATGTATCACTGGTCAACACTCATTTTCTGCCCAATGATATTACATCGATTTTAGGGTACGTTTGTGGTGCTGATTCCGAATATGTCATTGGTTTTCTTGATTTGCTGTAGTTTTCGATAAATTTGGTATCCCATTGAAGAAATGAAAGATGTGAAAAAAATACTCAACAGACGGAACTAACTTACATATCGCATTTAAATTATTTTTTAGATCATTCAAAAGTTAAATCGTGTAATGCAAACTAACACTTCCTTCTATATAATAACAGTTTAACTTAGTAATATAATTCAGATACTAGTAATTACTGCATATGAAAAAGTTGTTTGTACAATTTTTTTTATGTTGATCATCAACACAGTTTTGTTGAGTGAGCAATTAGAAGAGATGGATATTGGTTACCATTGAGCTGTCTACAAACAGCCGTCAATATCCTGGTCGATATTCAAGTCCCATTCGAAGATGTCCAGGAATATTATGAAGTATGCTAGTTCTTCATCTTGGCGGAAGAAAGGAGTTCAACCTCTCTTCTCCGAAAAGCGGTTATTTTAACTTCTTGTTTTAGGAAGTTCTTTTCTTTTAGTCTGGATGCTAAAAGTTCTGATGTTTGCTTTGACAGACTGAGGTCACATATCAGATAATTGAGTTCTTCTTGGGAAGAACTACTGGGGTGTTGAAATGCTTACTTCATATTCACTTCCACTGCTGTCACCTGTGTTGCATCCTGAACACTGACTTCATCAATATCTGACAACGGAAGGTCAGGCAGCACTGTAAACACAGGTCTCCTTGTACATGAATGGTATACAATTCCAACACGATGAAAATTAGACACATGTGCAACATGTGGGTATCTTTATTGCAGACGTTTCGCCATCCAGTGACTATCATTACAAGTTCAAGGACATAATTTTAAGACAGAAGAACTATATACAAAAGATGAGGTAATCAGTCCCTCGGTCTTGGAGTTGGTGTGAAGAGCACCGTATTCGTGAGGAGTCTTTAGTATATAGTTCTTCAGTCTTACAATCATGCCTGTGAAAATTAGATACATGTTGGACATGTGTTTAATTTTCACAAGCCTCCTTTCTGACGCCAAATAATGATATTCCCACTTGACTTTCTTGTATCTATTGAAACTTTTAACATTCACCATAAACAAATAATGATCGTCTTGGTATTTTTCGACTCTCTCCACACCATAGGCACACCGAGGTTTAAACTTTTCCTTTGCCTATTTTTCCACTCTCGTAAGCATTCTACACAGGTTTTGTAAATCATATGGGGAGCCGAAGACTTGTCTTGTTCTCGAAGCGCCACTCCAAAAAAGCAAGATAAGCTTGTTTTGCAAAATATGTGATGTTTCTTCTTTGTTTTTGTAAAGAGTATTCGCCACAAATGTATAAAGCTGTAATATAACCGCTGGACTTCTGTTGCTTACACTTCTTGATATAAATCTCAGTAATCTATTTCCCTTATCACGTATCCTTAAAAATACTTAAAATAAAGATGAAAAGGTTATTAAACTATCATGTAGGCTAGCCGTTGCTGGTTACGAAAGGTCTCCCGTAACTGTTCAAGCTTAAGGGCTTCAAAAATGTAGGTCCGCCACTGCTTACAAGCATAACAACTTACACTAGTAGATTTGTTCAATGGTGACTCCGCCTCCTCCTGCTTCTACTCACCTCATTGCAGTATATGAGTACTTCTTGATTACCTGATTCACTTCCTCGTCTTTCTCCTTTCTTTTTTGTATTGCACTGAAGAAGCCACTGACGGGTGAAACGTTTCCTCAGTAAAAAATCCTAAAGGATGAGTAGGTTTCTTTAGTCAAATACAGGGGCAGCAGAAACAGTTGAGATGTAAAGACGATTTAATCAGTTCATTACCCTAGAAGACGTGGTTTTGGGGTGGTCAGTCCCTCAGCCTGGAGAAGAGTTCTGTTTCAAAGTCTAGAACAATGTGAAGCAGAAGCAACAGAATGGAGACATATACTGTCAAGGTGGGACGGAGAAAATTCTGAAGACAGAAGAGGAGGAACCCACTAGTTGAAGTCAGAAGGTAATCAGTGAGAGGTAGTGTAGCAGACCTACTGGGCAGGCCTTCCAGGACTGGCTGATTGCAACGTCTTTACATCACTAATGTTTCTGTTGCCTCTGTGTTCTACTGAAGAAGTGTACTAAGTAGGAGAAACGTTTAAGAATAAAGACACCTAAATGTTGCATATGTGTCTTATATGTTATCAGCTGGTCCGTACTGAATACCATTATCATGTTCACACTGTCATACACTGCACCACAAATGTCTTAGTACACAGAAGGGTTTGATTTGAGAGAAATCTGCGCAGTTAGTTTCCTACACGGCTTCTCAATGATTATCTTCTGACTTATACGGGTGGCGACGTCTTTTCTGTCATCATGATTTTATCCGCCTCACCTTGACAGTATAAGTTTCCATTCCGTTGTTTCTGCTTCACATTGTTCCAGACTTTGGAACATAACTCTTCTTCAGGCTGAGGGACTGACCACCTCAAAACTACGTCCTCCATGGTGATGGACTGATTACATCGTCTTTACTTCTCAACTGACTGATTCTGCTGCCTCTGTATTCGATTGACGATGCCTACTGAGTAGCCGAAACGTTTCGAAATAAAGATACCTAAGTATTGCGCGTGAGTCTTGGTTATCAACTATTCAGATCTTCCTGTAGCACTCTAATGTCACATAAGAATTAACCCGACGTCCTGTCTTAATATCATCGGCAGACATACTAATGTCTCTAAGTACTCCCTCATATATGTGATAAGTGGGTCTCCACTTAGGCCTTCCTAGAGACGTTTAATTACTCCGTGATGACATAAATTATTATAGTTTCCTTATTTCTTATTGGATATACTTGATCAAATTTTCTGTAGATACGTAGCGTAATTAAGAAAAAAAAATCTGCCTCGACCAACTAATGAGACCCACGAGGGAGGTGGAAAAAGGTCCACTATTCCTTGGGTGTCGATTAAGAAGTTATCATATGTTATTTTGTACAAGTGCACTTGCAATGCACATTGCAAGAGAGTTGTAGTGTGAAAAGACTAAATTCCTGGTACAGCATTAGAGTTGCAAATCATTAAAATCAAGGAAACGATGAAAACAGTCAAATATCATTGAATTCATTTATTGATACAGATAACACTAACCAGAAATACAGAATCACTAATGGTTCAGTGTTTATAGGGCATGAAATTAATGTAAATGGAAAACCTGTATGTGTATGCAATCATTAAATAAAACACTGTCAGCTACCTCAGTGATGATTTCTGTACGCGTTCTGGTCAAGGTAAGAGGTACAAAATCATCAATCAGAACACTTGACATTCACATCATTGATGATCAATTCATCCTGCTCCTTACATCTATCCTGCCTTGCTAAAAATCATTCTTCTCACTGGTTCCTCCGGCAAGGTTCACCAGGTCTTGAAACACCTTCAAAAATGGGTTTCATCAACCTCGGATAATAACCTCCAGGTTTCGTACACGTGTGAAAATATTCTAGGTACTGGTGAAAATTAGACACATATGCAACATTTGGGTATCTTTAACGTATACGTTTCGCCATTCAGTGGCTTTATCGATACAAATTGTAGGACATAATTTCAAGATGAGGTGATCAGCCCCTCAGTCAAGGCTGAGGGGCTGATCACCTCATTTTGTGTATATAATTCTACTGTCTTCCATTATGTCCTTGAATTTGTATTGATAAAGCCACTGGATGGCGAAACGTTTACTTTAAAGATACCCAGATGTTGCATATGTCTAACATGACTCACGAAATCGTAATGACACGAGTTTATGTTTGTGTGCGTAAGTGTGTGTTGTGTTATGTGTGTGTGTGTGTGTGTGTAAGTGTGTGTTGTGTTGTGTGTGTGTGTGTGTGTGTGTAAGTGTGTGTTGTGTTATGTGTGTGTGTGTGTGTGCGTAAGTGTGTGTTGTGTTATGTGTGTGTGTGTGTGTGTGTGTGTGTGTGTGTGTAAGTGTGTGTTGTGTTGTGTGTGTGTGTACTCACTTATATGTACTCACCTATATGTGGTTGCAAGGGTCGATTCATAGCTCCTGGCCCAGCCTCTTCACTGGTCGCTACTATTTGACTCTCCCTGCTCCATGAGCTTTATCATACCTCTTCTTAAAGCTATGTATGGATCCTGCCTCAACTACATCAATTTCCAGACTATTCCAATTCTTTACAACTCTGTGACCGAAGAAACAATTCCTAACATCCCTGTGACACATCTGAGTCTTCAACTTCCAATTGTGCCCCTGGTTGCTGTGTCCCATCTCTGGAACATCCTGTCTCTGTCCACTTTGTCGACTCTTTTCAGTATTTAACATGTTATCATTTTCCCCATATCTCTCCTGTCGTCAAATGGCGTTAGGTCGATTTTCATTAACCTCTCCTCTTAGGAAATGCCCCTTATCCCCAGGACTAGTCTCGTTGCTAATATTTGCACCTTCTCTAATTTCCTGACGTGCTTGACGAGGTGTAGGCTTCAAACTGGTGTTGCATACTCCAATATAGCTTACGTATACGGTGCACAGGGTCCTGAACGATTCCTAACTAAGGTGTCGGAATGCTATTCTTAGGTTTGCTAAGCGTCCATATGCTGCAACAGTTATTTGGTTGATGTGTGCCTCAGATGTGCTCGGTATTATACTCACCCTTTTCCTTGAGTGAGGTTTGTAGACTTTGGCCCCCTAGATTGTACTCTGTCTGTGGTCTTCTTTGACCTTCCTCAATCTTCATGACTTTGCACTTGGTGGAGTTGAACTCGAGGAGCCAGTTTCTGGACCAGGCCTACAGCATGTTCAAATCCCTTTGTAGTCCTGCCTGGTTCTCCTCCAATTGAATTCTCCTCATTAACTTCACATCGTATGCAAACAGGGACACATCTGAGTCTATTTCTTCCGTCAGGTCATTCGCATGTACCAGAACAAGCATCTGTCCTAGGACAGACACCGTTGGAACCCCGCTCGTCACAGGCGCCCACTCTGACATCTCGTCACTTACCATGTCTTCCTGTCAGGTATTCTCTGATTCATTGCAGTGCCTTCCCTGTTATCCCTGCCTGGCTCTCCAGCTTTTGCACTAATCTCTTGTGTGGAACTGTGTCAAAAGCCTTATTACAGTCCAAGAAAACGCAGTCTACCCACCCCTTTCTCTTGCCTTACTGTTGTCACCTTGTCATAGATCTCCACTAGGTTTGTGACACAGGATTTTCCTTCCCTGAATCCTTGCAGGTTGTCGTTGATAAGCTCATTCCTCTCTACGTGCTCTACCACTCTTCTCATGAAAATCTTCTCCATGACTTTACATACTATACATGTTAGTAACACTGGTGTGTCACTAACATGTGTGTGTGTGTGTGTGTGTGTGTGTGTGTGTACTCACCTATTTGTACTCACCTATTTGTGGTTGCAGGGGTCGAGACTCAGCTCCTGGCCCCGCCTCTTCACTGATCGCTACTAGATCCTCTCTCTCCCATACCGCGTCTTAAAGCTATTTATGGATCCTGCCTCCACTACCTCACTTGCCAGACTATTCCACTTCCTGACAACTCTGTGACTGAAGAAATACTTCCTAACATCCCTATGACTCATCTGAGTCTTCAACTTCCAATTGTGACCCCTTGTTTCTGTGTTCCATCTCTGGAACATCCTGTCTGGAACTAGCCTTGTTGCAAACCTTTGCACTTTCTCTAATTTCTTGACGTGCTTGACCAGGTGTGGGTTCCAAACTGGTGCTGCATACTTAAGTATGCGCCTGACGTACACGGTGTACAGTGTCTTGAACGATTCCTTACTGAGGTATCGGAATGCTATTCTCAGGTTTGCCAGGCGCACATATGCTGGAGCAGTTATCCGGTTGATGTGTGCTTCCGGAGACGTGCTCGGTATTGAGTGAGGTTTGCAGTCTTTGTCCACCTAGCCTATACTCTGTCTGCGGTCTATTTTGCCCTTCCCCGATCTTCATGACTTTGCATTTGGCGGGTTTAAATTCCGTCTGTGTTTGTGTGTGTGTGTACTCACCTAATTGTGGTTGCAGGGGTCGATACTCAGATCCTGGCCCCGCCTCTTCACTTATCGCTACTGGGTCCTCTCTCTCCTTGCTCCATAAGTTTAATTATACCTCCTAATAAAGCTATGTATGGTTCCTGCCTCCACTACATCATTTGCTAGACTATTATACTTCCTGACTAGTCTGTGGCTGAAGAAATACTTCCTAACATCCCTTTGACTCATCTGAGTCTTCACCTTCCAATTGTGACCCCTTGTTTATGTGTCCCATCTCTGGAACATCCTGTCTCTATCCACCTTGTCTATTCCACGCAATAATTTGTATGTCGTTATCATGTCTCTAACCCTCCTGTCCTCCAGTGTTGTCAGGCCGATTTCTCTTAACCTTTCCTCGTAGGACATTCCCCTTAGCTCTGGAACTAACCTTGTCGCAAACCTTTGCAAACCTAATTTCTTGACGTGCTTGACCAGGTATGGGTTCCAAACTGGTGCTTGTATGGGCCTGATGTACACGGTGTACAGTGTCTTGAACGATTCCTTACTAAGGTATCGGAACGCTATTCTCAGGTTTGCCAGTCGCCTGTATGCTGCAGCAGTTATCTGGTTGATGTGTGCTTCCGGAGACGTGCTTAGTGTTATACTCACCTCAAGATTTTTCTCCTTGAGAGAGGTTTGCAGTCTTTGGCCACTTACCCTATACTCTGTCTGCGGTCTTCTTTGCCATTTCCCGATCTTCATGACTTTGCATTTGGCGGGGTTAAATTCTAGACGCCAGTTAGTTGCTGGACCAGGTGTCCAGCATGTCCAGGTCTCTTTGAAGTCCTGCTTGATCCTAATCTGATTTAATTCTCCTCATTAACTTCACATCATCTGCGATCAGGGACACTTCTGAGTCTATCCCTTCCGTCATGTCATTCACATATACCAAGAATAGCACTGGTCCTAGGACTGACCCCTGTGGGACCCCGCTCGTCACAGGCGCCCACTGTGATACCTCGTCACGTACCATGACCCGTTGTTGCTTCCCTGTCAGGTATTCTCTGATCCATTGCAGTGCCCTTCCTGTCATACACGCCTGATCCACTAGCTTCTGCACTAATCTTTTTGAGGAACTGTGTCGAAAGCCTTCCTGCAGTCCAAGAAAATGCAATCAACCCAACCCTCTCTCTTTCGTATCTTACTTCTGTTACTTTGTCATTGAACACCAGAAGGTTTGTGACACAGGATTTGCCTTCCTTGAATCTGTGCTGGTTGTTGTTTATAATCCTCTTCCGTTCCAGGTGCTCCACCATTCTCCTCCTGATAATTTTGTCCATGACTTTCCACACTATACACGTAAGTGACAATTGTCTACAGTTTAGTGCCTCGTTTCTGTCTCCTTTCTTAAAAATGGGAACCACATATGCTGTCTTCCATACCTCAGGTAGTTGCCCAGTTTCAAGCTATGTGTTGAAGATTGTGGTTAGTGGCACACACATTAACTCTGCTCCCTCTCTAAGGACCCACGGGGAGATGTCGGGTCCCATAGCCTTTGAGGTATCAAGATCACTGAGCAACTTCTTAACTTCCTCCTCAGTTGTGTGTATGTCATCCAACACTTGTTGGTATATTCCTTGTTTGTGTCCCCTTCTGTTCTGTCTTCCCAGAGTCCTTCCTGACTCCACTGTAAATACTTCCTTAAATCTCGTGTTGAGCTCCTCACATACCTCTTGATCGTTTCTTGTGAGTTCCCCACCTTTCCTCAGCCTGATCACCTGGTCTTTGACTGTTGTCTTCCTCCTAATGTGACTATACATCAGTGTAGGGTCAGACTTTTCTTTCGATGCTATGTCATTTTCGTACTGTCACTAGCCTCCCCCCCTTATCTGTACATACTCATTTCTGGCTCTACGACTAATCTCCTTATTTTCCTGGGTTCTTTGCCTTCTGTACTTTTTCCATTCTCTAGCGCACTTAGCCTTTGCCTCCCTGCTCCTTTGGGTAAACCAAGGGCTCGTTCTGGACTTCCCATTATTTCTGTTGCCCTTGGGAACAAACGTTTCCTCTGCTTCCTTGCATTTTGTTGTTATGTATTCCATCATTTCGTTTACTGACTTTCTTTCCATGTCTCTGTCCCACTGAACCTCCTGCAGGAAGTTCCTCATACCCGTGTAGTCCCCAATTTTATAGTTTGGCTTTTCCCTTTCAACTCCTATTGCAATCTCCACTTGTAACTCTACTATGTACTCTAAGCTCAGAAACACGTGGTCACTGGTTCCTAGGGGCCTCTCATATGTGATGTCCTCAATGTCTGAGCTGCTCAAGGTGAACACGAGTTCCAGCCTTGCTGGTTCGTCCTCTCCTCTTTCTCTGGTAGTGTCCCTGACTTGTTGGTGCATGAGGTTTGCTAGTACCACATCCATCATCTTGGCTCTCCATGTTTCTGGAACCCCACGTGGTTTCAGATTTTCCCAATCGATCTCCCTGTGGTTGAAATCGCCCATGACCAGTAATTTTGCTCTGCTCGAGTAAGCTCTTCTTGCCACCTCAGCCAGTGTGTCCACGATTGCTCTGTTGCTCTCTTCATATTCCTCTCTTGGCCCCATGCAGTTCTGTGGTGGATTGTACATTACTGCAATGACTATCTTATGATCCCCAGACTTAATTGTACCTAATATGTAGTCCCTTTCACTAATCACGTCAATGCCTTCCATTTTCTCAAATCTCCATCGGTTTCTTACGAGCAGTGCAACCCCTCCTCCCCCTCTGCTATGATGTCTGGGGACTTCTCATTGATTCTTTCATTCCACTCCTCATATTTATTTGTTATTCCATCCGCGTTCGTGTACCAAACCTTCAACTTCGTTTCTAAAACTGTGGTCCTTGGGGAATATTGGGATTGAGGGAGGGAGCCCTGGTGGGGGCCTATGGGGGGTTGTGGTGGGGGTGGGGTTTGTGATGGGGGCAGAGTGCCCGTAGGGGGTTGCTGTAGGGGTGGTGGCTGCTTAAGGGTTGGGGTTTGTAATGTGAGGGTGGGGATAGAAGGAACGGTGTGTGGGTGTCGGTTTAAATTGTCCATTTGCCTTGGGGTTGTCGTGGTTGTAGTCCTTCTGCAGGAGATTCTGCAGATGATTCTGGGTTCTTCCGGTCTTCTTTGTCATCTCCTCTCGTTCTTCCTTTCGTCTTTGTATCCTCTCTTTCAGTAACATCTTATGTTATGTCTCGATCGAGGTACACTCTGGTACTCCCAATTGTCTCTCAGTCGTGCTTTCTCCTGCAGGATCATGGATCGTGTTGATTCTGCCTTGAAAATTACTTTGAGAGGCCGTTCTCTTTCCCTTGTAAACCACCCAGTTCTCCGAAAATTTGTCACCTGGGTCATGTCGCCTTCACCTATGCTTTCATAATTCCTTCAATCGTTTTTTCTCCTTCTGTTTTCTTTTATCATGGGTATCCCCTTCGACTTCCTGGAGCCCATAGACAAAAATCGACCTCTTCCTTTCGTCCTCCCACTGTGTCTCCCTTTGCATCCTCTGAGATGTTTTAGTTCCTTCCATTGAAGTGTCCCCTCCTTCAGTCCCTTCCCTGGCTGAAGCCCCTATTCTCCATGGTCTGTCCTTCCTGCTCATGTGTTCCTGGCCACTGCAGTTGACTGTTGGAGTCTATGCATATAGTATAGCTAATTCATTGTCTTCAGACCTTTCATTTGTTCTTAGTGTGCTCCTCGTCTTTTCCCGGGCCCCACGTGGGTCTGATACGGCCTTTGCCAGTCACAGACAGTCTCCTTGTCTGTGACTGATGTAGAAGTTCCTGATGTCATGTCTGAATTGTCATATTTCTCTTTAAGAAGTTTCAGGTTTTTCAGTTCCTCTTCTAAGCACTGTATCTTAGCTTCTGCTGTTTTGGCTTGTAGCACCCACTTCTTGCTCTATGCAGCTGTCCTCTCCATTTTCATGCTAAGCTCTTCTAGCTTCCTTCCCCACTCTCCCTCCCTTTCAGTGAGCTCTGCCTCCCAAACTTCCCTCCCAGGCTCATCCACCAGACCCCTGGTTTTCGTCCCTCTTCTTGGGAAGCCCATTTTACCACAGAACGAAACTTATGTATTTTCAGAGTGAGTGCGTGTATGTGTGAGGGAGGAGAGAGAGAAAGAGAGAGAGAGGAGAGAGCGAGATAGGGAGAGATAGGAGAGAGAGAGAGAGAGAGAGAGAGAGAGAGAGAGAGAGAGAGAGAGAGAGAGAGAGAGAGAGAGAGAGAGAGAGAGAGAGAGAGAGAGAGAGAGAGAGAGAGAGAGAGAAGGAGAGAGAAATTTATAGAATGGGAGTGAGAGAATGTGAGGGAGTGTGTGAGTGAGAGAGTGTGAGAGATAGGGATAGAGAGCGGGAGGGGGGACAGCGGAAGTGGGAAGAGAGATGGGGGAGGGTTAGGGGGTACAAGGGGAGAGGGGGAATGTTTCTGTTATCCAGGTTTGTGACTCGATAAAGCCCACTGCGTGGGCGAAACGTTGTCAATAAAGGATCACATTATACTGCTTATGTGTATATTTTTCCATTGTGTCGGTATTTTATACCATTTATTTCCAATAATTGGACAATTCAGGGCAACATAGGTTTAGAGGAGGTCGCTCCTGCCTTTCTCAATTAAAGGACCTCTCTGACACGGTCTTGGATGAACTGGAGGACAAACAGAATACTGATGTAGTATAGACAGACTTTGCAAAAGCCTTCGACAAGAGCGATCATGGTGTAACAGTGTACAAAATGCGTGCTAAATGAATGATTGGAAAAGTGGACCGATGGATTAGTCTTCATCTTTCTAAGCAATAGAACACAAAGAGATAAACAGAGTTAAATCTTCGGCATGAGAGAGTCATCCATTGATTACACTGTAAATCTCCAGGCAGATATAAACCAAGTTTTCTAGTGGGCCATGGAAAACAATAAGAGATTAAATGAGTACACATTTCCGTTACTCTGCTATGGAAAACGTGAGGAAATAATAGCTAGAACAGAGTATACTACAAACTCTAACTACACAATAATGCGTAAAAGTAGTGTGTAGGACTTGGGAGTATTAATGTCAGAGTATCTCGCATTCAAGGATCACAACAGTGTTACTATCACATCTGTGAGGAAAATAATAGGATGGATAAGGAGAATTCTCAGAACAAAGGATGACAGGTCAATGATGATCCTTTTTAATTCACTTGTTCTTTCTTGGCTGGAATACTGCTGAATAATAACAGCTCCATTCAAGGCAGGTGAAGTCGCAGACCTAGAACAATGTACAGAGAACCATCATTGCACGTACTAGTTAAGTACAGCTCGTTAATGTAAGGGAACGTTTGGAATCTCTTGATCTCTACTCCGTGGAACGCAGGTGAGAGATATATATCATAATCTACACCTGGAAAATCCTAGAGGGACGGGTCCTAAATCTACACACACAAATCGCTCCATACGAAAGGAAAAGACTAGGCAGATGGTGCAACATACCCCCAATGAAAAGCAGGAGTGCCATGAGTATACTAAGAGAAAGTACAATAAGTTTCCTGGCTAGAGACTGTTCATCAGCCTCCCATCATGCAGAAGGGAAATCACCTATAGACCCCCTAACTTCCTTTAAGAAGGAATTGGACAGATACCTGAAATCATTAACCCGGGCTGTGGTTCTTTTGATGGATTACATATGGTCATCTGTAACAGCCTGGTTGATGAGGCCCTGATCCGCAGGTAGGCCTGACCAGGGAATAGGACACAAGGGCGTTGATTCTCGAACGTCCCACAGGTAGAAGATTTTTCAATCTTAGATTCGTAAAATTTAAATGAAATTCTGCTACATATTGTCTTATGTTCTTTAAGCAAATATTTATGGCATCTATTCTTTTGCGCTGACAGCTGAGTAGAATTTCAAAATGAAAAGGTACATAGGAAATTAAATCTTGAAAAAGTCTTTTTCATAAAAATAAGTTTTAATATCCAAAAGTCCTGTTTAACATATGCTTTTGCATTTTTTTTAAAAGAAATGTATCTGATATGAAGAAAATAAAAAGTAAACAGTTAAAAAAAATTATTCAGCATTTAATTTCTTCTGGACAGTTATGATTACATGCATCATCACATTTCAGCTTGACAGAAGCAGACCCATGAAGAAGGCACCTGGAGCGAGACGCCTGGCACCCTCGGCGCGAGCAAGGATAGTACTGTTGTGGCTGGGCGGCGTGTCAGTGCGGGATATTTCTGTTAACTGTTGTATTAGCATGTCCACTGTTTATCGATGTATACATCAGTCGAATATGGAAAGAAGAGTGAAGATGGATTACCAAGGAGAGCTGCCTGTCCGTGGCCATGAAACTCTTGAGTCAACTTCCACCATTATACAACTAAACCCGATAGCAGCTTGTAATCTCTACTTCACCCTAAAATGTGTACAACAAATGAACAATTATTTGCAAATCTACACTCGTTATTTGCATGAGAAAATACTTATTAATAATCATTGCCAGACTGCTGAATTATATGAAGAAAGATTGTCAAAAGATTGTAGTTATATAATATTTTTTTTAAAATCTGGAAATAATAAAATAACTTTCATTAATAAACGTAATGTAGACATTTGACCAGACTTATTATTACAAGATACTGAAGGTGCACCAACAATAAACCGAATTTTCTCCTTAGATATATGGACAGATTCTTTACAAATAATATATACAGGAGAAGGGGTTAATATATATATATATATATATATATATATATATATATATATATATATATATATATATATATATATATATATATATATATATATATATATATATATATATATATATATATACATATATATATATATATATATGTCGTGCCTACTAGGTAAAACTGGTCAATTAGCAAGAACTCATTTACAATTAAGTCCTTTCTAAAATTTTCTCTTATGCGTTTAAAGATATATTTTTCATTAATGTTAATGTAAAAATTATAATTTTGCACCAAAAGAAATTTTGAAAACCTACCTAACCTTATTATAACAAGCGCAATTTAATTTAGCCTAACCCAACTAAATATATTTTAGATACGTTTACAATAATTTAATAATAAACAAACACAATTAAATATATTTTTTCGTTAGGTTCAGAATGAGTTTTGCGAAGATATTGCATACACAAATTTTCGCTTGTCTTATATGGCAAGAAAAGCGTTGCTATTTAAGCCAAAATAGCAAGTTTTACCTAATCGGCACGACATATATATATATATATATATATATATATATATATATATATATATATATATATATATATATATATATATATATATATATATATATATATATATATATATATATATATATATATATATATATTAACATTCTTTTTAGATGTGATTCACAGGACAATGTTAGGGGACTCAATGGGAAGTTTATAATGGAAATAATAGTTGGCTCTGTTGTCTAAGAAAGTTTTAAAGAAAAAATATGATTATCACTTATTAACATATATGGATGAATTATTCCTCATTCTTAATAACAGGTGAGGCCACGAAATTTATTAAAAAATATAGGAATCTTGGAGGACAAGATGGACAAAATAATGAAAACTGATTCTTTCTGTAATGTTCCTTGAGTTCAGAGGTGAAAAATCAGCTCGAGTTCTGGCTGTGCCCCCCTACCCCCTTCATAAAAAAAATTATTATCAAAGCTGGCCTCCTTCTGGAAATTTTTTCCAATATTTTGTCATACCTGTGCTAATACATGGAATGTAAAGTTGTTCAGGGTGTTTCTGCCAGTCGCTTTCATCATGAGAATGTCAATAAAATATTAAAAAACACATATGATTCCTTAATAATATACCCAATTAGTATGAAATATTATTTCCAATATAGATGAAATTGCCTAATCATCAGGTATTAAAGTTAATATGTTTAATTTTGGCCCTTGTTTAGAGTCTATGTCCATGTTTTGAAGCTGAATTCAATTAAATGATCACAGAAACAATGTAATGTGTTATTATCAACATTCAAGTAAAATGCTCTAAATCTCGATTATCAAGGCAAATCAGGATATGAGTCCATTTGTTTTTGTTGTGCAACGCTCTTTGGGTATTCAAAAAAAACTTATATAATAAAGAAAGCAATATAGAAACACAGGGCTGATGCTTTGTGAGAGTTAGAAAAATTAAATGACTATTTTAAATAAAAGATATTTACCATTTTATCTTGCATTACTCCTCATATTGACACATTCTACAAAAAGTCAAATATGGTACAGCATAATACATAACACGGAATTAAACATATAATACATTAAAGGATCTTGCCACAAATTTTATTCATCATACGAACTTGGTTATTTGACAATTAAATAGTCAAAATTCATTCATTTTAAATGCCAATATTTTGACTGTAACAAATTGTGTTTATAGAGGAAAGAACTCTATATTTAAATTTATTAGAAGTGGTGTTTTATTGCATATTTGTCAGGAATACGATGAGCACAAAGGTGTACAAAATATAGTAGACTGCTTTTTGTACCTGCATCTTTAATAGTAGCCACTTTTTTCAACCGAAAATGACGATCCATATCTTATGACACATATAGGTACCATATCTTATGACACATATAGGTACCATATCTTATGACACATATAGGTACCATATCTCATGACACATATAGGTACCATATCTCATGACACATATAGGTACCATATCTCATGACACATATAGGTACCATATCTTATGACAGATATAGGTACCATATGGAAAAATAAACACATAAACAGTATAATGTGATCCTTTATTGACAACGTTTCGCCCACGCAGTGGGCTTTAACGAGTCACAAACATATCTGTTTGTGACTCTATAAAGCCCACTGCGTGGGCGAAACGTTGTCAATAAAGGATCACATTATACTGCTTATGTGTTTATTTTTCCATTGTGTCGGTATTTTTTACCATTTATTTCCAAGGTACCATATCTTATGAAACTGAAGGTATCATATCTTATGACACAAATAGGTACTATATCTTATGAAACAGATGGTATCATATCTTATGACACATATAGGTACCATAGCTTATGACACAGAAGGTACCATTCAAAGTTGCCAAAACCAGTCTGTAGCATTCACTTCTTCAATGTCCAGCTGCCGATAAATACAAAAGAATTCTCTGTAGGAATGTTATTTTGCACAATTTAAGTGGATGGAAGATGCAACAACTTAAATTCAGAACCTGTCATCAACTTTTCTAGTAAAGATATTCTGATAGCCCCATATAACTTGTGCATTTGTAATCCCACAGATTTTTTCCAACACCACAGAGGGCTCAATCGGAGTCACATCGAGTGATTCCATGGCCAAAGACTATGTGTATGTTTTGGCTATTGAATGTATTGTTTGCTGGATCTCTGGGGTTCTGTATTAGCTGGATGGGTTCAGTGTATACTGTAAACATAGTTTCATGTTGTCTAGGTCTTTCTCAACAAGCATTATAAGCCAGTGTCATTTGATATAAGGATGTCAGAGCTTTGTAGAGCATTAAACACAGGTACAAAGGTGGTAGTCAACATGTGCTTGGCTGTAGCTGCAACAATATAAGTCTATATTAACTTTGGCATATGTTTAGTAAGCAACCATGCCTTAATGTTGCAGGTAGACAGATATTTTTTCTATGATGGATGACGCTATAGTATCTTGGCTCTACATTATCTTAGCTGAGGCGTTCTTAGTAGCACGGAGCTCTTGCTTAGCAACCTAAGTTGATATAATATCTCTGGTTTTGTTACTAATAGTACTAAATGCCAGCACCTGTGTCAGCATTTAATTCAGATGGTCAGGTGAAGCAAGACAGCATAAAGTATGAGGATCTGCCTCTGGAGGTGTAACTGACTCTTTTTGGATGTGGGCCAAACAGCTCTTCGCAGTCGTATTTTCCAAACCCTTACCAGAGATTTTCTTCCATTTATTTCTGCCTTTTTATCACGCATACAACTCTCACATACAGTAATACGCTATTGCTATCTGTTGGAAATAAATGGTATAAAATAGCGACTCAATGGAAAAATAAACACATAAGCAGTATAATGTGATCCTTTATTGACAACGTTTCGCCCACGCAGTGGACTTTATCGAGTCACAGACAGATCTACCTGGAATAAGAGTAACATGAGTATTTATAAGATTTAGTCAGGTGGAGAATGCTGGGTCAGGTGGAGAATGCTGCATGTGACAGTCTTCAAAGTAGTGTGATAGTTTAAAACCTTGTGTGACTTAAAGGACCTGCAGTGTTCCATTCTTGAGTTCTATGTGCGATAGCGATGAAGAAGTTTCTTGGCAATAGGTTCAGCTATGTTGTAGAAGCCGTTGTTCTGGTTGAAGTTGTTGGATATGCAGATAAGTGATGATTCTAGGATTCTTCGGTATTGAGTCTTGTCTTCTCTGGCGATGAGTCTTGCGTTTCTGTAGTTGATTAAATGGTTGTGTGAATTTCGGTGTTGAACACAGGCATTCCTTGAGTCGTCAGATCTGCCTGCGTACGTCGGCGAAACATCCAGAGACCTCCAAACACGCATTTCAGAACACCAGTACGCAGGCAGATCTGACGAAGTGAGTAGTGAGATGCAGGTTAAAGTTAGAGCAGAGTGTGCGTTTTAGCCATTCGTGCCAGACTGTGTCAAAAGCTTTTGGACGTTATTTGCAGCCAGGTCTGTCTTGTTTCCTTGTTTAGTGTTTAGGTGAATGTAATTGAGAATGATGTTAATGGCTTCTTGTGTGGAGCTGCGTGATGTGAAGCCAAATTGGCCATCAGTGAGGAGAGAGTTGTGTTCAAGGTATCTACGAAGGCGAAGCTTGATTTGTTTCTCAAAGAGTTTGCTTAAAGTTTCGAGGAGGCTAAAAGGGCGATAGTTTTTAGGATCAGAGTGGTCTGTATTGGGTTTAGGTAGGAGGATAGTGGTAGCAGCTTTGAGGAGGGTAAGGAAGGTAACCAGAGGCGAGGGAAGCATTTGAGGAGGTTAGTGTAGGCAATGGTGATGGAGTCTGGAAGGTGTTTTAAGATGACACCAGGAGCCTTGGGAGAAAGGTGTCTGAGGAGTGCTTTTATGTCTGTGCTGGTGAAAGGTGTGACGAGTTCTTGAGTGGAGGTGAGAGAGTCCAGGTGGATGTGACTGTCTCCTTGTGAGGGTAAAATATGTTCTCCCAAATGTATTTGAAGATGTTAGGTTAGGTAAGTTTTCTTAGGTGCTTCTGGTAAAAAATTATTAATTTTTACATGTTTAAGAAAGGACGTAATTTTAAACGAGTTCTTCATAATTGACCAGTTTTACGTATTCGGCACGATATATATATATATATATATATATATATATATATATATATATATATATATATATATATATATATATATATATATATATATATATATATATATATATATATATATATATATATATATATATATATATATATATATATATATATATATATATATATATATATATATATATATATATATATATATATATATATATATATATATATATATATATATATATATATATATATATGCATCAATGCACCAAGCAGAAACAAGTGAGTATATACAGAGAAAGTTCGCAGTCAGAAGGATTCAAACCCACTTCTAGGAGACTGCCAAAATTCTCAGTGACGCTCTACAACACTGACCCACAAATACTTCATAAGCTGGTCACCCTGTTTACGAGCCATGCTTCTCTCCCAGCCCGGGCACATCAGTAAGCCTTCAGGCTACCCAGGTTATGAGGTATTGGTGGCTGAGTGGTGTAGAGTGTCACTGTGGAAACCTTGCCAGTCTCCCAGTAGTGGGATCGAATCCTGCTGACTTCCAACTTTCTCTGTATATACTACTCAGTTGTGTGTGCGTGGCGAACGAACTTTCATTTGCTTTGCTAAAATTTACAGAAGGTAATTTGTAATAGCTGGAAAGTAAAAACGTTTGAACACATTTCGATCTTATTTCAATTACATTTATTTCCAGGTCAGTGAAATGCCTCTCAAACACTGTTATGTTTTGTTGACATCAACACTGATAATCATTGCGCCCTAGTTGCTGACGAATTGCGCGGTCTTATGAATCTGGATGTTGAGGCAGTGGTGAGTCAGGTGGTGAAACATCGTCTCAGCGCATGTCACCTGGTACTCATCACCTGTACACCACACTCACTTCTTACCTCCAACATAATCAGGTGAAATATTATCGTATTTATCTTTAAGTAAATGTAACAAAATCTACCTCTCTGAAATAATATTTTACATATTATCATTGGGTTTTTTGTTGTTTTATAAAAATTTGGCTGAACTAATAGTTGAACTAATAGTTGAACTAATAGTTGCTCCAGGGAGTGAACTAGCAGTTGCTCCAAGGAGTGAACTAACAGTTGCTCCAGAGAGTGAACTAACAGTTGCTCCAGGTAGTGAACTAACAGTTGCTCCAGGGAGTGAACTAATAGTTGCTCCAGGTAGTGAACTAACAGTTGCTCCAGGTAGTGAACTAACAGTTGCTCCAGGGAGTGAACTAACAGTTGCTCCAGGGAGTGAACTAACAGTTGCTCCAGGGAGTGAACTAACAGTTGCTCCAGGGAGTGAACTAACAGTTGCTCCAGGGAGTGAACTAACAGTTGCTCCAGGGAGTGAACTAACAGTTGCTCCAGGTAGTGAACTAACAGTTGCTCCAGGGAGTGAACTAACAGTTGCTCCAGGGAGTGAACTAAAAGTTGCTCCAGGTAATGAACTAACAGTTGCTCCAGAGAGTGAACTAACAGTTGCTCCAGGGAGTGAGCTAACAGTTGATCCAGGGAGTGAACTAACAGTTGCTCCAGGTAGTGAACTAACAGTTGCTCCAAGGAGTGAACTAACAGTTGCTCCAGAGAGTGAACTAACAGTTGCTCCAGGGAGTGAACTAAAAGTTGCTCCAGGTAATGAACTAACAGTTGCTCCAGAGAGTGAACTAACAGTTGCTCCAGGGAGTGAGCTAACAGTTGCTCCAGGGAGTGAACTAACAGTTGCTCCAATTAGTGAACTAACAGTTGCTCCAGGGAGTGAACTAACAGTTGCTCCAGAGAGTGAACTAAAAGTTGCTCCAGGTAGTGAACTAACAGTTGCTCCAGGGAGTGAACTAACAGTTGATCCAGGGAGTGAACTAACAGTTGCTCCAGGGAGTGAACTAACAGTTGCTCCAGAGAGTGAACTAACAGTTGCTCCAGGTAGTGAACTAACAGTTGCTCCAGGTAGTGAACTAACAGTTGCTCCAGGGAGTGAACTAACAGTTGCTCCAGAGAGTGAACTAACAGTTGCTCCAGGGAGTGAACTAACAGTTGCTCCAGGGAGTGAACTAACAGTTGCTCCAGGGAGTGAACTAACAGTTGCTCCAGGGAGTGAACTAACAGTTGCTCCAGGGAGTAAACTAACAGTTGTTCCAGGAAGGCTACTGAGAGTTGCTCCATGAAGGTTACGAACAGTTGTTCCAGGAAGGTTACTAACAGTTGTTCCAGGAAGGTTACTAACAGTTGTTCCAGGAAGGTTACTAACAGTTACTCCAGGAAGGTTCTAACAGTGTTCCGGAAGGTTACTACAGTTGTTCCAGGAAGGTTACTAACAGTTGTTCCAGGAAGGTTACTAACAGTTGTTCCAGGAAGGTTACTAACAGTTGTTCCAGGAAGGTTACTAACAGTTGTTCCAGGAAGGTTACTAACAGTTGTTCCAGGAAGGTTACTAACAGTTGTTCCAGGAAGGTTACTAACAGTTGTTCCAGGAAGGTTACTAACAGTTGTTCCAGGAAGGTTACTAACAGTTGTTCCAGGAAGGTTACGAACAGTTGTTCCAGGAAGCTTACTAACAGTTGTTCCAGGAAGGTTATTAACAGTTGTTCCAGGAAGATTGCTAACAGTTGTTCCCGAAAGGTTACTAACAGTTGTTCCAAGATGGTTACTAACAGTTGTTCCAGGAAGGTTACTAACAATTGTTCCAGGAAGGTTACTAACAGTTGTTCCAAGAAGTGTACTAACAGTTACTACAATGAGTTTACTAATATTATTAATAAGAACATAAGATGGAACACTGCAACAGGCCTACTTGTTCATGCAAGGCAAGTCCAATTCACCCACCGGCTTAAGCCAATGCCTTAACCTAGTCCGGTCAGTCACATTCACTTAAGGAAGGAGCACAGCATCTGACCTAGTAGCACAAGCTTGTCAGGTCCAACTCACACCCACTCATGTATTTATCCAACCTATTTTTAAAACTACACAAACTGCACTCATCATCAACTCTATTACCAAACCAGTGCTTTCCTATATCCTTCCTGAATCTGAATTGTTTCTACTTAAAACCATTGCTGTGAGTCCTGTCTTTCCATTTATACACCTCAATCATCCCATCCCTAATTCTACGTCTTTCTAGAGAGTGCAGATTCAGGGCCCTCAGTCTATCTTCATAGGGAAGATTTCTGATACATGGGATCAACTTTGTCATCCTCCTCAGTACGTTTTCCAGTACATTTATATCCATTCTGTAATACGGTGACCAGAACTGTGCAGCATAATCTAAATGAGGCCTAACCAACGATATATAGAGTTGAAGAACAACCTGAGGACTTCTGTTATTTATACTTCTTGATATGAAGCAAAGAATTCTGTTAGCTTTATTGCGAACACTTATGCACTGTTGTCTTGGTTTTAGATTACTACTAACCAGAACTCCTAAATCCTTTTCGCAATCAGAAGTATTAAGATCTACATTATTTAGTTTATATGTGGCATGGTTATTTTCCTGTCCAACATTTAAAACTTTGTATTTATCTATATTAAACTGCATCTGCCACTTCTCCGACCACTGCATCAGTCTATTCAAATCATCCTGGAGTGCTTTAATGTCCTCATTAGAATGAATTGGACGGCCTATTTTGGTGTCATCAGCAAATTTGCTTATGTTGCTATTTATTCTCTCATTTATGTCGTTTATGTAAACTGAATTTATGCAACGTAAAATACAGAGTAGTATAATGATTTGAAAATTTTCTTATTGTTCTCAGGGTTATGATACATGAGTTTTATATTTTATTGTTTGTGTTCAGATATTTTGTATATCTCTTTGGCTGTATATATGTTAGGGCGTCTCAACTCATTTACACTACGAGGTCTTTAATATTATTAGTGTCTGGAATATTTTTGTGGAATTTTCATATACTTACCAATAATTACTTGTTTTTTTATTAGTAGTAATTTTCATTATTAGAAATATTTTGATAATAATTATTTTAGTCTGAGTATTAGTAAATGTCTTGTAGTAAATGTGATTTGTAGATGGACAAGTTTTAGCAGAATTATTTAAAGAAAATGGTAGTTAGCTATTGATCGCCTGGAGATATTATGTCCACGATTTCAAGGTAGTGCTGCTGTTGAGTGTGGTTTTTCCTGCTCCCTTCTCGTCTGCCAAGGGCCAGTCAGCTATTACCTTTAGCTGGGAAAGGGCGTAACTTAGTGTCATATTCATAGACAGATACTAGAAATTTTTATTAATAATCATGTTTGTGAGGGATGTGGACTCTTTGTTATTTTTTAGGTAATACCAGACAGCTTCCGAATACCTTGTCTCGAACATTGTCTTTATTGGGGTGTGTATCGAATATGTCCTTAACCTACTTCGTCGATTTCGTCTATTTATTGGCTATTTGTCGGTTTTGTCATTTTGTGTCAGGTTACGTAATAGTCAATAGGTCGAATTTGTGGGTTTTGTAATTTTTTGAGTTAGTGTGAGATATATATAGCTTTTGCTTTCCCGCGGACTTATAATATCTCAAACCCAAGATTGGCAGAGTTTCTTTATCCAGTTATGAGACAACTTTTAGAGCTATGTGTGGACTTGTAATTATTGATGTTGATGTTTCGGCTATGGTGCACCTTGTTTAATTCAAATAACTAGTTAATGGTGCAGGTCGAACCAAAATGTTGTCATCAATTTCATACTATGTACTGGTTATTTGCTTGTATTATATGCTGGTTATCTGCTTGTATTATGTGCTGGTTATCTGCTTGTATTATGTGCTGGTTATCTGCTTGTATTATATGCTGGTTATCTGCTTGTATTATATGCTGGTTATCTGCTTGTATTATGTGCTGGTTATCTGCTTGTATTATATGCTGGTTATCTGCTTGTATTATATGCTGGTTATCTGCTTGTATTATATGCTGGTTATCTGCTTGTATTATGTGCTGGTTATCTGCTTGTATTATGTGCTGATTATCTGCTTGTATTATATGCTGGTTATCTGCTTGTATTATGTGCTGGTTATCTGCTTGTATTATGTGCTGATTATCTGCTTGTATTATATGCTGGTTATCTGCTTGTATTATGCGCTGGTTATCTGCTTGTATTATGTGCTGGTTATCTGCTTGTATTATGTGCTGATTATCTGCTTGTCTCTTGATCAATATTTTTATTGCGTCCTGTTGAGGGTGTCTACATGGCTAGTGTTTTCATAGAGTGGTAATTTTTAGGGAAGCAGAGAAAAATATAATGTAGAGATAGTGTAAGCCTTCGGTACATTCTTTGCTCCTACACATTTACCTGTCATAAGAAAAAGGATTGATAGTGCTTAGTTATAGTCCTCTCTAGAGAAGTCCATTGTGCCTTAAGTAGTGTCGTGATTGATTTTCCATTTAATATTTTGATGGTTGTTTCCTGTCTATCATCTTCCAAGGAGTTGCGATAGTAACATGTCTGTGTTCCTTCATTATAGATATTCTGACAAAAAAATTAATTAGTCCTCTATTTTTCTTCAGGTCTTTTAACTGTATTATTCTTTCATGTATTTTTTCCAATTTTGTATTACATTTTTCAATTGCACAGAAGCAGAAATTTGTCCACTATGAACAGTTTTATTTTGTATGCTTTATAATGGTTACGTTTTTCTGTGTCCTCGATAGAATTCTCTCCATCATAAATTTTATATAGTTCAATAATTATGTCACTGTTATTCAGATCATATCTGTCATATTCGGAAGAATGAAAACTATCAGGAAGTGTTCTGTGTTTTGAGGAATTGTGTTTTCTTTTATCAGTGCGTGTGGCTATACTTCGTTAGCTATAACTAGGTGATCTGATTTACAAGATAGTTAGTGTTAACTTGTGTCTTACAGACGTCTGAGTGAGAGTGTAGAGGCTAGCGTGATAGTAGATGCAACATCGTTGATCTCCCAGGACCAGGTCGTCCAGAACCGCCTCCTCCAGGGACTGTGGGGAGACACGAAAACCACCTGCCGGGGGCTCATCCTCGACCTCACTGGCAACAACAACACTCATTTTATCTTAAGGTATTATTTCTATGGTAAATGTATTTCCATGATGCTAAAAGTATTATGCACTGGATTTTAATTAAATGCGGTACTCAGGCAATCATTAATGTATGTCAATCCAAATAATGTATATACCTTTACGATCAGAATACATTCCGTTCGCTGCATATATTATAATATGCATACACTGAAATAGCTGGGTCTATGCACATTTTTTTAGTTGTTCCTTGTAACCTGTGTCCATGTGGCCACATGGACACCGGATATAAGGTGCATGTGCCACATGTAAGACTAGTTTGACTAGCCTAAATGGCAGTAATATTATGTAATTTTTTTATGTTAGTAAAAGGACACAAGTGCAACTAATGTGAAACGTTGCCACAATAAAATGTCACATTAGTTGCACTTGTGTCCTTTTACCTAACATATTGTCGGTAATTTACCAACGTTAATACAGTTTTTTTATATCAAGAAGCCTGTAGCGTCCTGACAGTGGATATAACACGTCTTTAACAGATTAACCTATATGTTTTCTAGACCAACTTAGACACCGAGATTTTTCGCTGGATAAAGGATGGATACATATACAAATTTGTTAATCTAAGCTCCGTGAAGAGTGTTCAAAAAATGTTTTTAAATGGAATAGATAAAAACTGTAAAAAAATATAGAAGATAATAAAGTTCTATTGAGCAAATGTTTGTGAAATTCTTGCCATCCACTAGGAGGCCTATGGACAAGGTTTCTCTTTTTGCCAGAGTCACCACACAAATATTAATGTGAAATAAGAGTCGAAATCGAAATTAGAGATAAGGGATCAGTGTTTCGTATATATTTACAAGAAAAACACTTGAACGTCTTCCATTAGTCCCAAGAAATATCAATTATCTATCTTATCGCACTTTAGACACTTTGTTCAGCAGAATCTTCCTTCTTTACTGACTCATACTCATTTTGACAGTTAAAGACTGAAAAAGCTGAGAATTTTTCACTTCCGTCACCAATAAGTGAAGGACACAATTCTGGGATGTTTGAGTCAGCTCAGCAGAACACCAGAACCTCACTGATGTTTTTCCACACCGTCATATATTAAACTGTTGAACGTTTCATTGCTCATGCAACACTTCGAATGAGTCTCGCTTAACAAATATAATGGCCATTCTGATGTAATATTATTTATTCATTTCGAAAGACTTCATTAGCCTGTCATGAACATAGCAGCCTACAATATTTTAAGTATTCATACAACTGTTCCCAAACATGTTCACCTTGATGATTGAAAAACAATACATTTAATATTATTTTACTCATGCAAATGCAGCGAAAAGGAAATATAAAGTCACCATAGCACCAAATTCATTATCAAAATAACTCCACATAGCTATTTTTCCAATTATTATCTAGAACTCTCGAAGTAGCACAGCTGTGGAAGATCTCGGAGATGAGAGTTGTGGTGGTGGGTGAGAGGGAAGGTGTAGAGGCAGTGCTTCTCCACCACAGTCTTCGTAACACCCTCCATGCCATCTACGTCGCCCTCCATCACTTCACTCTCCACGACCAACCACTTTACTCACGTCTCAAGAAACACATTAATCAAGGAGGTTAGTGAATATCTAATAGTGATATATAGAGACTTATAGAGACAAAATAAAAAATGTGGTTATTGCACATATATAAAAAATGAAGTATAGTATATATATATATATATATATATATATATATAATTCCTGTTAGTAGGCAGAGGTTTGCTTGTGTATGGGCGATGTGCTTACTGCCAGAAAGGGAAGATGGGCATTCAGCTTCTCCATCACCGCAACTTCACTGTATTTCACGAAACCATGGATGACTTATTTTATGGCGAGTATTTTCCCTTGTGATCATATAAAAAAAAAAACTTTATATTATTAAAAATGTCACTTTTCGATTTAACTGAAGGTTTTATGCAAATTTTAAATTAGTATCGCAAAAATAAGAAGTGCGTGGTATGTAGTGTTATATGAAAAATTACATTTCCTTCAATTCTAGAACTGTGTAATTCAAATATAATTGTTAATTTACTTAGTTTCCTAAAGTTACAGTATTGTTATTATCAATCAGAAATCACTTCGTTTTTCTTCTCTTGAATTTTTTTTATTACAGTTTAAATAGTTTATTGGCTACAATATTCTTTATGGATATTCTAAGTTCAATTCCGTAACTCAGAAATTCTTAGCTGATCACTCATTCATAAATATTAATATTAGTGAAGAATTTTCGTCACTGATGCTGCCGACAGCTTGATATAATCTTATGTTCTCTTACACTCATCACCTAAATTACACTGTCATAATCCAATCTTCTGTTAAACCTTCACTAGTTTCATACTAAATCCATATAATACGCTTCTTGTTATGCACATGCATATCCCCTAAAAGAAGCTAAAACAAATAAATAAAATAAAATATTTACTACATCGAAACACGACCTATTAATTCCAATCTCACTCAGGTCAGTCATACAGGTGCTCGCAATAACCCATCCCTCATCTGATAACACTAAAGTCACATTATTGGCTCAGATAACCTACAAAGGCAAAACACTAACATGTTGACACAATACTCTATCACAAGTCAACAGATTAAGTAATTAAATGGTTATAACTGACCAGTAAGCCAGCAGAAGGCCTCGGTCAGATGACCAAAAGCTCCAACGGTGGGTCATCATCTGACTAAGACCCGCGTCAGAAAACACTTGTCCTGTTTCCTGACCAACCTTACCTAACCTAACCAGTCAACAATGACCCATATGGTCATTGTTGACTGGAAGGGTCATTTCTCTGAAAGTCGAAGAATCAAATCGTCAAAGTAACAACACTCTCTGACACTAAACTAATATACCATAAATCATCCTAACATGCTCAATTATTATACTAATGAAGATATTATCATTCTAATAATATCTTCATAGGAATGCAAAACATTATAAATTCATGACTTCATAACAGCTGCGTTACAGAAACTATAACACATACATAATTAAGTGTCTGAAACATCTGCAAGAGAATATATGAGATTGCTGCTGTTATATTACATGAATTTGTTTTGTTACCATGAAGATATAGTTTGTGGAAGATGATTAATTGTATTTCTTATTTCTTTGCAGAGAAGTTTCGTAACTTTATGGGACATAAGATTCGTTTTTCTACATTGAATTATTTCCCATACATGGATTACACGAGAGATAGTGCTGCAGCAGGGAGCAAAGTGTCTCTTAAAGACTCCCTGGACGCCAGGCTCTTGTCTCTTTACGCTGAAAAACTCAATATTAGGTATAAGTATTTTAATGTTTTCACAGATGCTTTAATTGGTAAAAGAGGAATTATAATATATTTTATAATCTCAAGTTATAATAATAGGAAGTTAATATTTATATAGGCTATAAATCCTAAAGAATTATCCAAATGTATTGTCTCACTTCAAAATCAGAAGTATCAAAATGTATTAAACAATATATATAACCTGAAGGATTCACACAGGTTTAATGGGATTGAATATAGAAAGACCAATAATTCGAACTAAATAACTATAATTACAAGCATTCATTTTACTGTCTCAAATCAACAGCTTTGAGATCCGAGAACAGCCTGAGCGATCTTGGAGTGTGATGAATAATGGTCAGTTTACTGGTATGGTGGGACAACTACAGAGGGAAGAGGCAGATCTTTGTTCGCCCTTGGGGCCACTTTCTGAACGGGTTTCAATCATGGAGTTCCTGAGTGCATACAAGGTGGATTCACTCAGTATAGTATCTTTGAAACCAACTCTGTTACCACAACACCTGTCGATTCTAAGACCCTTTTCACGTAAGTAATTTATATGAAAATATTTTTTTTAATATGCGAAGGTTGGCTGGTGTTGCGCCCCCTGAATGGGACACAATGTATATAATGTATATTTATATATATATATATTTTACCTTTTCATTTAATTTTATGTTTCCGATATTTTCATTATAGCTAAAATGAAAATATCTTGCTTTATATTAATTGACTTAGCTATGTCATTTGGGTAGGATGTAACATATTCACTTCTCTGTGCTCATTGTTGGAGAGTTGGGACTGGTTCTCCGCTCTCGCAAACTGCTTAGCTAACTATCAGCCCTCTTGTTTACCTGCCGACGTCTCTGCAGTACCACGGACGAGTCACGTGATATCACCTGATGTGAGTCCTGTAGTCGAGAAATTGCTCTCTCACCATCTGCTCCTAGTCCTGGAAGCATTCATCTTGTCTCTGTTTGTTTGATATTTAGACTCTTTTGGAAGAGTATGATTTCGTTGGTGAGTAGAAACATACATCTTGTAACTCTGTGTATCTCTGTTCACATAGCATTGTGCATACATAATGATTTTTGACGTTTTACGGAGCTTGTGTGTCGTACTGGCACTGTAAGTCAACCCAGGTCCCAAGCTAAAGCTTCTGACCTATTTTGTGTGGCATCTACGCACCATCGTAGTCGGGGATTTGGTTATGCTGAAATTAGATTCAGTATTAATGGAGTTTTATGCCTTTTATGGAAGACCTGCTGAAGGTCTCCAGTTAGGGTCGTTATTTTGTCTCCTTGTTCCAGACGCTGTGCTGCTGCTTGTTACATTATTGTTATTGGCGAATGGTTCTTCATATTGTTCAAGCAAGCTGTTTTGATTGCCTTGATGACAATCGAAACAGCTTGCTTGAACAATATGACGAACCATTTGTGGACTAGTTGTCAGTCACTATTTAAGTCTAAGTCTAAGTCGAGTCGAGTCTTACGTAGACATAACAAGCACTTTGAGCTAACGCGTCGGTCTGGAGTTTTGAGACTCTCTGATCGCGGGTTCTAACCCCACCCTTGGTATGGTTTATTTGCAATCGTGTCATTACGATTTCGTGAGTCATGTTGACGGCTTTGAGGGGACTTGAGCTAGAGTTCGTCACGGCCATGCTAGCGGGAGATTCGTCTGTAAAAACTTGCATTTTTGGACACAGTGGTGCCTATGCTAACCTTCCTATGGTGTAGAAATATACCTAGTTGGATGAATGTTATTGAAGCTATCTAGCCCAGTGGCTAACGCGTCGGTCTGGAGTTTTGAGACTCTCTGACCGCGGGTTCGAACCCCACCCGTGGTATGGTTTGTTTGCAATCGTGTCATTGCGATTTCGTGGGTCATACATTCTATCACACTCACGCTTGTATATACTATTATTTTAATACTTAATAACAACATACCAGACGGTACTTGCGAGTCGTACTGTTACGAAATATGCCCTCAGCACTATACTACTGTATGCACAATTTAACATTGCATTACAAGAGAAGTGTAGAAGCCTATTTCCTGTATTATATCAAACTTCTTTACTTTGATTTTGTCCACGCAGACAACTTTGCTAATAAACAAAAGAACAATGTTTAGAAATATATTGAGATTTACATATTTGCAACTATTGAGTTTTACTAACCTAAGATGTGGTATACAAACTAATGCCGTTGTATACTAGTAACATCTCTCGCATATTAGATAAAGCTTTATGATAAGAGCTACAGTATACTCACTACAACTCTGGTATTCTAACCGCCACACTAGGATACTAGCTACATCTCTGCTATTTTGCTGCAGCGCTGATATAAATGGGAATGATAAATTACTGACCTTTTCTCACAGGTGAACTGTGGTTTGCCTTGCTGGTGAGCGTGACGGTGTGGGGCGTGATCCTGTGGCTTCTGCTGAGAGCGTGGAAGTGGGTGGCAGGAGAACACAGGGTCGAGCTCACCACAACGATTTTGTATGGTTGGGGGGCACTGCTAGCAAACCCGCCCTCTTATCCATCTCTCAACGAATCAGGAAAAGTAAAATCATATCACTATGACAGATATCGTTTCCTGTTGTTTCAATCCTGACCTTCAAGAGATCCCAAACGTGTTATATTTTGTTCAATAATAAACAATTGTATTTACGATTGAATGATGATCATTACAATTAATTCGTACGAAAAATCATATATTTTTGAGGATTTATTTGAGTAGATATTCAGGTAATAGATGAATATAAACTTGCAATAGCTATATTTTATCATAGAGATGTTAAGGTAGTGTCACAAACCACATTATTTTTCATTGTATGTCCCATAATGCCTTTAACTTAATAACCACCATCGTTTCTTTCTTAGTAGTTGGTTGGTAGTCAGCAACCACCCAGGGAGGTACTACCGTCCTGCCAAGTGAGTGTAAAACGAAAACCTGTATTTGTTTTACATGATGGTAGGATTGATGGTGTCTTTTTTCTGTCTCATAAACATGCAAGATTTCAGGTACGTCTTGCTACGTCTACTTACACTTAGGCCACACTACACATACATATACACATTTATGTATACACACTAATCTGAGTTTTCTTTGATTTTATCTTAATAGTTCTTGTTCTTATTGCTTTTCCTTTCATATCCATGGGGAAGTGGAATAAGAATCTTTCCTCCGTATGCCATGCGTGTTGTAAAAGTCAACTAAAATGCCGGGAACAATGGGCTAGTAACCCATTTTAATGTATAGATTTACTAAAAAGAAAAAGAATAAAACCGTCAAAGTGGGATGTTTGAATGTGCGTGGATGTTGTGCGAATGATAAGAAAGAAATGATTGTAGATGTTATGAATGAAAAGAAACTGGATGTCCTGCCTTTAAGTGAGACAAAGCTGAAGGAGAGTTTCAATGGGGAGAAATAAATGGGATTAGGTCAGGTGTTTTAAATAGAGTTAGAGCTTAAGAAGGAGTGGCAATAATGTTGAATAATCAGTTATGGCAGGTAAAGAGGGAATATAAATGTATAAATTCAAGGATTATATGGAGTAAAATAAATATTGGATGTGAAAAATGGGTTATAGTAAGTGTTTATGCACCTGGAGAAGAGAGAAGTGTAGAGGAGAGAGAGAGGGTTTGGGAAATGTTGAGTGAGTGTGTGGGAAGTTTTGAACTAAGTGAGAGAGTATTTGTGGTTGGGGATCTTAATGCTAAAGTGGGTAAAAATGTTGTTTAGGGAGTAGTAGGTAAATTTGGGGTGCCAGGGGTAAATGTAAATGGGGAACCATTAATTGAGCTATGTGTAGAAAGACGTTTGGTAATAGGCAATACATATTTTATGAAAAAGAGGATAAATAAGTATACAAGGTATGATATAGCACGTAATGAAAGTAATTTGTTAGATTATGTATTGGTGGATAAAAGGTTGATGGGTAGGCTTCAGGATGTACATGTTTATAGAGGGGCAACGGATATATCGGATCATTATTTAGTTGTAGCTACAGTTAGAGTAAAAGATAGATGGGACAAAAAGAAAATGGCAACAGCAAGTAAGAGAGAGGTAAAAGTGTATAAACTAAGGGAGGAGGAAGTTAGGGTGAGATATAAGCAACTATTGGCAGAAAGGTGGGCTAGTGCAAATATGAGTAGTGGGGGGGTTGAAGAGAGTTGGGATAGTTTTAAAAATGCAGTATTAGAATGTGGGGCAGACGTTTGTGGCTATAGGAGGATGGGTGCAGGAGGAAAGAGTAGTGAGTGGTGGAATGAAGAAGTAAAGGGTGTGATAAAAGAGAAAAAGGTAGCTTATGAGAGGTTTTTACAAAACAGAAGTGTAAATAGAAGAGCAGAGTGTATGGAGAGTAAACGAAAGGTGAAGACAGTGGTGATAGAGTGCAAAAGAAGAGCAGATGAAAGAATGGGAGAGGCTGTGTCAAGAAATTTTGCTGAAAACAAGAAAAAAATTTGGAGTGAGATAAACAAGGTAAGAAAGCCTAGGGAATGTATGGATTTGTCAGTTAAAAACAGAGTAGGGGAGTTAGTAGATGGGGAGCTGCAGGTATTGGGTAGATAGTGGGAATATTTTGGGGAACGTTTAAATGTCGATGAAAAAAGGGAGGCGGTAATTTCATGCACTGGCCAGGGAGGTACAGGGAGGTTTAGGAGTGAAGAAGAGCAGGATGTGAGTGAGGGGGAGATGCGTGAGGCATTACATAGAATGTAAATGGGTAAAGCAGCTGAAACTGACGGGATCATGACATAAATGTTAAAAACAAGGGAGGATATAGTGTTGGAGTGGTTGGTATTTTTGTTTAATAAATGTATGAAAAAGGGGAAGGTACCTAGGGATTAGCAGAGAGCATGTATAGTTCATTTATATAAAGAGAAGGGGGATAAAAGAGATTGTAAGAATTATAGGGGAATAAGTTTACTGAGTATACCAGGTAAAGTGTATGGCAGGGTTATTATTGAACGAATTAGAGGTAAGACCGAGAGTAGGATTGCAGATGAGCAAGGAGGCTTTAGAGTTAGTAGGGGATGTGTAGATCAAGTGTTTACAGTGAAGCATATATGTGAACAGTATTTAGATAAAGGTAGAGAAGTTTTCATTGCATTTATGGATTTAGAAAAGGCATATGATAGAGTGGATAGGGAGCAATGTGGCCAATGTTGCAAGTGTTTGGAATAGGTAGTAAGTTACTGAAGGCTGTAAAGAGTTTTTATGAGGATAGTGAAGCTCAGGTTTGGTGTGTAGGAGAGAGGAGATACTTCCGGTAAAAGTAGGTCTTAGACAGGGATTGTAATGTCACCAAGGTTTTTATAGATAAGGTTGTAAAAGAAGTAAATGCTAGGGTGTTGGGGAGAGGGATGGGATTAAATTATGGGGAATTAAATGAAAAATGGGAGTTGACACAGTTACTTTTTGCTGATGATACTGTGCTTATGGCAGATTCTAAAGAAAAGTTGCAAAGATTAGTGGGCGAGTTTGGGAGGGTGTGTAAAGGTAGAAAGTTGAAAGTGAACATAGATAAGAGTAAAGTGATAAGGGTATCAAACGATTTAAATAAAGAAAAATGGATATCACATTGGAGAGAGGGATTATGGAAGAAGTAAATGTTTTCAGATATTTGGGAGTTGACGTGTCAGCGGATGGGTTTATGAAGGATGAGGTTAACCATAGAATTGATGAAGGAAAAAAGGTTAGCGGTGCGTTGAGGTATCTGTGGAGACAAAACACGTTATCCATGGAGGCAAAGAAGGAAATGTACGAAAGAATAGTGGTACTAACACTCTTATATGGGTGTGAACCA
The DNA here is from genome assembly GCA_009830355.1 of Cherax destructor. NCBI lineage: Eukaryota > Metazoa > Arthropoda > Malacostraca > Decapoda > Parastacidae > Cherax > Cherax destructor. The sequence continues at coordinate 176,031 of WNWK01002773.1, forward strand.
TGGGTTGCCAATGCTGCAGCGAGGAGGCGGCTGGAGGCAGTGGAGATGTCCTGTCTAAGGGCAATGTGTGGTGTAAATATTATGCAAAATTCGGAGTGTGGAAATTAGGAGAAGGTGTGGAGTTACTAAAAGTATTTGTCAGAGGGCTGAAGAGGGGTTGTTGAGGTGGTTTGGTCATTTAGAGAGAATGGTTCAAAGTAGAATGACTTGGAGATCGTACAAATCTGTAGGGGTAGGAAGGTCGTCCTAGAAAAGGTTGGAGGGAGGGGGTAAAGGAGGTTTTGTGTTCGAGGGGCTTGGACTTCCAGCAAGCATGTGTGAGCGTATTTGATAGGAGTGAATGGAGACGAATCGTTTTTGGGACCTGACGAGCTGTTGGAATGTGAGCAGGGTAACATTTTGTGAAGGGATTCAGGAAAACCACTTAATTGATTTAGCTGGACTTGAGTCCTGGAAATGGGAAGTACAATGCTTGCACTTTAAAGGAGGGGTCTGGGATAGTGACAGCTGGGAGGGACTATTCTCAGCTGTCGTATCTGAGCGCCTCTGCAAAGACAGTGATTATGTATGAGTGTGGTGAAAGTGTTGAATTATGATGAATGTATTTTCTTTTTGGGGATTTTCTTTCTTTTTGGGTCACCCTGCCTCGGTGGGAGACGGCCGACTTGTTGAAAAAAAAAATATTTCTTATTTCGTATTTATTTGTTTAGTATTTTCTGGCATGAAGATGGAGCTTGAGTAATTATGAAAAACGTTAACAACTATTTTTTCGTGGATATCAGATCCTGAAAAAAGATACAATGAACAGACGGAAAGAAGAAGTTGAACTGCTTATCAAAAACTAATGGAGTTTTGAGGAGATAGGAGGACTGAGAGGTTTGGACGCAAATGACTACGTGGTAGTAACACAGCATGATAGAAGTGATGTACAACTCGCCAATGAACAGTGGGAGACCAAAACAAGAGTATTATGAGAACAATAAGGTGGGAGTGTACACACTAGCAGAGATAACCAGAAGGGCCTACACAAACAGAACAAAGTTATTTGTCATGGGGGATTTCAACCACAAGGAGATTGATTGGGGAAACCAGGAGTCACATGGGGGGATTAGAGACGTGGAAAGCTAAGATGTTGAGGCGATGCTGGAAAACGTTATGCACCAACATGTTAAGGACACAACCAGAGAGATAACAGATCAGCAAGGTTGGACCTCGTATTCACCTAAAACTGTTCAGACGCTGGTGTGTCTATTATCTCTTACCTGTCCATAATAACAAATGTGCCACGTATCAGTCGTCCCTACACTATGACTTGTAGTAACCGATGGATCTCGTCAATAACGACACACCATTTATTTACCTGCACAAACACACACACAAACACGCACACACACACGCACACACACACACGCGCGCACACACACGCACACACACACATACATAGCTTTAAGCAGAGGTATGATAAAGCTCATGGCGCAGGGAGAGTGACCCAGTAGCGGCCAGTGAAGAGGCGGGGCCAGGAGCTTTGACTCGACCCCTGCAACCACAACTAGGTGAGTACAACTAGGTGAGTACAAACACACACAAACACACACAAACACACACACACACCTCACAGGGAGGCAACAACGGGTCATGGTGCGTGATGAGGTATCACAGTGGGCGCCTGTGACGAGCGGCGTACCGCAGGGGTCAGTCCTAGGACCAGTGTTATTCTTGGTATATGTAAACGACATGACGGATGGGATAGACTCAGAAGTGTCTCTGTTCGCAGATGATGTGAAATTAATGAGGAGAATCACATCGGAAGAGGACCAAGCAGGACTTCAAACAGACCTGGACAAGCTTGACATCTGGTCTAGCAACTGTCTTCTCGAATTCAATCCCAACAAATGCAAAGTCATGAAGATCGGAGAAGGACAAAGAAGACCGCTGACAGAGTACAGGCTAGGTGGACAAGGGCTACAAACCTCGGCAAAGGAGAAAGACCTTGGGGTGAGTATAACGTCAAGTACGTCTCCGGAGGCACACATCAACCAGATAACTGCGGCAGCATATGGGCGACTGGCAAACCTAAGATTAGCGTTCCGTTACCTAAACAAGGAATCGTTCAAGACACTGTACACCGTGTACGTCAGGCCCATACTAGAATATGCAGCACCAGTCTGGAACCCACACCTGGTCAAGCACGTAAAGAAACTAGAGAAAGTGCAAAGGTTTGCGACAAGGCTAGTTCCACAACTCAGGGTCTGTCCTATGAAGAAAGGTTGAGGGAAATAGGACTAACAACACTGGAGGAAAGAAGGGTCAGAGGAGACATGATAACGACATACAAAATACTGCGGGGAATCGACAAGGTAGACAGGGACAGGATGTTCCAGAGAGGGAACACAGAAACAAGGGGACACAACTGGAAGCTGAAGACTCAGATGAGTCAAAGGGATGTTAGGAAGCATTTCTTCAGCCACAGAGTAGTCAGGAAGTGGAATAGTCTAGAGAAAGATATAGTGGAGGCAGGAACCATACATAGTTTTAAGACGAGGTATGATAGAGCTCATGGAGCAGGGAGAGCAGAGACCCAGTAGCGGACAGCGAAGAGGCGGGGCTAGGAGCTGAGTCTCGACCCCTGCAACCACAATTAGGTGAGTACAATTAGGTGAGGTGAGTACACACACGCACACACACACACACACTCACACACACACACACACACACACACACACATACACACACACACACACACACACACATACACACACACATACACACACACACACACACACCGTGTACGTCAGGCCCATACTAGAATATGCAGCACCAGTCTGGAACCCACACCTGGTCAAGCACATAAAGAAACTAGAGAAAGTGCAAAGGTTTGCGACAAGGTTAGTTCCACAACTCAGGGGTCTGTCCTATGAAGAAAGGCTGAGGGAAATAGGACTAACAACACTGGAGGAAAGAAGGGTCAGAGTAGACATGATAACGACATACAAAATACTGCAGGGAATCGACAAGGTAGACAGTGACAGGATGTTCCAGAGAGGGAACACAGAAACAAGGGGACACAACTATAAGCTGAAGACTCAGATGAGTCAAAGGGATGTTAGGAAGCATTTCTTCAGCCACAGAGTAGTCAGGAAGTGGAATAGTCTAGAGAAAGACATAGTGGAGGCAGGAACCATACACAGTTTTAAGACGAGGTATGATAAAGCTCATGGAGCACGGAGAGCAGATACCCAGTAGCGGGCAGCGCAGAGGCGGGGCCAGGAGCTGAGTCTCGACCCCTGCAACCACAATTAGGTGAGTACAATTAGGTGAGTACACACACACACACATACACACACACATACACACGCACACACACACACACACACACACACACACACACACAAAACTCGAGGTAGACACTGACTCGAGGTAGACACTGACTCGAGGTAGACACTGACTCGAGGTAGACACTGACTCGAGGTAGACGCTAGACAGATCATTTTGTTAGCTAAGATAATTATTACCTGCCTAACTACAACAAATGCAGGTCACATCTGTTAGCAAGTATTAAAATTTTCAATTTAAAGCAAATATATTCAAATTATTTACATAGTTTCAAAGTGGATTTCAAAGCACACACGCCTAATGATATTGGCATATTTCGCTTCCCTGCTGGAATCATTGTGAGTGGAAATTCCAATAGTGGGAAAAGTTATTTCATGACAGATCAAGTGAAGGTGTATCATAGAAATTAACCCTCGATAACTATACTGTTGATCTCAAAAATATTATTGCGTCACCTGTGGAAAATACTTATTTCTAATAGCGAGTAATAGTGAAATTATTCTCGACTGTTTTACAAAAAGTAGACACTTGAATCTATCTATTACACTGATTATCTAATTTCTACAAGTACATGTACAAGGTATATATGCTTAGATGATATCAATGACATACTATATAGAAAGACCCTTGTTAAGCAGATAATTTCGGGCAAATTAGGTCAATTTTGTCCCAGGATACAATTCTGGTACCTATTTTACTGATAAGTGAATATGGACAGCAGGTTTCTTAAGGAAACACGTCCTGATGTTTCCCGCTGTACAGAGGCTCGAACTGCGGACCTCAGTATGTGAGCTGAGTGCCATAATTCAATCCTCAGAATGTATGGCTGTTACAGCCGCACCATATCACTGAATGCAACGCATTTTGCTCTGTTTACAATGCGGGATCTCGTTCAAGTGGAAACAATGTCTCGGCAAATATGTAGTAAAAGTTATTCTGCCGAATTTATAAATATTTATAAGTGTGTTATAAGACGATCACCTTTTGGGTATTTATTGTTTGATCTTGTATTGCATATGCCAGAAAGTCTTCAAATGAGTACCAATACAGTGGGTGAGGAACCTTATCAGAGTGTGCATCAATGGCCCGATCAACATTAATTGCAAAGATCTCCAGAGATTATATGGTACTGCTAAAGAAGCTGATCCTGCTAGAACACTGATTGATGTTAAAAAGTTCTTAACATGAGAGAGAACATACACGTTACATGTGCTATCATAACCTATTATTGTAGAGATGTAGAGTGATATAGAGTAGATGTTGAGTGATGTAGGGAGATGTAAAGAGGTACAGAGTGATGTAGAGAGATATAGAAATTGTAGAGAGATGTAGAGTGCTGTAGAGAGATGGGGAGTAGAAGTAGAGAATTGTAGAGAGAGATGTGGAGAGTTGTAGAGAGATAATTGTAAAGAGATGTAAAGTGATATAGAAAGATAATTGAGTAATGTGATGTAGAGAAATGAGTGAGTAGAAAGATATTGAGTGGAGTGATGTACAGAAATGTAGAGTGATGTAGAGTAAATGTAGAGATGCACATAGTTGTAGAGTGATGTAGAGTATATGTAGATAGTTGTTGAGTGACGTAAAGTGGATATTGAGAATTGTAGAGAGATGTCGAGTAGCAGTAGAGAGTTGTAGAGAGATGCAGAGAGGTAGAGTTATGTAGAGTACATGTAGACAGATGTGTATAAAGATTTCATGGTAATGAAAAGTGTAATGATTTATGGGTACTGAATTATGAGAATGTTATGGAGTAAAGAAATATGTAATGAAATTTCTGTTATTGAAATGTGTGACTGAGAATGTAACTTGACGCCTGAGTCGGTTATTGAGTATGTAAATTTGGGTGATTTGAGTTGATAATACGGTATTTCGATTGTGTGTAGTTTTGTAATTTTGGGTTTGTGTGTGATTTTTTTCGACTTCAACGATGTGATTTTTATGTCAAGTGTGATTTGTTTGTGAAAACACTGGTGACTAAGTTGATTAAGTTATTGAATTGTGAAAAGTTTTTGTGTACTGTGTGATTTGAGTTTCTTATTCAGTTATTTATATATGTAATTTATTTAGAATGAGTGTTGTTTGGTAACTGAATTGTAATTTCAGTTATTGAAATGTGTAATTGAGTTTGTTATTAAGTATTGATATGTTTATTTTATTATTCAAGATTGCTTTTTGGAGATCAAGCTGTAATTTCAGTTATTGAAATAAGTGACTGAGATTGTAATTTAGTATTCAGATGGCTATTGTTTGTATTCAAATGTGTAGTTTGTTGACTGAGTAGTAATTTCAGTTACTGATATATGTAATTAAGATTGTAATTTAGTACTGAGAAAGTTATTTTTTATATAGAGATTGTAGTTTGGTGACTGAGAAGTAATTTTCTAGTTTGTTGGCTGGAGGTGTTTGGTGAAGGTTGGTCAGTGAGAATCAACGATCTGAGTTAGAGATGTAAAATCCTGGGGTTGATGGTGGGTATAGTGTACAGTTCGTTTATCATTGGAGACTTAATCTTTTCGAAGGTGTTTCTGAGAGAGGTGTTTGAAGGGGGTTAGGGGGAGATATGAATGAAGATTTTATTGAAATTAGAGGATTTTTATTTATATTGAAATAATGCATTTCCTAATATTTAGATGTGGATTTATTGGTATTTTTAAGAAGATTTTGTATGACGTAGTCATGATTCGAGGAAAAGGATGCTATAGAGATGTAGAGGAGTTGATATGGATCTTGAATTGAGGAAATGGGGTTAGGGTTATTATGGTTAATTCAGAGGAAGAAGTCTTGGTCTAGGAATATTGGATCATTTTCTACTGTCCCATTGAAATCTCCAAAGTATATATTTGTACTTCTTGTTTACGTTCCTGTAATGTATAGCATATGATATCACTTATGCGATTTATAATAAATTTTATGTTCGCAAATCTTGAAGAAGTATACTTACCAGAATTTCTTACCATTTGCATATATCACTAGTAACATATAACAAGAATAGCAGAAACCTAATGGAAATTAAGATTCATTGTATGACGTTTCTGGGATATCCTATTTAATTTTTGCATGTGCTGCTATTAAGTAACGCCTGACAACATCATACACGAAGAAATGCAATTTATCTTTAATGCTGTGCATTGAATGAAATGAAAAATATATTTATTCGACTAAATGGGAAACCAGTAATATTTATTATAAATATTTTAAAGTCTTACGCGACAGGTGGGGATCACTTTTTGACCATTTTTGCTATTAACTCAAAACAGTATTTGAATATATTCCTAAAATTTATATATAAATTAAATCGAAAAGATTTATATGGGATAAGCAGAAAGCTTCAGAATGAAAAGTCACTTGTCTGTGGAGTATTTGCAATATATTTTGTGAATTAATTTACAAATTATAATATACAGGCTATCACATCTCTTTTATTTAGATATTTTCCTAGAAATACCCTGAACCTGACGAGCTGTTGGAGTGTGAGCAGGGTAATATTTAGTGAAGGGATTCAGGGAAACCGGTTATTATAGATTTAGCCGGACTTGAGTCCTGGAAATGGGAAGTACATTGCCTGCACTTTAAAGGGGGGGGGGGGGGTCTGGGATAGTGACAGTTTTGAGGGACTATTCTAAATTGTCGTATCTGAGCGCCTCTGCAAAGACAGTGATTATGTATGATTGAGGTGAAAGTGTTGAATGATGATGAAAGTATTTTCTTTTCAGGGATTTTCTTCGGTGGGAGACTGCCGACTTTTTGAAAAACAAAAAAACTGGAAAACGATCATTTTATAATTAAATATATTTACGAGCATTTTAATATGCCTTCATGCAAAGAAATATTAAGTAGTCGTGATTATTCCCAGGGAATTATGAGAAGTTGTGTAAAATATTGAAAAACTCTAGATCGGTATTAAACTCTATTCCAAAGTAGGCGGAAGTGAAAAAGATTATCGGCATATCCAGTGTGGGAATAGGGGCAGAGTCGCAAAGACGCGCCTACCGACACTTGACCGCGTCTCACATATAATGATGGGTGAGAGGAAGATGATCCTACACACAACTCACGTTAACACCTTCAGAGTCTGACTTGCGTTTTCACCTGTTGTTCTCAACATCTCCACGATGAATACTGCTGTCATTCCCACCAACTGTGGTACCTTTGTGAGTGGATTGATGAATCCGCTCATTGCTCCGTGCGGGACTTCGCTGGGAATGTCCAACCATTTTCAACGCACGGTCGAGGGTGCTTCACTACCCCATTGGGTCCTGATTTCTTTCGTACTTCATTCGCCCACGATCGTCCCAACAGTCCACGTACCGGCTATGTTTGTCTCAGCACCCCAGTGAGACATTCGAGCAACAACCTCGTTCACCTGCGGTCGTCCCATCACGCCGCCGCTACTTGATGAATCTGGTTATTCTAGCATGAATAGTGAGTAAGGGATGAAGTCATTGAGTGGGGATTATTAATAATGTGAAAACATTGTGTTAATCGTGTGATTCAGGCGGAGTAAGGGGAATTCAGATTTCATGTGATTTAGAAACATTTGAGTTTTAATAGTGTGATTCAGTACCACTGAGTGTGAATGGGAAGCAGGGAGTGAGGTTGTGTTGGTGTTTGTAAATATTTTCTCTGCCAAGGGAAGATGGAGGATATTTTGGATTAAATGAGCATGAGCAAGTAATATTCGATGTGAAGAAAAGCATAGAAACATCAGTATTAAAGTGCGATAGCAGTAATATTACAAATTATAATTTTGAGAATCGACCATCCCCCCCTCCCATGTCCCCTTCCCAGAAAGTTGTTAATGTTGAACATCCTATAGAAGAACCATTAAATATAACCACTCCTGTTTGTAAAATAGGATGTTATTGTAGTAAATGTTCATGGGATGGAGATCGATATTTCATGTTCTCATCACTAGCAGCGACTTCACCGCCAGCAGCGACTTCATCGCCAGCAGCGACTTCATCGCCAGAAGCGACTTCATCACCAGCAGCGACTTCATCGCTAGAAGCGACTTCATCGCCAGCAGCGACTTCATCGCCAGCAGCGACTTCATCGCCAGAAGCGACTTCATCGCCAGCAGCGACTTCATCGCCAGCAGCGACTTCATCGCCAGCCGCGACTTCATCGCCAGAAGCGACTTCATCACCAGCAGCGACTTCATCGCCAGAAGCGACTTCATCGCCAGAAGCGACTTCATCGCCAGCAGCGACTTCATCGCCAGCAGCGACTTCATCGTCAGAAGCGACTTCATCGCCAGCAGCGACTTCATCGCCAGCAGCGACTTCATCGCCAGAAGCGACTTCATCGCCAGCAGCGACTTCATCGCCAGCAGCGACTTCATCGCCAGAAGCGACTTCATCACCAGCAGCGACTTCATCGCCAGCAGCGACTTCATCGCCAGCAGCGACTTCATCGCCAGCCGTGACTTCATCGCCAGAAGCGACTTCATCCCCAGCAGCGACTTCATCGCCAGCAGCGACTTCATCGCCAGAAGCGACTTCATCACCAGCAGCGACTTCATCGCCAGAAGCGACTTCATCGCCAGCAGCGACTTCATCGCCAGACGCGACTTCATCGCCAGCAGCGACTTCATCGTCAGAAGCGACTTCATCGCCAGCAGCGACTTCATCGCCAGCAGCGACTTCATCGCCAGAAGCGACTTCATCGCCAGCAGCGACTTCATCGCCAGCAGCGACTTCATCGCCAGAAGCGACTTCATCACCAGCAGCGACTTCATCGCCAGCAGCGACTTCATCGCCAGCAGCGACTTCATCGCCAGCCGTGACTTCATCGCCAGAAGCGACTTCATCACCAGCAGCGACTTCATCGCCAGCAGCGACTTCATCGCCAGAAGCGACTTCATCACCAGCAGCGACTTCATCGCCAGAAGCGACTTCATCGCCAGCAGCGACTTCATCGCCAGACGCGACTTCATCGCCAGAAGCGACTTCATCGCCAGCAGCGACTTCATCGCTAGCAGCGACTTCATCGTCAGCCGCGACTTCATCGCCAGAAGCGACTTCATCACTAGCAGCGACTTCATCGCCAGAAGCGACTTCATCGCCAGAAGCGACTTCATCGCCAGCAGCGACTTCATCGCCAGCAGCGACTTCATCGTCAGAAGCGACTTCATCGCCAGCAGCGACTTCATCGCCAGCAGCGACTTCATCGCCAGAAGCGACTTCATCACCAGCAGCGACTTCATCGCCAGAAGCGACTTCATCGCCAGAAGCGACTTCATCGCCAGCAGCGACTTCATCGTCAGCAGCGACTTCATCGCCAGAAGCGACTTCATCGCCAGCAGCGACTTCATCGCCAGCAGCGACTTCATCGTCAGAAGCGACTTCATCGCCAGCAGCGACTTCATCGCCAGCAGCGGCTTCATCACCAGCAGCGACTTCATCGCCAGAAGCGACTTCATCGCCATAAACGACTTCATAGCCAGAATTCAACAACTGAACAAAATGAGCGAGGCAGCTATTTCGCCTTTAAAATATTAAGCTATAACCAACCTTCGTCATATAATAAGATATCATAATCATCAAATGATGATGATGAACAAAATGCACGAAAATTCAAAAGTATTTATAGATTGAGAATAATAATTTAGGAACCAATGTTGATTATCCCAAAACGCTTCGTGATCAGCATTATATTTCCAGTTCAGAAATAAATGTTGGTTTATGCATATAGTGAGCTTTTGCTGTTTACAAATGTGTGAAGAAATGAAAGAATTCGCATAATATATTCATCTTACTTAAAACTAAGAATGGTTGTCTGAATCATGCAAAGTATTCATTCGAAAGATTTCCTGGTAACTTGTGAGAAGATGACTAATACCATGTGTTCATTATTATTGAATGAGTCTCATCTTGTATTGTAAGATTTTCATGTGTACGTCAGGACTATAATGAATGGAGATGTTAAGAAACACTGTCTTACTTGTTTGATGAATGTATGTACACAGGATGAGTTAGCATCACACGAAGACGGTTGAAAAGTGAATCGGACTTTTGTTTTCCTAAAATCAGGAGAGGTTATAAATTTTAGGAATTATTCACATAGTCATTCTAGTGAATATGTCAGGGTGTTTGACTCTGAATTCGCTATCGATAACTCTCCGCCTAATGGCAAAATTAAGGCACGTCACAAGGGTATCACCTATTGCTATATAATTTTATCATTAGTGAGAAACGTTTCTGAGGGGTATAAGATATTAGGAGCTTAACCTGACGTCACTAGCCGATAGAAGGTCAAGGGTTAACATGATCATGTACAAAATAATGAGAGGAATAGAGTGGACAGGAAAAGCCTGTTAGGGAGGCAGATCTCAGGTACACGAGGGCACAGCTAGAAGTCAAAACACAGTTGAGTCACAGGCGTGTCAGGAAACACCTATATAGCCCTACATTCGTCTGGAATGATCAGACATCCTAGTGGTACAGGTAGGATTCATACACAACTTTAAGAATAGATATAATATGGGTCACACAGCCTGCAGAGAATAAACTCGAAAGATAGTCATCAAATGATAACTTTACATGAAAATATAGAAACATATTAATAAAAAAGGCAAAATACAGTGACTGGAACAATACACAAATAACCCGCACAGTGTGACTTTGTAAATGGTTCAAGTCGGACCTAAACGTCGTCGTAAGCTCCTCTCTTCTATGTGCGGGTTATTTGTGTATAGAAAAATATTTACAGGTGTGTTTACATGAAAGAAATATCTGTGGATATTAAAGTACAATTTCAGGTGTGGGCCCAAGGACCTTCTCTGGTCGGGGATGCAGCGCTTCTTCTGTCAAGTCACAGACAACAGAACGTACTGAACCTTCTCATCCTACGTTTACAGGTGCTGGTATGTGTGTGGCTGGTGTTCTGCCTGGTTGTAACCACAGGATACAGTTCCTCATTAATCGCCCACTTGACAATCCAAGGAAAAACAAAGGCTCCAGAAACCTTCCAGGAACTTACGACTCGTAGTGACTGGAAGTGGGGCTTCGAATCCTGGATCTTAAGCGGAGCAGTATTGCTCCATTTCTCACAGCATACGGACCCAGTTATCCAAAAACTGTATAAGGAAAAAGAGGTATACATAACTAATATTTTCTTTTCTTTCATTATCTTTTCTTAGGTTAAATAATCATGAAGCATATTAATTTACACGAGTTTTGGTAATAATAGTAATAATAATAAAATAATAATAATAATTGAAATACTATTATTATTATTATTATTATGCATTATAGTATTATTTAACTTTTAACGTATGTTATTATTATTATTATAATCATTAAAAATAATAATAATAATACTAATAATAATAATAATAATAATAATAATAATAATAATAATAATAATAATAATAATAATAATAATAATAATAATAATGACAGCAATATGAATAACAATATGAATAATTTTATTAATAATAATAATATATTTTTTATTTTTTAATAACACATCGGCCGTTTCCCACAAAGACAGGGTGGCCCGAAAAAGAAAAACTTTCATCATCATTCACTCCATCACTGTCTTGCCAGAGGCGCTCATACACTACAGTTATAAAACTGCAACATGAACAGCCCTCCTTCAGAGTGCAGACACTGTACTTCCCTCTCCAGGACTCAAATCCGGCCTTCCGGTTTCCCTGAATCCCTTCATAAATGTTACCTTGTTCACACTCCAACAGCACGTAAAGTCCTAAAAAACATTTATTTTAATTAGCTCCTATCTAACACGCTCACGCATGCTTGCTGGAAGTCCAAGCCCTCGCACACAAAACCTTTTTTACACCCTCTCTCCAACGTTTCCTAGGTCGACCCCTACTCCACCTTCCCTCCACTAAAGATTTATACACTCTCAAAGTCATTGTATTTCTTTTCATTCTCTCTAAATGACAGAACCATCACATAAACTCATCTTCAGGCAGCTGGATAATAGTTTTGGTAATCCCACACTTCCTCCTAATCTCCAAACTACGGATTCTCTGCATTATATTCACACCACACATTGCCGTCAGACATGGCATCTCCACTGCCTCCAGCCTTCTCCTTGTTGCAACATTCACCACCCATGTTTCACGCTATACTTTCATACATTTCTCTCTTTGCTTCCATGGATAATGTTCTTTTTCTCCACAAACTCCTCAGTGTACCAATCACATCTTTCACTTCTTCAATTCTATGATTCACCTCATCTTTCATAGACCCATCTCCTGACGCGTCCACTCCCAGATATTTGTATACATTCACCTTCTCAATACTCACTCCCTCCAATCTGATATCCAATCTTCCGTTACCTATTTTTTTTGTTATCCTCATCACCTTACTCTTTCCAATATTCACCTTTAATTTTCCTCTTCTTTTATATACCCTATATTACGACTTCGACATCGTAACTTAAATAAAAAGGTTCTGGCCCCTAAATGGCTGCTCAGTCTGCTGTCTAGGGCCATTTAAATTACACTGAAAAAACACAGCAACTCTCGGGCCAGCATACAATTATATGTTAAACAATATTAATTCAGGAATTAAGGACAAAATCTCACTTATATAAAAATTTGTCTATATATTAAAGTAAATTATATACAACTTATAACCTACTACAATAAAACACCACACATCAGTTCACTAAATGAACCTTTTTAAACAGGGAGGCTCCATGAAATCCACCCTTTCCTACAGGCTACTTAGCCTACTGTTAAAACGTTATTCTCTAGCAAAACAGACCCTTGCTCACACTAGGGCCTTAAAAAAAATGAGAGCATTTACACACTAAATTACCTATAGTATACACAAAAAAAATCACCAAACCACCTACGAGTACTAACTCTCCAACACCTTATCTGCTCCTGTCCTGGCCACTCTGCCTTGACAGGAATAATACACGTCTCATTTCAATACAAACTCGTAAAATGACATGTATGGAGCGTTTTTTTATAAAATATTTTACTGCAGCACACTGCGTAACACCCTACCAAACTCATCCACCAACCTCTGTAACTTCTCTTCAGAATTTCTTGCCAACACCCGAGCATTCACTACTCTCCGTTTTGCTCTTTATTCTTTCAATAATAACTGTACCATACACTTTACGAGGTATACTCAACAGACTTATTCCCCTATAATTTTTTCACTCTCTTTTGTCCCCTTTGCCTGTATACAAAGGAACTATGCACTCTCTCTGCCAATCCCTAGGTACCGTACCCTCTTCCATACATATATTAAATACTAGCACCAACCACTCCAAAACTATATCTTCACCTGCTTTTAACATTTCTATCTTTCATTTTACCCACTGCCCCACGAACTTCCCCCTCACTCACAACTGGTTCTTCCTCACTCTTACAAGATGTTATTCCTCCTTGCCCTATGCACGAAATCACAGCTTCCCTATCTTCATCAACATTTAACAATTCCTCAAAATATTCCCTCCATCTTCCCGATACCTCTAACTCTCTATTTAATAACTCTCCTCTCCTATTTTTAACTGTCAAATCCATTTGTTCCCTAGGCTTCCTCAACTTATTAATCTCACTCCAAAACTTTTTCTTATTTTCAACAAAATTCGTTGACAACATCTCACGTACTGTCTCAATTGCTCTCTTTTTACATTGCTTCACCACTCTCTTAACTCTCTTTTTCTCTACATATACTCTTCCCTCCTTGCATCACTTCTATTTTGTAAAAACCTCTCATATGCTAACTTTTTCTCCCTTACTACTCTCTTTACATCATCATTCCACCAATCGCTCTTCTTCCCTCCCGCACCCACTTTCCTGTAACCACAAACTTCTGCTGAACCTACCCCATACATCTTCAATCCCGTTGCCTATACTCTCACTAGCCCATCTATCCTCCAATAGTTGTTTATATCTTACCCTAACTGCCTCCTCTTTTAGTTTATAAACATTCACCTCTCTCTTACTTGTTGCTTCTATTTTCCTTGTATCCCATCTACCTTTTACTCTCACTGTAGCTACAACTAAAAAGTGATCTGATATGTATGTGGCCCCTCTATAAACATGTACATCCTGAAGTCTACTCAACAGTCTTTTATCTATCAATATGTAGTCCAAGAAACTACTGTTATTATGTCCTACATCATATCTTGTATACTTATTTATCCTCTTTTTCTTAAAATATGTATTACCTATAACTAAACCCCTTTCTATACAAAGTTCAATCAAAGGGCTCCCATTATCATTTACAACTGGCACCCCAAACTTACCTACCACACCCTCTCTAAATGTTTTTTCCTACTTTAGCATTTAGGTCCCTTACCACAATTACCCTCTCACTTGGTTCAAAAGTTCCTATACATTCGCTTAACATCTCCCAAAATCTCTCTCTCTCTCTCTCTCTCTCTCTCTCTCTCTCTCTCTCTCTCTCTCTCTCTCTCTCTTCTCCAGGTGCATACACGCTTATTATGACCCACTTTTCGCATCCGACCCTTATTTTGATCCACATAATCCTTGAATTTATACATTTATATTCCCTCTTCTCCTTCCATAACTGATCTTTCAACATTATTGCTACCCCTTCCTTAGCTCTAACTCTCTCAGATACTCCTGACTTAATCCCATTTATTTCTCCCCACTGAAACTCGCCTACCCCCTTCAGCTATGTTTCACTTAGGGCCAGGACATCCAACTTCTTTTAATTTATAACATCAACAATCATCTTTTTCTTATCATCTGCACTACATCCACGCACATTCAAACATCCCAGTTTTATACAAAAAAAATCAATTTTTTAGTAAATGTATACAGGAGAAGGGGTTACTTGCCCATTGCTCCCGGCATTTTAGTCGGCTCATAAAACACGCATGGCTTACGGAGAAAAGAATACTGTCCACTTCCCCATGGAGAATAGAGGAAATATAGAAGAACAAGAGCTATTAAGAAAAAAAGAAGAAAAACCTAGATATGTGTATGTATGTATATATATGCATGTGCATGCCTGTGTAGTGTGACCTAAAGTGTAAGTAGAAGTAGCTAGATATACCTGTTATCCAGCGTGTTTATGAGACAGAAAATGACACCAACAATCCTACCATCACATAAAACAGTTACAGGTTTTTGTTTCACAGTCACTTGGCAGGACGGTAGTACCTCCCTGGGTGGTTGCTGTCTACCAACCTTTAATTACATATATACAAAGGGAATATGCATGGTCTCTGCCAATCCTTTGGTACCTTACTTCTTCCATACATTTATTAAATAAAAGCACCAACCACTCCAAAACTATATCCCCACCTGCTTTAACATTTCTATTTTTATCCCATTAATCCCAGTTGCCTTACTTCCCTACTCACACCTTGCTCTTCCTCACTCCTACAAAATGTTATTCCTCCTTGTCCGATACACGAAATCACAGCTTTTTTTTCATCAACATTTAACAATTCCTCAAAATGTTCCCTCCATCTTCCCGGTGGAAGCACTGATGTCCATACATGAGAGGTAGGTAGAGGGGAAACATAAATAAATGCACCAACTACAAAAAACTTTAAGCAAACAAAATTCCAATCTATGCAAATTCTATGCCTTGGGTATCTGCAGGCACGGTATATCTGATAAAACAGGTGGGACATGCACCTTTGACCATCCCAAAAAAATGCCGCACCCACATGACAACAGGAGGGTGCAACTCCATTTTCTGTAACTTATATCACCCCGAAATGTGTCACTCGTCACTACATGAAAGAAAATGATACTGGAAAATAAAAAGTGCTTGTGATTAACTACTAGCAACAGTGCTGTTTCATGCATTGCTAATAGTTATGATCATATAATCAGAGTATTAATTCTGTACTGTGATAAGAAGACACAAGGCGGCCAGACTATGGGAAACGGAAGAGGGGGCCATAACCTCTCCAGAGAAAGAGGTGTTTTAGTGCCAGGAAGAAAAATTACAGTAATCTTACAATAACTGAAAATACTTCTGGAGCAGAGGCACCGTCATTGGCCTCCTCTCCAGAACAACAGATATTACAGCCAGCAAATAAAAACCCCTAAATTCCATCAATATAACGATAATTGTCTTTGCAAACATACAGGGTCAAAAGCCGTCAACAAACAACAAAATTCCTTACATCAAGGGACTGCTCACGGAGTCAAATGCAATGTTTGCGGCATTCACAGAGACACATAAAGGATCATTATGACAACGAAATATGGATCCAGGTTATAACCTATTCAGATGCGACAGACTAAACAAGCAACAACGGGGGGTTTTCCTGTATGTCTCATAGTCGCTCATTTGCCCAGAACTACTAAACAGTTCATATGATGTAGTAGAAGTTTTGGCAGTAAAGACTGGAAACCAAAACCTTGTTATTGTGGTGGTATACAAGCCTCCAGATAATACTTCCCAGCAATTCCGGGAGCAGCTTTTGAAAATTGACCACTGTCTGGAAAATCTCGCAACTCCTGCCCCAAACATTTTGCTACTGGGAGATTTCAGCTAAAATGGAGGAGTGTAGCAAATAACATTTTAGCAGAGACAACCGCAGGAGGCAGCTCAGGTGAAAATTCACACACACACAACCTATTAAATCTCTGCAACAAATTCACCCTAAACCAGCAAATATTAGAGCCTACAAAACTAGAAAATACGCTGGACCTCATCTTCACTAACAACGACGATCTGATACGTAATATAACCGTATCAAAGCCAATACACTATGATCACAACATAATAGAGGTACAGACTTGTATGCACAGGGCTCCTGACCAACAAATTGTAATCAGTCATGAGGGTGTCTTCACAAATTTCAATTTGAATAACAAAAACATACAAAGGGAACAAGTCAACCATGTTCTAAATGAAACAAGTTGGGAAGATATCCTAAACAACACTTATCCGAACGTTTGCTCAAGGAACAATTCATTAAGAAAAAGAAAGAGCAGATGTCAACTAGAAAGAGAGAGATGCTCCCTATACAGACGAAGGCGAAGAGTCACAGAGCTGCTGAGAGGGCCCAATATATCTGAAATACGAAGGGAGGCACTGGTCAATGAAATTGTAAATATCGAACTTAAGCTGAAGGAATCTTACAGGAAACAAGAATCGCAGGAACAACTAAAAGCCATAAAGGAAATTTAAAACAAAAACAAAATACTTCGTCTCTTATGTCAAATCTAAGGGAAAAACAACATCCAGTATTGGACCCCTGCTTAGGCGGGATGGGACATACACAGATGACAGCCAAGAAATGAGTGAGATACTAAAGTCCCAATATGACTCAGTGTTCAGCGAGCGCTGCCCAGACTAAGGGTCGACAATCCAAATAAATTCTTTATGAACGAGACCCAAAATTTGGTCATCTTAACCTAACACCACAAGACATTGAAAAGGCAATAAATGACATGCCTATGCACTCTGCCCCAGGCCCAGACTCATGGAACTCCGTGTTCATCAAGAATTGCAAGAAGCCCTTGTCTCGTGCCTTCAGCATTCTATGGAGAGGGAGCATGGACACAGGGATCATCCCACACACACTAAAAACAACAGACTTAGCCCCACTCGACAAAGGTGGCAGTAAAGCAATTGCAAAGAATTACAGACCGATAGCACTAACATCCCATATCATAAAAATCTTTGAAAGGGTTTTAAGAAGCAAGATCGCTAATCACCTAGATACCCATCAATTACACAACCCAGGGCAACGCGGGTTTAGAGAAGGTCACTCCTGCCTGTCCCAGCTACAGGACCAATATGATAAAGAAAATTCAAATGTAGTATACACAGACTTTGCAAAAGTTTTCGACAAGTGTGACCATGGTGTAATAGAGCACAAAATGCGTGATAAAGGAATAACAGGAAAAGTTGGTAGATGGATCTATAATTTCCTGACAAATAGAACACAAAGAGTAATAGTAAACAGAGTAAAGTATGAGACAGAGATGTAAGCCATAGCTCCATGTCTTCCTTTGCGGATGACACCCGGATTGCCATGACAGTGACCTCCTTCGAAGACACCGCAAGGCTCCAAGCGGACATCAATCAAATCTTTAAATGGGCCACTCAAACAATATGATGTTCAATGAAGAGAAATTTCAACTAATCACATATGGAAAACTTGAGGAAAAAGTAATGTGAAGGACCTAGGAGTGATAACGCCAGAGGAACTCGCCTTCAAAGACCACAACAATGAATCTATCGCATCTGCTAGGAAAATGATAGTATGGATAATGAGAACCTTCAAAACTAGAGATGCCAAGCCCATGATGATTTTCTTCAAATCGCTTGTTCTCTCTAGGCTGAAATACTGCTGTACACTAATTGCCCCCTTCAAGGCAGGCGAAAATGTTGACCTGGAGAGTGTAAAAGAAATTTCACGGCACACATAAGTACGATAAGGCACTTGAATTACTAGTAACGGTTGAAGGCCCTTGATTTGTATTCCCTGGAACACAGGCGAAAGAGATACATGATAATATACAGTTGGAA
>WNWK01002774.1:0-48560 GCA_009830355.1 Cherax destructor
TATATGGTGCAGAGTCTTGAAGATTCCTTAGTGAGGTATTGGAACGCTATTCTTGGGTTTGCCACCCCCCCCGATGTTGGCAGTTATCTGATTGATGTGTGCCTCAGGAGATGTGCTCGGTATTATACTCACCCCAAGATTTTTTCCCTTTGAGGGAGGTTTGCAGTCTTTGGCCACCTGGGACTATACCCCCTGTCTGCGGTTTTTTTGCCCTTCCCCGATCTTCATATTTACATTTGGCGGGGTTTAAAATTAAAGGACCCAGTTACTGACCAGGCTTGTAGCCTGTCCGGGTCTCTTTTGTATTTCCTGCCTGATCCTCGACTGATTTAATTCTTCTGTGTGTGTGTACTCACCTATTTGTGGCTGCAGAGGTCGATTCATAGCTCCTGGCCCCGCCTCTTCACTGATTGCTACTAGGTCCCTCTCTCCCTGCTCCATGACCTTTGTCAAACCTAGTCTTAAAACTATGTATGGTTCCTGCCTCCACTACGTCACTTTCTAGGCTATTCCACTTCCTGACAACTCTATGACTGAAGAAATACTTCCTAACATCCCTTTGACTCATAGGAGTCTTCAGCTTCCAATTGTGACCCCTTGTTTCTGTGTCCCCTCTCTGGAACATCTTGTCTCTGTCCACCTTATCTATTCCTCGCAGTATTTTATATGTCGTTATCATGTCTTCCCTAACCCTCCTGTCTAGTGTCGTCAGGCCGATTTCCCTTAACTTTTCTTCGTAGGACAATCCCCTTAGCTCTGGGACTAGTCTTGTTGCAAACATTTGCACTTTCTCTAATTTCTTGACGTGCTTGACCAAGTGTGGGTTCCAAACTGGTGCTGCATACTCCAGTATGGGCCTGACGTATATGGTGTACAGAGTCTTGAACGATTCCTTAGTGAGGTATTGGAACGCTATTCTTAGGTTTGCCAGCCGCCCGTATGTTGCAGCAGTTATCTGATTGATGTGTGCCTCAGGAGATGTGCTCGGTATTATACTCACCCCAAGATCTTTTTCCTTGAGGGAGGTTTGCAGTCTTTGGCCACCTAGACTATACCCTGTCTGCGGTCTTCTTTGCCCTTCCCCGATCTTCATGACTACATTTGGCAGGGTAAAATTCAAGGAGCCAGTTACTGGACCAGGCTTGTAGCCTGTCCAGATCTCTTTGTAGTTCTGCCTGATCCTCGACTGATTTAATTCGTCTCATTAACTTCACATCATCTGCAAACAGGGACACTTCTGAGTCTATCCCTTCCGTTATGTCATTCACATATACCAAAAACAACACAGGTCCTAGGACTGACCCCTGTGGAACCCCACTCGTCACAGGTGCCCACCCTGACACCTCGTCACATACGTGTGTGTGTGTGTGTGTGTGTGTCTGTCTGTCTGTCTATACTCACCTATGTGTGATTGCAGGGGTCGAATTACAGCTCCTGTCTCCGCCTCAGCCTTTTCGCTGGTCACTACTAAGTTCGCTCCTGGTTTTGAGAGGCTTATCGTACCTCTTCTTAAAGCAATATATGGATCCTGCCTCTACCACATCACTCTCCAGTTCATTCTACTTCCAGACTACTCTGAGGCTGAAGAAATACTTTCTAACATCCCTGTGACTCATCTCATCTCAGTTATGCCCTCGTGTTCCTGTGTCCCATCTCTCAAACATTCTGTCCCTATTCACAATCCCAATTCCTTTTAGTATTTTGTACGCTGTTATCATAACCCCCTTCCCTAGTCCTGTCCTCCAGTGTCATCAGATTGAGTTCCCTTAACCTGTCTTCATAGGACTTACCCCTTAGCTCTGGGACATGCTTGACAGATGTGGGTTCCATACTGGTGCTGCATACCCCAATATGGGCCTGAAGTAAACGGTGTACAGTGTCGTGAATGACTCCTTACTTAGATGGCGAAACAATATTGTTAGTTTGCCCAAACGTGCATTTGCTGCGGCAGTTATTTGGTTAATATGCACCTCAGATGATATGCTCGGGACTAGTCTCATTGCAAACCTTTGCATTTTTTCTAGTTTTTTCCTGGGGATTGCCTGGCCTCAGCCTGTATCGGTTCCTCTGGTGCTTCATACTTCCATATTCTGACGTACACAGTGTACAGTGTCTTAAATGAATCCTTACTTAGATGTCGAAACGCAATTCTTAGTTTTGCCAGGCGCCTCAGATGAGCTCGGTATTATACTCACCCCGAGATTCTTTTCCTTAAGTGAGGATTGCAGTCTTTGGCCTCCCTAGCCTGTAATCTGTTCCCTGTCTTCTTTGCCCTTCCCCAATCTTCATGACTTTCCATTTTGTGGTGTGTGTGTGTTGGCGAGCCTCGCGCTCTGCGTCTGGGCAAGAACACAAAACTTGGCAGTCATCAAGGTCGCAGCTCAGGTTATTGTTCCGTGTGGAATACATGGGTTTACATCTGTCACCCCCAGGATCAACGTCTTTAATTAAGCATTCCATTCTCAAATTAAAAACATGTCATCTCCAAAGAATCCAGTGAGGTAAAGGCAATTCTCCATACATTTCCTATCCTTGTTAACCTTGCAATAGATAGGAGCGAGTCTGAGTCTTCTATTGTAGTTTCCATCTTAAGGAAGAATGCAGTGGAAAATAAGTCATGCTGTTTGGCTTTGTTGGGACAAGTCAGTCTTCACATGTGTTCGCCTATACATAAATATACAGAACCAGTTTCACACCATCCCTAGGCTTATCTAAACAAGGCAAAACTCTAGAAGGGTCGAAAAGTATGCCTTTAGGCTAGTATGGGAGTTGTTAGTTACCAGGAAAAACTACACTAGTTACTCTCTTATCTTCGGAAGAATGCAGGAAAAGATGTAATATGATAATGCCATACAAAATATTGTGAGCACTGACAAGGCAGACAATGAAAGACTTTACCAGGGAAGGATGCAAAACAAGGGACATTAAGACTATGCACCTAAGTCACAGGCATCAAGATACATTCATTCAACATAAGATCAGTAAACACAAGCAACGAACTGACAACTACCACAGTAAACGCTCACTCCTACACGGGGTTGAAAAGTAAATACGTTATGATCATTATAGTCATGTGACAGTGTTAAACCCGAAGAGGTCATACAGCACCTGAGAATGAGAGATAATCAAGTTATACTCTACGATGGGGAGAGTAGTTCGGGTTACTTTGGTCATGAGCCCTACACTAGTGTCACGGCATTCACTTGAAAGGCGTAAAATACACCAAGAGGCGTATGTATCTTTAATCCTTAGTTTAGGAATTAAAGTATTCTTAATGGTTGGGTTTTGGGTAAATTGCAACTTTAATGAGCACTTTAAACCTACATTTACCAAACTAACAGCTGTTCATTTCTTCGCAGTTCCGTGAGCGTGTGGCTGGTGTGATTCCTCCTGGTCAACAACATGACCACAACCTCCTTCAGTGGCTAGTTGGTGAGCAAACTTTGTGTTACTTAATATTAGCGCTAAGTTCCAGCTCCTTAGGTATGGAAAGAATGAAGAACTCAAAAGGAACACTGTATACAAAACTCAAGAGGATCACCAAATAGAACGAAAGGAACACGTGAAAAACTTGGGAGTAATTATGTCAACCGACCTTTCTTTCAAAGAACATAAAACAAAGATCACGACAGCCAGGAGAATGACGGGGTAGGTATTGAGAACTTTCAAAACAAGGGAAATAATGCTGATGGTGACACTTTTCAAATCACTAGTTAGTTTAATATCTTTATTATGCACCCCATACCCATCCTGTGGGCGGTAGTCAAAAGATTACAGAGGTACATAATGGGTCCAGGGACTGTTATTGCAAAAACATCAATATTACCCGCACTAGCAACTAATCTCAACTCGTCCATCTTATTTCTAGCACTACGACTATTAGTGTAATATACATATAAAGACCCCCCTTTCTCTTTACCCTTCCTGCTCATTTCTGTTTTTCCACTATACCTATTACAGTCCTTGTCACCTAGTGCCACTGACTTTCCAATATCCACCTTATTCTGCCTATTACTAGTTCTCCTAGAATTCATAATATTACTACACTGGGACTTCACTGTTTTCCCCCATAACCCATGCCACTAACTTTTTCTAGTTTAAAGCTCTAACAGCTCCCTCCACTGCAGTTGCCAGTGCCTCCACCCCAGACCTAGATAAGTGAACCCCATCCCTGGCATACATGTCATTTCTGCCATAGAAGAGGTCCCAGTTGTCAATGAATGTTACTGCATTTTCCTTAAAGTATTTGTCCAGCCAGCAATTGACACCAATTGCCCTGGACAACCATTCATTTCCAACTCCTCTCCTTGGCAAAATACCACATATGACAGGGTTCCCACCCTGCTTCCTAGCACCAGACGAGCCTGGCCATGGCCGGGCTCCGAGAGTAATCAAAGGTTCAAATGAAAGGTTCTTAGATAACAAACCTGTTATGACAATGTTTCATTTAAGGAAAGCTCTCCTTGTGCGAAACTTGTCTTAGTAAAGACTTTTTCTTCTCTGGATATTCTCGTATTACCTATATTATGTATGTCAACCCTCGGCCTTAATTCCAGATGTGGAGAAGGATGCTAGTCAAAAAAGGTTAAATGGGTTACGTAATGGATCCATGAGATAGTTTCCCGTCATCAGATATTTGTTAAAACAGAAGCTAAACTATGTCAGTGACTTTGTAAATGGTCCAAGTCGGGTTATTTGTGTAATGTCCGTGGTGACAATTCTTCACCAGTAGTGTTAGTATTGTACCTTTTTTTATGCGATGTGATCCACAACAGTCAGCTCACTCCCAGGTACTTATTTGCTGCTAGATGAACAGGGGCAGTAGGTGTAAGGAGACTTGCCTATATCATTGTTGTACTAGAGTGAATAAACAAAAATTTGAGAACTTCTGCGCCAGCCTTGATTAATCTTGTGCGCACGTCTCGCTCTGCCTTAGCAAAGGTCACTGACGAATTCAACCCATTGGAAGCTAGAGGGAGTGAGGTAGTATGGGAGGAAGCGAGGTATGGTGAAGAAAGTGGGGTAGTATGATAGGAAGCGAGGTATGGTGAAGAAAGTGGGGTAGTATGATAGGAAGCGAGGTATGGTGAAGAAAGTGGGGTAGTATGATAGGAAGCGAGGTATGGTGAAGAGAGTGGGGTAGGGTGAAGGAAGAAAGGTATGGTGGAGCAAGTGGGGTAGGGTGAAGGAAGAGAGGAATAATGAAGAAAGTGAGGTAGGGTGAAGGAACTGAGGTATGGTGAAGAAAGTGGGGTAGGGTAAAGGAAGTGAGGGTGATGGAAGTGTGGTAACTTTAGTGGGGGAAGTGAGGTAGGGTTAAGGGGGGAGGTAGGGTAAGAGGGAAGGATTAATGTGAGGTGAATGGGTATGGTGGGAACATATTAAATAAGGTTTGTTATTTAGTTATTAAGCCCAATCTGTGTTTTTTTGTTCATAGTTATGTTTTTTATCAATGGACCTGAGGATGTTGTTGTGGGCTGTTTAGTCTCTTTGCTGTGATCTGCTTAGTTTTAATAGTACATTGTCTATTGTAAAGGCTTTGTATTTTGTGCAGAAAAATATTGACCTATTCGTTAGTGCCCCTACCGTCAGTAAACTCTTCGTACCAGTGAATGTAACTTACTCCTGTAGTGAAGGTCATCATAGTGCTTAGGGATCTAACTTTTAGCTGAGAACGTTTCCTCGACCTGCTGTGTAGTATAGACAGTTAATTTGGGAGAAGTATTGATTACCATTTTGATAAGATGGGAGATTTAAATCGTCAGTATCAGCGTTCACGAACTGTGAAGTTGGATTAAGAAAGTGATGGATTAGTTTAGAGTTTTTTCAACAAACCGGCCGTATCCCACCGAGGCAGGGTGACCTAAAAAGAAAACCGAAAATTTATCTTTTTAAATTTAGTAATTTATACAGGAGAAGGGGTTACTAGCCCCTTGCTCCCGGCATTTTAGTCGCCTCTTACGACATTCATGGTTTACGGAGGAAGAGAAAATAATAACGTAATAATAACGTACTTAGTTGGTATGACTAAGACAAAAAATAATGAATAAGACAATGTACAGAGTACAGGTCTATGATAAAGTAACTCATAACACAAAATAAGGTGAAAAAAATTAGTCGAGCAAATATAAACAATGAAAAATAAATGGAATATAAAAAAAACAAAAGAATTTGTCTATAACAAACAAGCCGTAAAGAACAAAAGAATTAATAACAAACAAGAGGAGGGAATAGCACTGTTAATTGTACAGTAATGAGGAAGGAGGTACAATGTACAGTAATGAAGAAGGTACATTGTACAGTAATGAGGTATGAGGTACATTGTACAGTAATGAGGAAGGAGGTACATTGTACAGTAATGAGGTATGAGGTACATTGTACAGTAATGAGGAAGGAGGTACATTGTACAGTAATGAGGAAGGAGGTACATTGTACAGTAATGAGGAAGGAGGTACATTGTACAGTAATGAGGAAGGAGGTACATTGTACAGTAATGAGGAAGGAGGTACATTGTACAGAAATGAGGTAGGAGGTACATTGTACAGTAATGAGGAAGGAGGTACATTGTACAGTAATATGGAAGGATGTACATTGTACAGTAATGAGGAAGGAGGTACATTGTACAGTAATGAGGAAGAAGGTACATTGTACAGTAATGAGGTATGAGGTACATTGTACATTAATGAGAAAGGAGGTACATTGTACAGTAATGAGGTACATTATACTGTACGGGGAACTATAATAGTCATAAACTGTGGCCTATTCAATCACAGTCAAACCTGTGTGCCTAGGGAAGTTTGCTAGTTTATGTTCATTAGTTATTTTATACGTGTGACCTGTGTCTGATTTTTAATTAGGATTTTACCACCTCGGGCGAAACAGTCCTTATGTTCACGTTTGAGCTTTCCTAGTCTATGCAGCAGGTTCTGTCCTTAGATCGAATCTGATTATCTCCCATTCCCAGGTGGTGTATGAAGTGTAGTATGTATTTTTTTTATTCGGGCTACCTACGCAAGTTTAGACTTACCATTGTCTTGTGTACTAAATTACGTAAAATAACCCACCAAAGTCAAACAAAATGACTTCTTTCTGTTAGTGTGTTACGCGAAGTACTGGTTTGGCATTAGAAGTGTAGATGAGTGGAGCAAACTACCACTTATCGCCAGTGATGTGAGAACTTTAGGTAAGATAAGATAAGAAAAGATTTTGTTTGGATTTTTAACCCCGAGGATTAGCCGCCCAGGATAACCCAAGAAAGTCAGTACGTCATCGAGGACTGTCTGTCTTATTACCATTGTGGTCCTTCAATCTTGACCCCAGGATGCGACCCACACCAGTCGACTAACACCCAGGTAACTACTTGCTTTCTAGGTGAACAGGGATAGAAGGTGTAAGAAAACATAGCCAATGTTTGCACCCGGCCAGGGACTGAATCACGGACACTCGTGTGTCAGGTGAGATCATTGCCTACCAGGCCCACTGGTATATGAGTGAGTGTGAGGTAGATTGCCTAGCAAGGGTCAGTAGGCCTACTACGTACAGTCTTTCATACTTACGTTCTTATAGTAATTATAACATTTGCAGTCACGTGCCATATTATTTCAAACTGATTCAATGATCTTCAGTTTTGTAGAATGATTGAAAAAGAGATGGTGAAGATACAGGAAGTTACTTAGTTACGGTAGAAATATAATGGGACAAGATGAGTATGGGAGCTGGAGGAAGACTGGAAGAACAGGGACAGAAGGCGGTAGTCAAAAGATTACAGAAGTACATAATGGGTCCAGGGACTGGGCCGCAAAGGTTTGATAATAATAGTGGTAATGAACTATTTACATGTTTATAACTGGTTACAGTCGTAATGAGTTACTTATGCAGACATGACTTAGGTCATATACACACAAGTTATTTACAGTGAGCAAAGTCAGGGTATTTTTCCAGGAATAACAGGAAAAGTTGGTAGATGGATTTATAACTTCCTAACATACAAAACACAAAGAGTAGTAGTAAACAGAGTCAAGTCAGAGGCGGCTACATTGAAAAGCTCTGTCCCACAAGGTACAGTACTAGCTCCCATCCTGTTCCTCATCCTCATATCTGACAAACAGAGATGTAAGCCACAGCACCGTGCCTTCCTTTGCGGATTTTGTTAGTTTGATATCTTTATTATGCACCCCATACCCATCCTGTGAGCGGTAGTCAAAAGATTACAGAGGTACATATTGGGTCCAGTGACTGGACCCCAAAGTTCTTTGCGGATGACGCCCGAATTTGCATGTCATCCATCGAAGACACTAAGTCTCCAAGCGGACATAAACTAAATCTTTAAATGGGCCGCAGAAAACAATATAAAGTTCATTGAAGACAAATTTCAATTAATAACAAAAAAGGCACAATACCTTGACTGGAACAATACACACACAACCCGCACATATAAAAGAGAGGAGAAACGTCGTCGTAGCTCTCTTTATGTGCGTTTGAAATTTCAATTACTTCGCTATGGAAAACTCGAGGAAATTAAAACTATCGGAGTATAAAACAAATTCCAACCATAAATAAAACGAAAAACTAATGTGAATGACCTAGAAGTGATAATGTTAGAGGATCTCACTGTGTATCTTCCACATCTGCTAGGAAAATGATAGGATGGATCATGAGACCTTAACAAACTGAGGATGCCAAGCCCTTGATTATCTTCAAATCGCTTGTTCTCTCTAGGCTGGAATATTGCTGTACAGTAACGGCTCCTTTCAAGGCAGACGAAATTGCAGATCTGGAGACTACAGAGAACTTTCACGGCACGTTTAAGTACGATAAAACATCAAAAATACTGGGAACGGTTGAAGTCCCTTGATTTGAACTTCCTGGAACTCACTAGGTATACACTAGGTAATATAACACTGTGGATAAAATACTTTGACATTTCTGAGCATTTCTGAATGAGTTGTGTCTGAATTCATTAATTATATCGCATTCCAGTACATAATGAGGCAAGGTGTGACAGTTATCCATCCAAGTTTAAAGGCAATGAATTCCAGATCTTAGAGCCTTTTATGGGCATAAAGATAGTTTCATGTTACACAATTTGGAAAACTTAATGAAATCTAACCTAACCTAATGTAATTCAGCAATATCCTAGCGTTACCTAATATAACAGAACTTAATGTAACAGAACCAAATTAACTCCGTTATGGTCAGAAATGTTGCTGTCATGTCTTTGTTTACATTGACTGTGACCACCCGGCACTTTGACTGACTCTCACAAGTAAGTTTATTTAGTCACAGGTACACATAAGTACAATTATCATACATAGTGTACATTACCTCACCACTGATTGACCCTGACACAACATTACAGCTAAAATAAAAGGTATTATTTTTGCTAAATACTATATCCCGAAATATTTTGACCAAAAAAAACATTTATTCTGTGATGTAGAAAGGTGTTAGACAGTAACTGATCTCTGGCCACCTTCGTACGTGGTTGGACGTTCTCTCGTGCCTGAGTTCGTGACAAATTTCCTTATCTGGGAAGCTTTATCTATTTTGCCCAGTCCGGACACTAAGGAGTACCTTCATCGCTTACATTTAGTCGCTACATTTATCCTCTCCCTGAAATTATATAACGGTCTTTGTGAACGGATTGCTGTATACAGTGGGTTGGATCGATTTGCTGGCTTGGCAAGTGGTCCAATAATAAACTTTCAAGGTTTATTATTTACTGTAATTTTGTCTTTCTTTCATCCCCAGCCTTGGGCAAAATCTTCCTCGTGCCATCGAGAGTCGCCGATACGCTTAGCTGTCAGTGGCCCAATAAAACCCCAACGAAGAAAAGAAGAAGTACAGTAACATAGAATATTCAATACTGGACCATCATTTATTTTTGTACATTTAATGACCATAAATAGGTATCTGTAATGTTTATTGTTGTCTGCCGGAATGCCCAGGCATGTTTGTGTTATTTTTCCCAGAAGGTAGGTTCCTTGATGCTGGTGAGAGGCTCTTGATCTAGGGAATTGGATCTGTGCTCCAGTTCCCTGAATTAAGCCTGAGTACCTTCCATCCCCTTTCCCCACAGGTGCTGTATAATCCTACGGGTTTATCACTCTCCCATGATAATTAATAATAATAGTGTGTTATTTTACATCAGTATTGCTGTATGACACATGCAGGTTTAGCATTTTTTTTTTGTAAATAATTAGCTATAATGGCATCAATATTTATGGCATTTCAGCTTGAGTACAATAATAATAAGTATCCTTTCTTTGTTATAGGTTTATTTATATTTTGTAGTTCTTAATGCATTGTAAAATTCAGAAATATAAATAACAATTATATAATTTCTGTAAAAAAAAAAAATATATATATATATATATAATGATTTATCTTGACATCATGAATTCTGGATTTTTTCACCAAATTCATATAGGTAAGTTTCTTCAAGGATATTACGCAAGTTTTGATATTTATAATGGAAATAAGTTGCTTTGACTTTTGGGTTATCCTAGGTAATCTATACATGCTGCTATATATGATAATTTATGTAACTGTATTTATGTGTACCTATACCAGAATAAACTTACTTACTATAGTAACATATGTACATACGTATATGTAAATTACCTAGAATAACCCAGTAAAGTCAAACAAGATGGCTTAATTCCATTGCTTGTAATCAGTTTGTGGGGCTGGGTTCATAACAGTACGTTTATTCATGCACAGGTACACACAAGTACAATTATCACACATAGTTTAACATATGTGTAAATTACCTAGGATAACCCAAAAAAGTCAAAGTTGCCTAATCAGAGCAGTGATAATCTATGCATTTTTTATATATTCAAATGTTTAGATGTGTTCAACAAACAGTATTGTGCAGGAAGAATAACTTCATATCCAGTTTAAACGTCATTAAATATGTCTGCTACATATTCAGTTCCATTGCCACACAGTGGGGATGTGATCATGAATACTATGTCTGTGGCATACATATACAGTATGTAAAAAAAATTAGGGCCATTATATGAAAATTTTATAATTGCACAAGTATAATGTCTTATTAATACAGTGGACCCTCGGTTAACGAATACCCCGGAAATCGTGCAATTATGTAAGTATAATTTTGTAAGTTCTTGTGGAAGTGTATTTTTGGGGGTCTGAAATAGACTAACCTACGTGAAATTTTTCCTTAAGGGAGTAAATTCGTTCGGTAATGGCACTTGAGCAGACTTCAGGAGTGAAGTTTTTACGAAACTCGGGGGTCCACTGTACAGGATTTTTCATTTGATGCATCGCCAGTTGAAATCGTCACTTTTGACTTGCTAGCAATGTGTTAGTCAAGATAAAATGTCATCTGTGGTAATAAACAGAGTAAAGTCTGAGGCGCTTATGGTGAAAAGCTCTGTTCCTCAAGGCACAGTACTCGCTCCCATCTTCTTCCTCATCTTCATATCTGAAAGAGACATGGATACAGTGGACCCCCGGTTTTCGTAATTAATTCGTTCCAGAATGCTGTTCAAGTGCCGTTACCAAATGAATTTGTTCCCATAAGGAATAATGTAAATTAGATTAGTTCTTTAAAGACCCCCAAAAATACACTTACAAAAGCACTTACAAAAATACACTTAAACATAATTGTTTGAGTTTGGAGGATTACGAACACTGGGGGTCCACTGTACTATTAGCCACAGTGCCGTGTCTTCTTTTGCAGATGACACCCGAATTTGCATGACAAGTGTCCTCCATTGAAGACACTGCAAGACTCCAGGCAGACATCAACCAAATCTTTAAATGGGCCGCAGAAAACAATATGAAATTCAATGATGAGAAATTTCAATTACTCCGATATGGAAAACATGAGGAAATTAAAACTACATCAGAGTCTAAAACAAATTCCAACCACACAGTAGAGTGAAAAACTAATGTAAAAGACCTGGGAGCAATCATGTCGGAAGATCTCACCTTCAAAGACCATAACATTGTATCAATCACATCTGCTAGAAAAATGACAGGATGGATAATGAGAACCTTCAAAACTAGGGATGCTAAGCCCATGATGACACTCTTCAGGTCGCTAGGTTGGAATATTGATGCACACTAACTGCACCTTTCGAGGCAGGTGAAATTACTGACCTAGAAAATGTACAGAGAACCTTCACGGCACACATAACTGCAATAAAACACCTCAATTACTGGGAACGCTTGAAGTTCCTAAACCTGTTCTCCCTAGAACGCAGGAGGGAGAGATACATGATCATATACACTTGGAAAATAATAGAGGGATTAGTACCAAACTTGCACACAAAAATCACTCTCTATGAAAGACCCGGGCCAGGACCCATCCTGGTAAACCTACCTGAACTTGAGTCTCTAGAGTTTATAGAGAATGGTGTGAAAAACACAAAACATCCAGTGGGCAAAAATGCCTTGCTAATGAGAGAAGTCATGGAGAATAACCAGACTGGTTCTAGCTGACATGAGGGTGACAATAACGCAAATAACCACTTGTTAAACAGTAGTATGAAGAAGAGCAAGTCTGCATAACAGTTCGAACCTTGAATTGGATGGGCTACATCAGCAGCAGACCACACTGTGTTGGATTCCTGTCAGCTAAGAACAGAAAACTGAGGCTACAGTGGGCATAGGCTCACTAAAACTGGACAGTTGAAGATTGGAAAAACGTTGCCTGGTCTGATGAATACAATACAAATACAAATTTTATTTCATTGCAAGTTTACATTGAGATTATGTAATTACAATAATGAGTTGCAGTGCAAAGAGAGCCACTATCATGCCATGACATTATGGGCAGACTAAATTTAATGGCTTACAGACTACTTAATAGTAGAGAATTTGATCATAGTTTGTTTAAGTTGTACATCTGGTTTTTGTTAATAGCAGACAGTAAGTTTACTCAAATTAACAATCTGGGGATATTACATTGAGACAAGTTGAAAGTATTTTACAGGTTGTTTATATCAAAGTAAATATTTAAATTATATTGTGGGAATATAACATTATGTGTTGATGAAAGTAGTTCATAGTATGAGAATGCTACAATTGGGTGTTAGGCAGCATTGTTTTGGGCAGGTATTTATACTACCATGTAGTATAAGTAATGTATGAACTTTGGGCATCTAATTTTGAGGTTTTAAGATTTAGGTAATTTGGGAGATTGTTTGGTAAAGTTAGGTATTGAGTTTTTAGTTTAGGGTGAGTATGTGGTTTTTGAGAAGTCTTAAATTGATGTTCAGACTGGGTTACAGTACTTTAGTATTTACTGGTAATGAATTCCAAATTTTGGGGCCCTTTATGTGCATAGAATTTTTACACAGTGTGATATGGACACGTGGTACATCAAAAGCGATCTGTGTCTTGTGTTATGGTCGTGCATCCTGTTAAGGTTGGTGAGGAGAAGTTTGAGTGGAGGGTTTATGTTTGAGTGTAGTGTTCTATGTATGTAGTAGGCACAATAATAATTATGGATGTTCTTTACAATGAGTAGTTTTAGACTTTTGAATATCGGTGGAGTATGCTGTCTGGAGTGGGAATTTGTTATCATTCTGACTGCAGCCTTTTGCTGGGTTATTAGTGGTCTTAGGTGATTGAATGTTGTTGATCCTCATGCACAAATTCCATAGGTGAGATAAGAGTAGATGAGTGAATGATACAGTGCAAGGAGAGCTAATTGTGGAACATAGTATGTACCGTATCTTTGATAGTATGCCTACTGTTTTAGAGATTTTCTTGGAAATTTGTTGTACAGTGGACCCCCAGATTACATACTGCTCCAAACTCAAACAATTATGTAAGTGTATTTTTGGGGGCCTAAAAGGACTAATCTAGTTTACATTATTCCTTATGGGAACAAATTCGTTCGGTAACGGCACTTGAACAGCATTCTGGAACGAAATAATGACATAATCCAGGGGTCCACTGTATATGTGTCTGGAATTTGAGGCTACTGTCAAGGTGGATTCCTAGGAATTTTCCTTCTGTGAGTCTTGTGATGGGTGAACCGTTTAGTGTTATGTTAAATGAAACATTTGTAGCTCTGTTTGTCAGTATTGAAAGTAAGCTTATTAGTCACCATCCAGGTAGATATTTTCTGCAATTCAGTATTAACAGCATTGGCCAGTATGTCTGGGTTTGGGTGAGAGAAGAGGTATGTAGTGTCATCTGCAAATAATATGGGTTTGAGTAGTTGTAATGCATTTGGTAGGTTATTGATGTAAATGAGGAAGAGGAGTGGACCAAGGACACTTCCTTGTGGGACCCCAACTGTAATTGGTTGTGTGGAAGAGTTAGCTCCATTTGTGTACACATATTGGCTTCTGTTACTAAGGTATGACTTTAGGTAGTTGAGGGAGTGCCCTCTTATACCATAGTGTGTTAATTTAATGTGCAGCAAATCATGGTCGACTATATCAAAAGTTTTACATAAATCAATGAAGATTTCCAGCGGGACCTCTTTCATCTCGAGAGCGGTGTATATTAGTTCTAGCATGTTTATAATAACATCATTTGTGCTTTTATTAGTCCTGAATCCAAACTGACAGGGGTTGAGTATGTTGTGTGAGACGAGATAGGAATAGATCTGCCTATGAATTAATTTTTCAAAGATTTTAGAGAGCAGAGGTAAGTTAGATATTGGTCTATAGTTATTCAAGTCTGCTTTATCTCCTCCTTTGTGGATTGGAGTGACCCTCGCTATTTTGAGAATTGATGGGAAGGTGGAGGATTCGATGGATTTGTTAAAAAAAAGTGTTGCAGTAATTGGTGATAGTACTTGAGAAGCTTTTTTGCACATAAAAGGTGGTAAGTTTATTTATATCTCCTGCCTTGTTTTTAAGGGTGTTGATGATGAGTGAGACTTCTGTTGGGCTGGTTGGAGCTAGGAATAGTGTATTCGGGTAAGTGCCCGTGAGGTAGTCTGATGGGTGTTTGAGCTTGGGATCTTACTCGCTAGATTCTTTCCTATGGTGGAGAAGAAAACATTGAGTCTGTTTGCTGTTTCAGTCGGTGGGAGTAGGGGTTCATCTGATTTTGTTTATTTGATTGTTTTGGGATATCTTTTTAGTTCCTAGAATTTCAGATAGGGCTTTCCAGGTCTTTTTCATATCACCTTTTATGTTATGCAATCTGTTCTCATAATACAATTTTTTTTGACCTTCTTATCAGGCTGGTAAGGATTGACGAGTAACATTTAGAATGGTCTATGGTTATTTGACATATTCTGTACTGTTTTTCATATAGGTGCTTTGTGTTAATGGATTTAAGGATGCTGGGTGTTAGCCAGTGACTATTCAGTTTCTTTGCTGTGATCTGTTCAGTTTTTTTAGGGCAATGTTTGTTATAGAGGTAGTGAGTTTTTTTTAGAAAATTATTAATACATTCATCAGTATCTGAATGTGTTTCTATCTCGTTATAGTCGTGTTAATCATAGCTGTAAGTGGTGTGGATGGTAGTTGTACTAGTCAGATGCGTGTCTTCTTTAATGTAACCTGATGGTGTGGACTGGCCGTTAATTTGCCTCTATGGGCAGTAGCCTCTGCAGTGTCCTTTCTTATATGTTCTTATAAAGTTACAGCTGTCGTTAGTCTGAAGGTAACTTTAGTAGTGTCTTGGGGCAATTTACCTAGGTTGGTTATGAGAAATTTAGGGTAGTAGTCTGTGGTGTTGTCTGTGATTATGCCTGATTTTAAAGGGGATATGGCGTTAGTCCAGAGGTGGTCTAATAAGGCGATACTGGTCTCGGAGATTCTTGTAGGTTTTGTTACTGTTGGTAGCAGCAGGCAGTTGCTCATAGTGTTTGTGAAATCAAGTTACTTATGGGTCCTGGTCATGCAGGAGATTTATATTGAAGTTGCCTGTTAGCAACAAGTGGTCTTTGTTCATGTGTGCATCAGTTATCATGTTTCCTAATTTTTCACTAAAATGGTAAATGTTTGACTGTGGTACTCTGTAGATGTTTATCACTGTGAGGGGTTTTTGCAGGTCTTTTGATTTAAATTTAGCTATAATATATTTTCCATGTTCATCCCTTGAGCAAGAATTATTGATACATTCAAGTTGATTTGAGTAGTACAGTGGACCCCCGAGTTTCGTAAAAACTTCACTCCTGAAGTCTGCTCAAGTGCCATTACCGAACGAATTTACCCCCTTAAGAAAAAATGTCACGTAGGTTAGTCTATTTCAGACCCCCAAAAATACTTTTCCACAAGCACTTACAATATTATATTACATAAATGTACGATTTCCGGGGTTTACGAAACTCGGGGGTCCACTGTATATAGCTGTTCCACCCCCTTGCTGGTCTGTCCTACAGTTGTGTATGGCTGTGTAACCAGGAATGGCATAGACATCTGTAGTACCAGGCTTTAGCCAGGTCTCAGTGAGTGTGATGATTGACATACTGGTATGCAGGGAATTGAGTAATGCTGTGAGGTCATCATAATGTTTGCTCAATGATCTGACATTGTATTTAAAGATGGTAATGTTATTGTTAGCTCTGAGAATGTAAAAAAATAAAGTGGTTATTGTATGTATACTATAGTACACACTTACCTTGGAGGAGATGCTGGCAGAGGTTTAGGGTGGTGGAAGATAGCTTTGGGCAGCGTATGTTGTCAGTGGCCCTATAAACCTCCAACAACATTAGAGGAGTTAGTTTCGTGTCGTCCTTTTTCTATCGCTTAATCGCTTAACTTACTTGCTACACTGTATCGCTGGCTGGCGCTATAGACTTTATCGACTCCTATCGTGTTTCTCGCCTTCTTTATCAAAGGGCTGGCGCTCTGAATTTTCTTTGGCCCCATGGTGGCTTATTTAGCAGTCGCAAGCACAAAAAACAATGGATTATTACGAAATGTTTCGGATGAATGTGCGGAGTAATGTTTACTCAACGAGTAACAAAGGCAGACTGAGTCACAAACATATGAGCGGACGAGACTGATACGTATGATTTCCAGGTGGAGGTATGAAATCCCGACCAAAATTTCACCCAAAAAAGTGATCTAAATTTGAAATGTACAATATTCGGTGCGTACGAAATCTGGAGTTCCACTGTATGTACTACTAGAAAACCATGTATGTACTAATAGGATATTCAGTTATTTTATTCATTGTAGCTCCTAAATTTATATTTACAACCACCTAAGAGACTGTACATATATAAAACCACTCATTTTGTTGTTTCCTTATTAATCTTAAGTTAGTCCTAAGTTTGCCCAAAATGCTCTGCATATTAAGGGGCTTTCTGCATTCTCACCTAAATGTCATTTACCTCTGTATAAACATTGTATCATGCTAAAATAAACTATCTTATCTTCTCTTGCTGTATTATATTTTTACCCAGTATTATACCTTTTTAACAAATTTTTTTATATCGGGGACACGTCAATTTTTTTGTGGTGTCGAGGTGGGGTATGGTGCAAAAAATGGTTGGTAATCACTGTTCTGGCCAAACCATTGTCAGTCATGCCACTGTAAGTCTGGTCATTATTATTCAATGCCACAATGTTGTACTGTACATGGGGGGTTCCAATGTCATAACCTAATTTTTTTTATAATCTTAAAATGGAAAAATGGTTGTAAATTCAGGGAGCATAAGTTGGTGGTCATAAGTCTGGGTTCATCTGTATGTATTCATTTACAATATAATTATGTATTAAAAAAATATTTTCCTCTTTTCAGCACGCAACTTCAACATTGATAAGGCAGAACACATGCTCAGGAAGGTGAGTAGTTAGAGTACAGTTTTAAAGTATGTATACCTATTTTAGGTTACTGTATATCTTAAAATTCAGACATTAATAAAACAATCTCTTATTCCTTATGTTGTATAGATATACATTTGAGAAGAAAATTAAAACAGGATGAAAGGAAAAAATGTTCACATAGAGATGTGAAATTGATGATGGAAGTTAGTGTAGGCAAGTGCCCTGTAATAATGAATAATAATAAATCTTTATTTCTATAATGTACTTGATACAACTGATACAGACCTAGTTGACATTATTGGTATAGTACTGTATAGAAAGCTCCTGGTTATGTAGAGCATTTCAGGCAGCCTAAGTTAATCTTGTCCCTCAGGATGCGACTCGCAGCAGTCAGCTAACACCCAAGTACCTACTTACTTTTAGTGAACAGGGGCAACATGTGTAAGGAAACATGCCCAATGTTTCACTTATGCCAGTGATTGATCCTGGACCCCCTCAGTGTGTGAGTTGAGGATGTTGTCAATCATGCTATGATAAAATATTGCAAGCATCAGAAAGAGGAACCTTCAAGGAGAGTAATGTGCTGATACGTACATAGAACAAAAAGTCATGACATTTGCATGCCATTCTATCCCAATATACTCAGTTTTTCTTTAAATAAACTTCTTTCAAATAAGTGTTTATTGGAAAAAAAAAACATTTGTCATTCAAAAAAGCAATAGCTATATAGAAAGTAATAGCTATATAAAAAGTAATATCGATTGTTCAGTAAAGCATTAATACAAAACGACTTTAATCTTATAAAAATACTTTTATGAAAAAGCATTAATCTTACAAGAAACTTTATTCATTACAAAAACACACAAGTTTTACATTAAAGAAATAGCCAAACAAAAATGCCTTTGTAAAAAGCATCTGTCCCACAATAAGTACTTGTCCTCAATGCTGGGTAACATTAGCATGGTGATGGGGGCTTGAGATTTTTTTTGTGTGCCTAGACGTAGGGACCTCTTCCCTGGGACCCCTCAAGAGAGGTTCCTCGATACTGGTGAGGACACCTGTAAGGAAAGACAGTACAGGTCAGCATTAAGCAGATGTCAGGTCTGGTTTAAACCACCTGATAGTCGTGTTGCGATATGAGCGTGATGAGGAAAACCATTTGGGCCAAGGAGATAGAAATGTTGTAACTACCTGTTTTTTGTTCAATAGTGTTAGAAACGGCTCTTGATCTAGGGAATTGGATCTGTGCTCCAGTTCCCTGAATTGAGCCTGAATACCTTCCATCCCCCCCACAGGTGCTGTATAATCCCCATGGGTTTAGCACTCCCCCATGATTATAATTATAATAATCTTCCTGGGAGGGTTACCACTCTCTCCACATGGTGCTCACCTTTTTAAGAATCCAGCATCTCTTTGGGCATAAATGGTGGTGATATTTCACTTTTTCTGACACTTATGACTGATGATAGGGAATGAATTATGGACATGAATTGCTGAAAGTGAAAAATACTTTGAAGAGTAGTACTTGCTTTGTGATTGTGACAGTAGCATATTGTTACTGATAGTGTATAGAGTACAGTGGACCCCTGCCTAACGAGCACCCCGGAAATCGTACAATTATGTAAGTGCTTGTGGAAGTGTATTTTTGGGGGTCTGAAATAGACTAACCTACGTGACATTATTTCTTAAGGAAGTAAATTCGTTCGGTAATGGCACTTGAGCAGGCTTCTGGAATAAATTTTGCTCGTTAGGTGGGGGTCCACTGTATTTGATATTGGTAAGAATGAAATATATTTAAAGTGTGAAAAACCAACTGGTTTTAGTGCTTTGTAAATAAAATAAAACAAACACAATAAGCACTGGAAATAAACAAATATAATTTTTTCATAAAATTGGTATTATTGTAGTAACATTTTGTTTGACATCGTAAGCTGTAAAAAGAAACATTGGGCATTACAAAACAAATTGCCATTTAAAAAACATTTGTCACTACATTAAAAATGTCTCACAATGATGTATTGGTCATACAAACCTAAACCTTCAAGGGAGATTTCGTGATACCATGAAAGGCCCATTGGTCTGGTGGCTAGAGCTCTCGCTTCACACACGGAAGGCCCGGGTTCGATTCCTGGCGGGTGGAAACATTTCGACGTGTTTCCTTACACCTGTTGTCATGTTCACCTAGCAGCAAATAGGTACCTGGGTTGTTAGTCGACTGGTGTGGGTCGCATCCTGGGGGACAAAATTGAAGACCCCAATGGAAATAAGACAGGCAGTCCTCGATGACGCACTGACTTTCTTGGGTTATCCTGGGTGGCTAACCCTCCGGGGTTAAAAATCCGAAGAAATCTTATCTTATCTTTTGAACCAAGGAATGGGACCTAACTTCCCTTTCCTTGGATCGAATCTAATTGCCTCCCATTCCCCCAGTCACTGTATGTTCCCCACAGCTTTAGTTCTTCTCCCATGAATAATATAGTAATGCTAAAAAAGCAATAATCTTGAAAAATGATTCAATACAATATAGTAGTATACAGTGGACCCTCAGTTTTTGTTGAAAATTCATTCCAGAATGCTGTTTGAGTGCCATTACTAAACGAATTTGTTCCCATAAGGACAAATGTAAATTAGATTAGTCGTTTCAGAACCTCAAAAATACACTTACAAAAGCTCTTACAAAAATACATTTACATAAGTGTTCGAGTTTGGAGGTGAACGAAAACCGAGGGTCAACTGTACTCTGTACCTAGAGTATACCAGGAGAAGGTTTCGGGGATCAATGCCCCCCTGCACCCAGTCTGTAACCAAGCCTCATGGTGAATCAGGGCCTGATCAACCAGGCTGTTACTGTTGCCCACACGTAAACTGATATACGAACCACAACCCACAAAAATAGTTTTATTTTAGTCTTACAATAAATACAGTATCCATTTTGTAAGGCTTGTCTGGAGGCATGTTGTTAGCATGGACCTCATAGAGGGCACTGGGTGCATTTACAGTGTAGTCTTAATGATACATCTTATGGTAGTGCTCCTTGTTGATCTGGCCCTGTGCCCTCTCATGATGAGAGGCACCCTACCATAGTCATACAGACACTGCCTCCAGCCAGGACACTAACTTCATCTTTGCAACCTCACTGCAGCTGGTCTTGGCACTATAAGGCATGCAGGATTGGTTAACACATTTTGTTGTTAGTCTTTGTTTAATCAGCTGTAAGGTCTGCACACACAAGCAGCCCAACAGTCTTACAAAAACAAGTAATCCTTAATAAAAGCATTTATTAAAAGCAGGCTATGGAAATTGCTTTTTGTATAGATATACAAAACTATTATCCAGAGGGCTGA
This sequence comes from Cherax destructor, assembly GCA_009830355.1. Taxonomy (NCBI): domain Eukaryota; kingdom Metazoa; phylum Arthropoda; class Malacostraca; order Decapoda; family Parastacidae; genus Cherax; species Cherax destructor. Next base: position 21,065 of record WNWK01002774.1, read on the forward strand.
GGAGGGATTGTTGAGGTGGTTTGGACAAATAGAATGACTTCGAGAGTGTATAAATCTGTAGTGGAGGGAAGGCGGGGTAGGGGTCGGCCTAGGAAAGGTTGGAGGGAGGAGTAAAGGAGGTTTTGTGTGCGAGGGGCTTGGACTTCCAGCAAGCATGCGTGAGTGTATTTGATAGGAGTGAATGGAGACAAATGGTGTTTAGGACTTAACGTGTTGTTGGAGTATGAGCAAGGTAACATTTATGAAGGGATTCAGGGAAACTGACAGGCCAGACCTGAGTCCTGGAGATGGGAAGTAGTGTCTGCACTCTGAAGGAGGGGTGTTAATGTTGCAGTTTTATAACTGTAGTGTAAGTACACCTGGCAAGACAGTGATGGAGTGAATGATGAAAGTTTTTCTTTTTTGGGCCAGAAATCATTCTATGTTTAAAACCACAAGTCACTCAAAGGTTGCATTTCATGTTCCAAAAGTTACTAGCCATTCTAATTTCATGAAAAGAGAGAATAGGGCAGAGCCCATGAGTTACATTCCACAAACCATATTAAAAGTCACATTTTTTTTTATTAACACATCGCCATTACCCACCAAAGCAGATTGACCTGAAAAAGAAGAACCACTTTCATCATCATCATTCACTCCATCACTGTCGTGCCAGAGGTGTGCTTATGCTACAGTTATAAAACTGCAACATCAACACCCCTCCTTCAGAGTGCAGGCACTGTACTTCCCACCTCCAGGACTCAGGTCTGGCCTGTCAGTTTCCCTGAATCCCTTCATAAATGTTACCTTGCTCACACTCCAACAGCATGTCAGGTTATAAAAACCATTTATCTCCACTTCTATATAACACGCTCATGCACACCTGCTGGAAGTCCAAGCTCCCTTGCACACAAAACCTCCATTACCCCCTCCAACCTTTCCTAGGAGGACTTCCTATCCCGCCTTCCTTCCACTACAGATTTATACACTCTCCAAGCCATTCTATTTCATTCCACCCATGCTTCACACCCATATAACATATAAGAGTGTTGGTATAGCTGTACTCTCGTACATTCCCTCTGCTTCCATGGGTAATGTACTTTGTCTCCACAGACTCCTCAGTGCACCACTCACCTTTTTGCTCTCATGTCACTTAAATTTCCTGGAGGAGTATTCAGATTTAATCCAAGATGTAGGAGCAAAATAAGTGCCAATTCCTCATATCAAGAGCCCTTTGCTAACTTCAAGGCACTCCCTAATTTTCATGGCTTTTTTTAACTAGTGTGCCATATTTCTAAGCTGAATAGTATACTATACAGTGGTACCTTGGCATACGAACAGCTCCCAACTTGAACAATTATGTAAGTGTATTTTTGTAAGTGCTTTTGTAAGTGTATTTTTGGGGGTCTGAAACGGATTAATCTAATTTACATTATTCCTTATGGGAACAAATTCGTTCGGTATCGGCACTCGAACAGCCTTCTGGAATGAATTAAGCTCGTAACCCGAGGTACCACTGTATTTCTAAGCTGAATACTGTATTTAAATAGAAAAATTGTGGACTTCAAAAAAAAAAAATTCAAATTGGAAAATTGTTTTGCATATAGTTCCAGACCAGTTATTTTTTTCATCATTGAACATACATACTACAGGCATATTGAATCTACCATGTATGCAACATAACATTATTTATAATAATTAATTTGCAGAGGTATTTTGTGTATGATAGTATGTAATGTATAAAACTCTCGTATAAACACACTATAATCCACTTAAAGAGCATGGAGTGGCGCAAGGAGTGGGGTACTGATACAGTTGTGGACTGGGATGTTCCTGAGGTGCTCCATAACTACTACCCAGTTGGTATGGCAGGACATGACAAAACAGGACTTCCAGGTAAGTTAGGTCTACAAAACATGCACTTAGTTTTGGTGTAGCACATGAATATCCATTTTAAACTGTCCACATACAGGAGGGCCTCGCTTTATAGCACTGTGCTTTATGGCGTTTCACTACCGCAGCAGTTTTCAATTAAACCCATTCTTCATTTATTCAGACTTCCTACAAAAAATATATTCACCATTCACTATAAGCTAAGGACAAAAATATTTTAAGTAATGTGTACTTTGTATGCAATGTTTAGGTCTAGCTCTACTGCTAACTTAATATATGATAGTGCGAACATGTTATCAGGCATTTATATGAATTTGAAGGTGAAAAAAAAGAAAAGAAAAGAAAAAAAGAGGACTAAGGCTGTTTCACTTTACAGCAGTAGCCTGGAATCTAACCTGCTGTATAAGCGGGGCCCGCCTGTACTGTATTAGTAATGTTCTTTTGAATGTGTTTATCTAAATATTCCCAAAAGCACTTGGTTATTATCCTGTTATGTATTCAGTTTTGCATTTATTATACATTGCCTTAGTAATTCATTAGATTTTATTTTCTCAAGTAAACATAATTTACAGTATTGAGTAAAAAATTTTAATTTTCCTAAAAGTATTGTTACTAAAAGATTATTGTTTATCTGTGATTGGGGGTTTGCCAAAATATCACATCAGTGGGTATTGGCTGTTTTTATGGTATGTATTGGTATCTGTGAAAAATATGCCGATTGGCTGTAGGCCAGCCAATACTTTTAAAATATTAATATTACACGTGTTCTAAAATAGTAAAATTGCCACTCTGCTTCACAGTTGTGAGGGCTACTCATACTGTACACTCAACATACAAAGCTTCCAAAACACAACACAAAATTCATTTGATATCATGGGATAATGGAGCAAATGTTGTGAAAGGAATTAAAGGGACAGGATACAGCAGTTTGCCATACCTTCTACTCACACTTCAACTGACTATTCCTGACTGTATTCTGGAGCAAACTTGACAGTGTATTTTCGTAAGTGCTTTTGCAAGTGTATTTTTGGGGGTCTGAAATAGACTAACCTACATGACATTATTTCTTAAGGAAGTAAATTCGTTCGGTAATGGCACTTGATCAGCACTCTGGAAAGAATTTTCGGCGAAAACCGAGGGTCCACTGTATATACAGTTACGAGCTTAATTCGTTTCAGAAGGCTGTTCGAGTGTCGATACCGAACGAATTTGTTCCCATAAGGAATAATGTAAATTAGATTAATCCGTTTCAGACCCCCAAAAGTACACTTACAAAAGCACTTACAGAAATACACTTACATAATTGTTCGAGTTGGGAGCTACTCGTATGTTGAGGTACCACTGTATACATATATTATTTCTTCATGGGGAAGTTGAGAAGAATCCGTCCTATGTAAGCCATGCATGTCATAAGAGGCGACTAAAATGCTGGGAGCAAGGGGCTAGTAACCCCTTCTCCTGTATAAATTACTAAATGTAAAAAGAAGAAAAACTTTGTTTCTCCTGTTTTAGGTCACCCTGCCTCGGTGGGAGACAGCCGGTGCATTAAAAAATATATTTATTTACTGTAAACAACTAAACATACATGTATACATTACATACTTATCATAATTTAAAAAAAAAAAAAGTGCAGTGGACCCCCGTTTTACGTACTGCTCAAAACTCGACACATTATGTAAGTGTATTTTTGTAAGTGCTTTTGTAAGTGTATTTTGGGGGTCTAAAATGACTAATCTAATTTACATTATTCCTTATGGGAATAAATTCGTTCGGTAATGGCACTCGAACAGCATTCTGGAACGAATTATGGACGTTAACTGGGGGTCCACTGTATCAGTATTGGCATTGGCCTAAAATTGAGTACTGTATCAGTATTGTCAAAAATTTTGGTATGGTCTCATTCCTACCTATGATCACATATTATTTCTTAATTGCAGTATGGATCATCCCTTATGGTGGATGTGACATGAGAGGACTTCTGTCAAGTGTGCGAAAATGTGACTATATACGCTATACAATTCGTGTGCTTGAACTCTCACGAAGGGACATGGCTAAACAAACTCAAATACTTGGTTACCCAATTACCCAACAATGTTGTATCTTTGATCTAGAAAACTTCTCATTGAAGCACGTTACATGGAAGCCTGGTAAGTTGAGACTACTTTTGTATAGGCTGTAAAAGCATTTTTATTATAAACGATAACACTATTGAAACTATTAATAAAAGAAACTTATTAGTCCAGTATTGTAAATACTGTATGCATATTTGAATGTGACTGACTGAATTAATAGTATTGTGTTATATGAATTCCATCATTGTTACAATGTTTCAAAGTTTATAACATTTTTGTCATTGCATGTTTAACTACACCTATTCATTAATATTGCTATTGACAGCTATGGATGTGATCCTCGAACTCGTTCAGTTGTATGAGGCCAATTACCCAGAGTTTCTCAAGTGTGCCTATGTTATAAATGGTAAGAAACATCTGTTGTTTGTAATCTGATAAACTTCACCCTTCAGAGGTCTTCCATTTTTTTTAATATACATGTGTTTATTTAGTCTTTAATAACATTTAATGGAAGAGGGTAAATTGTGAGGTAATACATATACTTGTACAATATGTTTAGTACTGATGAATAGTTTAGTTTGCTCATAAGATGTAATGAAGCAATAACTTTCCAGCACCAAAGGTGTTTACACTAGCATATGCAGTGATTAAACCCTTCCTTCATGAAGTTACCCTCAAGAAAATACGTATATTTGGGCACAGTGGGTGGAAGGAAGCTCTTCTAGAAGATATTGATGGTGATCAACTACCTGAGCACTGGGGAGGAACCAGAACGGACCCTGATGGAAACCCCAAATGTCCCTCACAAGTATGATTACTGTTAAATTATGTGTTTTTGTTGTTTTTAAATGACTGAAATAAAAGGCTTGTACAACAAATATGAAACGAGTTAAAAATTTTACTCTTACTACCCATTACTTATCATAAAGCGAAGAAAGGATGCATGTTGCAGAAAAAGCTTTTATTTGTGACAAATTTTCACTATGTGGAGCTTTATCATGATGATAAAGCTTTATATAAAGTGAAAAATTTCTCAATAAAAGCTTGTTCTTCAAAGTCTTTCCTTTACTGTTGTTAGAAGTATGCCACTTAAATCCTACTTATCACATACTGTACATCCTGAAAGTCAAATTTCAGCCATAGACATTCAACACAGCAAGAATTTAGTACAATATGAACATTAAATCCATGCTCACAACCATTCATATTCTGCTAACACCATGCAGATCTTTTTTGACCAATGTATTGTACAGTACTTGAAATGTTTATAAATTTTAACATCTTTTCATATACAAATTAAACATTCAGGCTTCAGGGTGTCATATTTGACCATGTAAGGACAAACAGGTACCCAAATTAAGTATAATTTACTTGCATTCACATCTGTTCCAAGACACTTACATTTTGAGGTCAAGTTCAAGATAGGCTCCAAAAATTTGAAAATTGGAATAATTAATAGTAAAGTATAGGAGGGGTGTTAATGTTGCAGTTTTATAACTGTAGTGTAAAGCACCCCTCTGGCAAGACAGTGATGGAGTGAATGATGATGAAAGTTTTTCTTTTTCGGGCCACCCTGCCTTGGTGGGAATCGGCCGATGTGTTAATAAATAAATATAAAAAGTATAGGGGCAGATTTTTTTAAGGGGCCCCTCATATTGTGAGGCCTCAAGCTGTAGCTTAATTAGATTATGCATAAGTCTGGTTCTGATTCTGTAGCGCTAAAATTACCTGTGAACTCCTGCATTATGTTGCACTATTATCACCAGTAATATATGATTATAAAAGCAATGTTTGTATTTATTATTAATAAAGGCAAATGCCAGATGACCAAGATGGTATATAAATCTGGGGCAGAGGGACGGAGTAGGGGTTGTCCCAGGAAGAACTGGGAGATGGAGAGTTTAAGAGGTTTTGAATACGTACTAGAGGCTGGAGCATCTAGCAGGCTTGTGTGAGTGTGTTAGATCTCAGTGAGTGAAGACAGGTGTTTTTTTTATGACTTTAAAGTGCTGTTGAAATGTGAACAAGGTAACTTTTTAAGATTTGGGGAAAACCAGTTAGCCAAACTTGATTCCTGGAGATGGTAAATGCCTGCACTCAGGAGGGATGAGAATGTTGCAGTTTGGTGGGTGATTTAAATTGTGATGTGTGCAAAACAGCTACTGAATGAATGAAGGTGAATGCCTTTTTTTTCACTTTGCCTTAGTAAAAGACAGGTGGTGTATTTAAAAGCAAATGCCAGTAAAAAAAAATACTTAAATTTTTTTGGTTTTGGATATCCTGTGGAACTAACTGAAATAATTTTTTTTTAATGAAGTAAACAATAGTTCCCTGACTTATGGTTTTAAGACTTTTTCAGTGTTCTGATTATGATGTTCTGCACTTATAATATTGGCACTTGGAAACTAATTAACTAACGGTATTTATAGATGTTGATCTGTTGTTAGGATCACTGCAAATATTCAACAACCTCGAAAAGGTTGGAGGGAGGGGGTAAAGGAGGTTTTGTGGGCGAGGGGCTTGGACTTCCAGCAAGCATGTATGAGCGTGTTAGATAGGAGTGAATGGAGACGAATGGTTTTTGGGACCTGACGAGCTGTTGGAGTGTGAGCAGGGTAATATTTTGTGAAGGGATTCAGGGAAACCAGTTAATTGATTTAGTTGGACTTGAGTCCTGGAAATGGGAAGTACAATGCCTGCACTTTAAAGAAGGGGTCTGGGATAGTGACAGTTGGGAGGGACTTATTCTCAGCTGTCGTATCTGAGCGCCTCTGCAAAGACAGTGATTATGTATGAGTGAGGTGAAAGTGTTGAATGATGATGAAAGTATTTTCTTTTTGGGGATTTTCTTTCTTTTTGGGTCACCCTGCCTCGGTGGGAGATGGCTGACTTGTTTGAAAAAAAAAAAAAAATTCATTTTATGCATGTACGGTGGTCCCTTGAGTTATGGTATTAATTCATTCTAGAAGATGTATCGTACCTCAGAACTATTGTAACTCGAACTCGCAAAATACATGGTTTTTATGGAAATTCATTTCAAGATCCTGGAAGTGCAGCTTTATTGTACCGTGGAATTGCATGCTCACATATAACTTGCAGACACTGTATCTCCCATTAGCTGCATCTCTCTTATACACAACATCCAAAATCTTTATATTTTAATGATAATATCTGCCTTTTTTTCACTAGCTTAGATTCATCAGCCACATAGATAAGAGTAAGGTGATGAGAGTATCAAAATGTGTAACCCCTCCACTGCTGACCTTGCTACTGGCAAGACACAGTTCGCTCAAGAAGTCTCCCTTCGATACCCACTGGGGAGGGGAATTTATATTCTACAAGCGCTGCCACCTTTCTCACAATGCTGTCGCATCGTGTGAAAATCAAGCCTGTGAATGGAGTAATCAATGACTTCTCGAAGCTAGCTTTATCTACCGCCATTAGGACCTGCCTGCAAGTCAAATTTATGGCAATCCACTCTCTGAAGGACTCCTTCATTGTCATCTGCACAAACGACAATGAAGCCTTAAAACTAACGGATGACTCTTCAGTAAAGACCCTACAAACATGACAATTCACCATATCCCCATCTCTATTCTTGAAGATGAAACGTTTGGTCTTTGTGAAAAGACTGAACAAGATCGTCACCTCTCTCTCTACTTAAGTACTGAAGACATCTATCGAGGAACAAAACACCTGGGCCTCGGTAGATAGCATCGCCAAGATCCCTAACACCTCATCTATGCTAAAGATCACATTCTCGGACATCTCCATGGCTGCCCAAGCTCTCTCTGATGATCTGGCTATCTCATATTACCACATTCACCCAAGCCATATAGAACCAGAATGTTTCACACATGTCTTCCACTGCTGGACCTGCTACTTCTATAATCACACCACCAAGGACTGCCCCTTCAAGGATAAGAAGTTTTGTTCAAAATGTGGGAATGATGGACACGAATTCAGATCCTGCACCATCACTATGGCTTCAACATGTCTTAACTGCAAGGGTAATCATCATACCCTTGCAGATAAGTGCCCACTCAGGAAAGAAATATTGAATAAAACTAAAAAGATCTGAAGAACACCTCCAATTCACCAACATACGCAGCAATAACCAAACTACAAGCCGACACCACCAAGATTCTACACGCCTCTCTACAGACACCTTCGCCCAGCAACTCTCTCCACTTCCTGATGGTGCTCCATCCAAGGCGCTGTACTGCATGGTGTATGCACACCTTGCAAATACAGCAAACCCCAGCACTTTCAACAACAACTATTAACGAACTATTCCGTCTGAACAACATGCCTGCCTTCAATTTCCAGGACTCCACACCTTCAGCCGACATTCTCAAGATCCTTCCCAACATCGTGAACTTTACTGCACCTGCAGACCTGTCTCCTGCCCAAGCAACTGCTCCTGTAACTTCTATAACCACTTCCACCGCCAACAAAGATGATCATGCTGCCTCAACCTCCATCTCTCATGCCTCCCAACCTGCTGTTACACCACCATTACACCTCTCCACTGCTCCTGTCGACCCTTAGTCACCTGCTAACACCATTGTAGACTCGCCAAATGAATCCACTTCACAAGAAGATAGTGATGACTCCAGTACACCGTCATGGGAGAAGCTTACCTTCTTCATTTCTCCATCAAATGCTGACACCATGACCTGCACTGAGCTCTACAAAGGCCTCGGTGCTGGAACAGTCAAGTATGCCTGCGAATCACCTCTTCACTTCACACTCACCCAAGTTCTTGAGTTCATCAAGCTTCTACGTTTCACCTTCAGTAACAAGACTAAACTATACCACCTCTCCAGAAGCAGCTTCAAAAAGTTTGAAAATGGCTCCACTGCAAACCTGCCTCCTCAGTTACTTCTATAACTCCCACCTGTGTGCTGCCCTCTGATATTCCTACCTGCCTACACACTCCTGCGACCTAGAAACTGCCAGCTTCCCAAGACTCAAGACTTCAACTACCACGAGACTGATGCATATAGAGCTTGCTCTTCCTGTTTTCTCGAAGTTCGTCCCATGAGCACCTAGCAGCTGAGTTAAGCCCTGGCTCTTTTTCTTCGACTGTGGACACTCCTCTCCACCGCTATTCTTCGCCTATCCCATCTTCCCAGCTCACCCCACATGGGGTCTTTCCTAAACTCTCTTGATCTTGGGTATCAAACAAGCTAGCTAAGGAAAAATTGGATATCAGATTGGAGGGATAGAGTATGGAAGAAATGAATGTGTTCAGATATTTGGGAGTGGATGTGTCAGTGGATAGGTATATGAAGGACGAGGTAAAACATAGAATTGACGAAAGGATAAAGGTGGGTGGTGCACAGACTTATCTTTTAAGACAAAAAAACCTTGTATATGGTGGCAAAGAAAGGAATGTATGAGAATATAGTGGTACCAACTCTCTTATATGGGTGTGAAGCATGGGTTGTGAATGTTGCAGCAAGAAGGCTGGAGGTAGTGGAGATGTCGTGTCTAAGGGCAATGTGTCATAAATATTATGCAGAGAATTCGCAGTATTGAAATTCAGAGGAGGTGTGGAGTTACTAAAAGTATTATTCGGAGAGCTGAGGAGGGGTTGTTGAGGTGGTTTGGTCATTTAGAGAGAATAGAGCAAAATAGGATGACTTGGAGGGTGTATAAATCTGTAGTGGAGGGACGTTGAGGTAGGGGTCGTCCTAGGAATGGATGGATTGAGGGGGGTAAAGGAGGTTTTGTGTGCAAGGGGCTTGGACATACAGCAGGCATGTGTTGAGCGTGTTATATAGGAGTGAGTGGAGACAAATGGTTTTTGGGACTTGATGAGCTGTGGTGGCAGTGGGTGGTGGTGGTGATTTTAATACAGTAGAACCCTGGTTTTCATACTCCCCAGCTTGCATGTAAAACCACAGTTATTCTCCATAAAATGTATTTTTTTGTTAATACTTTTGGGTGTCTGGAATGGATTATGTAATTGGATTTACATTATTTCTTATGGGAAATATTATCAAAAAATACATTTTATGAAGAATAACTGCTTATCTCCATGGGGAAGTGAAACAGAATTCTTCCTCCATAAGCTATGCCTGTCATAAGAAGCAACTAAATGCTGGAAGCAATGGGCTAGTAACCCCTTCTTCTGTATAAATTACTAAAAACAAGATAAGGAAAAACTTTATAAAATTGGGATGTTTGAATGTGCGTGGATGTAGTGCGAATGATAAGAAAGAGATGATTGCTAATGTTATGAATGAAAAGAAGTTGGATGTCTTAGCCCTAAGCAAAACAAAGCTGAAGGGGGTAGGTGAGTTTCAGTGGGGAGAAATAAATGGGATTAAGTCAGGAGTATCTGAGAGAGTTAGAGCTAAGGAAGGGGTAGCAATATTGCTGAAGGATCAGTTATGGAGAGAGAAGAGGGAACATAAATGTATAAATTCAAGGATTATGTGGATTAAAATAAGGGTTGGATGTGAAAAGTGGGTCATAATAAGTGTGTATACACCTGGAGAAGAGAGGAGTGTAGAGGAGAGAGAGATTTTGGGAGATGTTAAGCGAGTGTATAGGAACTTTTGAGCCAAGTGAGAGAGTAATCGTGGTAGGGGACCTAAATGCTAAAGTAGGAGAAGCGTTTAGAGAAGGTGTGGTAGGTAAGTTTGGGGTACCAGGTATAAATGATAATGGGAAGCATTTGATTGAACTTTGTATAGAAAGGGGTTTGGTTATAGGTAACACATATTTTAAGAAAAAGAGGATAAATAAGTATACAAGATATGATGTAGGGCGAAATGACAGTAGTTTGTTGGACTACATATTGGTAGATAAAAGATTGATGGGTAGACTTCAGGATGTACATGTTTATAGAGGGGCCACAGATATATCAGATCACTTTTTAGTTATAGCTACAGTGAGAGTAAAAGGTAGATGGGATACAAGGAAAATGGAAACAGCAAGTAAGAGAGAACTGAAGATTTATAAACTAAAGGAGGAGGTCCTCCAACAACTGTTGGAGGACAGATGGGCTAGTGAGAGTATAGGCAATATGGTAAAAGAGGTATGGGGTAAGTTTAAGAATATAGTGTTAGTGTTCAGCAGAAGTTTGTGGTTATAGGAAAGTTTTTGCGGGAGGGAAGAAGAGCGATTGGTGGAATGATGATGTAAAGAGAGTAGTAAGAGAGAAAAAGTTAGCATATGAGAGGTTTTTACAAAGTAGAAGTGATGCAAGGAGGAAGGAGTATATGGAGAGAAAAAGAGAGGTTAAGAGAGTGGTGAAGCAATGTAAAAAGAGAGCAAATGAGAGGGTGGGTGAGATGTTATCAACAAATTTTGTTGAAAATAAGAAAAAGTTTTGGAGTGAGATTAATAAGTTGAGAAAGCCTAGGGAAAGAATGGATTTGTCAGTTAAAAATAGGAGAGGAGAGTTAGAGGTATCGGGAAGATGGAGGGAATATTTTGAGGAATTGTTAAATGTTGATGAAGATAGGGAAGCTGTGATTTCGTGTATAAGGCAAGGAGGAATAACATCTTATAGGAGTAAGGAAGAACCAGTTGTGAGTGTGAGGAAAGTTTGTGAGGCAGTGAGTAGAATCAAAGGGGGTAAAGCAACTGGGATAAACATAGAAATGTTAAAGGCAGATGGGGATATAGTTTTGGAGTGGTTAGTGTTTTTATTTAATAAATGTATGGAAGAGGGTAAGGTACCTAGGGATTGGCAGAGAGCATGCATAGTTCCTTTGTATAAAGGCAAAGGGGACAAAAGAGAGTGTAAAAAATATAGCGGAATGAGTCTGTTGAGTATACCTGGTAAAGTATATGGTAGAGTTATTATTGAAAGAATTAAGAGTAAGACGGAGAGCAGGATAGCAGATGAACAAGGAGGCTTTAGGAAGGGTAGGGGGTGTGTAGACCAAGTGTTTGCAGTGAAACATATAGGTGAACAATATTTAGATAAGGGTAAAGAGGTGTTTGTGGCATTTATGGATTTGGAAAAGGCATATGATAGGGTGGATAGGGGAGCAATGTGGCAGATGTTGCAAATGTATGGAATAGGAGGTAGGTTATTGAAAGTGGTGAAAAGTTTTTATGAGGATAGTGAGGCTCAGGTTAGAGTATGTAGGCGAGAGGGAGATTATTTCCCAGTAAAAGTAGGCCTTAGACAGGGATGTGTGATGTCACCATGGCTGTTCAATATATTTATAGATGGAGTTGTAAGAGAAGTGAATGCTCAGGTGTTGACAAGAGGTGAGAGGTTAAAAGATAAAGAATCTAACACAAAGTGGGAGTTGTCACAGTTGCTCTTTGCTGGTGACACTGTGCTTTTGGGGGATTCTGAAGAGAAGTTGCAGAGGTTGGTGTATGAGTTTGGTAGGGTATGTAAAAGAAAGAAATTAAAAGTGAATATAGGAAAGAGTAAGGTGATGAGGATAACAAAAAAATTAGATAACAGAAGATTGGATATCAGATTGGAGGGAGAGAGTATGGAGGAGGTGAATGTGTTCAGATATTTGGGAGTGGATGTGTCAGCAGATAAGTCTATGAAGGATGAGGTGAATCATAGAATTAACAAGGGGAAAAAGGTGAGTGGTGCACTGAGGAGCTTGTAGAGACAGATAACTTTATCCATGAAAGCAAAGAGGGGAATGTATGAGAGTATAGTTATACCAACACTCTTGTATGGGTGAGACATGGGTTGTGAATGTTGCAACAAGGAGAAGGCTGGAGGCAGTGGAGATGTCATGTCTGAGGGCAATGTATGTTGTGAATATAATGCAGTTTGGAGATTAGGAGGTGGTGTGGGATTACCAAAACTATTATCCAGAGGGCTGAGGAGGGGTTATTGAGATGGTTTGAACATGTAGAGAGGATGGATCAAAATAGAATGACTTCGAGAGTGTATAAATCTGTAGTGGAGGGAGGGCGGGGTAGGGGTCATCCTAGAAAAGGTTGGAGAGAGGGAGTAAAGGAGGTTTTGTGTGCTAGGGGCTTGGACTTCCAGCAAGCGTGCATGAGCATGTTAGATAGGAGCGAATGGAGACAAATGGTTTTTAGGACTTGACATGCTGTTGGAGTGTAAGCAAGGTAACATTTATGAAGGGTTTCAGGGAAACCGGCAGGCTGGACTTGATTCCTGGAGATGGGAAATACAGTGCCGGCACTCTGAAGGAGGGGTGTTAATGTTGCAGTTTTGTAGCTGTAGTGTAAGCACGCCTCTGGCAAGACAGTGATGGAGTGAGTGATGAAAGTTTTTCTTAGTCGGGCCACCCTGCCTTGGTGGGAAACGGCCTATGTGTTAATAAAAAAAAAAACTGTGGTTTTACATGCAAGCTGGGGAGTAAGAAAACCGGGGTTTCATTGTATATTAAAATCAACATTTGGTATGTCACAGTGGGAGAAGGTTATTGCACACAAAGGAGAGCTGATGCGCATTAGTGCTTGAGACAGTTTATACACATCTGATACGTATACGATATGCATCCAGTGCCACCTCAGCCACACACCTCTGCCCATACCAACTGTTTATTCACCCCATGCCCTGTGGCCATACCCTGGCTGTGCACCCAGCAACAACCCCCCCCCCTGCCCACAACCCCCACCCATACCACCTGCCCCTATAAATCCCTCACGGCCACATGCCTTCACACCCACTATTCCAGCCAGCAACCTCCACCCACACAACTCCCCCACATGCCTTCACCCACACTATATCCCCATACAGTTATCCCCCATGGCCACATGCTCACACCTATGCCATTCCCTCACACTTACACCATTCCCTCACACCTATACCATTCCCTCACACCTATACCATTCCCTCACACCTATACCATTCCCTCACACATATACCATTCCCTCACACATATACCATTCCCTCACACATATACCATTCCCTCACACATATACCATTCCCTCACACATACCATTTCCTCACACCTATACCATTCCCATACACCTATACCATTCCCATACACATATACCATTCCCTCACACCTATACCATTCCCTCACACCTATACCATTCCCTCACACCTATACCATTCCCTCACATCTATACCATTCCCTCAAGACCACATTTCCTCTGTGACTTCATCCATACACTTTACCTGACCTTTCACCCTAACATGTTGTTCACATACCTAATCACTTAATTACCCACCACGCTTATTACCGCCAGCTGCATAATCGCCCACCAAATCACCCGTCATCCAATCTCCACTCACACCAGGCCACTGACAAGCACACAATCAACATGTGCCTAGGACAAAATGGTAACTAACTAACCTTTCACCCACACCACTACCCCACAGCTTCAAGCGCACACAGTCCCACACCTTACTCGTGCTTTCACTCGCCATTCCCCCATAGCTTCTAGCCCCCACAGCCCCACTCCCACACCTTAAACATGTTTTCACAGCCCACATGCCCTAACATGCCATCTACACTCCTAGTCATGTAGACACCAGCCACCCTAATTACTGCCCACACCAGCTGCACACACACACACACACACACACACACACACCTGCTCAGTCACCCATCCACACTACCACCCACACTGGGCCACCAACACTACCACCCACATGGCCACCACACCACCTCGTTGCTTCCAGCCTCCATCCCTATACCCCTCTAAAACTCAACATCATAGGTATGAGTGTAAATAAAAACTACTTGTATATAGTGTTCGCTGCTATCCGAGGTTTTCAGTATCCACGGTAGGGCTTGAAACATATCCCCTGTGGATACAGGGGTTCTACTGTATTCTGATTTTACTGACACTCAGACAATCCACCTTATTAATTCATTATATCAAGGGTCTACTGTATTCTTAGTTAAAATATAAGTGCAACTATATATTGAATATGTATTATGACTTAGGAATGTATCTCTACCTATAACATGGTCGTTTGTGGAAAAACTGGCTCAGAGTTCCCACCATCACTTTCAGAACATTTCAGGAACCCATTAATGTCATATGTGGGAGACCAAATGTGATTTAAGTTTTTCACTTTTTTCACCTAATGCATTTCTGTTTCATATACTGTATACAGTTTGGTTCATGTGTGGCAGTCTCTTAGGTACAAAATGGTCAAGAAATGTGGATTTCTGGCTGTTACCTGTGTAGTGTGTATGAATGAATTTTGTATTTTTTTCTTTATTTAACCCTTTCAGGGTTTCGGCCATACTAGTACGGCTTACGCGCCAGGGTTTTCGTCGTACTAGTACGCCTAAATTCTAGCGCCCTCATATCAAGCAGAAACAGGCTGTTAGGCCTAGATGTGAGAGAATGGGTCTGTGCAGTCAGTGTGTGCTGTATAAAAAAAAATCCTGCACCACACAGTGCATAATGAGGAAAAAAAACTGACCATGTTTTTGGTTTAAAACAGCGACTTTGCAGTCTATTTTCATATGGTATTTATTCTTGTATTCTCGTTTTCTTGGTCTCATTTGATAGAATGGATGATATATTACAGAAATAGAGATAATTTTGACTGGTTTCACGATGACAAGTACCTTGAAACTGAGCGCAAAGTAGCGAAAATGTTCGATTTTGGCCGATGTTCAAGAGTAAACAAATCACACCATGCATCCAATACACATCAACTGGCGAGTCTAATATTCTTGAACAAGTGTGCTGATATTATTTATACCATTTTTACAATGATGCAGTTGTATACATAACAGTAAATCTTCTATTTTTTGAGAATAAAAATTCAAAATGGAAAGCAAAAGTAATGTAAGAGGGGCCTGGAGACGTGACTAATGAACAGAGAAGATGTTATTTTAGTGCCATGAATGTCTGCCTTGTTTATTCTGGACCCTATTTTGAAATTGGCATTGTTTGAAATTTGTGTGAAATTGGCCAAATTGCCATTTTCTGACCACTATTTTGGGTAGTTGAAATTGGTAACTAGGCGGTTTCGTGTACTCAGTCGATAGAAGAAATGGAGTTCTAGCGAAATAGCTATAATTTTAGTAGACTGAAACATTGAAATTTGCCGAAAATAGGGCTCAAAGTGGGCGAAATCGCCGATGCGTAAGTGTCATCGATACCACTAACTTCGCGAAAGCATAATTCCGTTAGGTTTTGATCAAATTTCATAATTTTGGTGGCATTATGATTGGAAAAAGATTCTCTATCATTTCATAAGAAAAAATAATTTATTTTTTTTCCGAAAAATTTGCGACCCTGAGAACGAGTTTAGGAGAAGGCCTTGCGATCCTGAAAGGGTTAAGAGATTTTTTTTTTTTTTTGTATATTTTTGTTTGGTGCAGGTGTGGTATGCTCATATTTTTTGTAGTAAAAGTTAAGAATTTATATTAGTTTAACATTTTAACTTTGTCCAATGTACTAGTACTTAGGTGATGTATGTGTCTGACGTGCTACAGGTTGGCCATCACTAATCTGGCATCATTGGGACCTGTAGTGTGCTGGATTAGTGAGTTTGCCGGACTACAGAGTGGTTAGGTTAGAATACACTTAATTAACCTATCAATAGACTCTCTGCTACATCTTCCTCATTTTCATCACTGCTTTCTACTCCACTGACTTGCTGCTGTGGATTTACAACCATCTGCACAATTTCTGAGTCAGTATAATGATGAAATTTGAGTCAGTATAATGATGAAATTTGAGTCAGTATAATGATGAAATTTGAGTCAGTATAATGATGAAATTTGAGTCAGTATAATGATGAAATTTGAGTCAGTATAATGATGAAATTTGAGTCAGTATAATGATGAAATTTGAGTCAGTATAATGATGAAATTTGAGTCAGTATAATGATGAAATTTGAGTCAGTATAATGATGAAATTTGAGTCAGTATAATGATGAAATTTGAGTCAGTATAATGATGAAATTTGAGTCAGTATAATGATGAAATTTGAGTCAGTATAATGATGAAATTTGAGTCAGTATAATGATGAAATTTGAGTCAGTATAATGATGAAATTTGAGTCAGTATAATGATGAAATTTGAGTCAGTATAATGATGAAATTTGAGTCAGTATAATGATGAAATTTGAGTCAGTATAATGATGAAATTTGAGTCAGTATAATGATGAAATTTGAGTCAGTATAATGATGAAATTTGAGTCAGTATAATGATGAAATTTGAGTCAGTATAATGATGAAATTTGAGTCAGTATAATGATGAAATTTGAGTCAGTATAATGATGAAATTTGAGTCAGTATAATGATGAAATTTGAGTCAGTATAAGGATGAAATTTGAGTCAGTATAAGGATGAAATTTGAGTCAGTATAATGATGAAATTTGAAATTATGCTAGGCGAAATTAGTGCTGGATTACTGATGGAACCGGATAACTCATTGCTGGATTAGTGATGGTCGACCTGTATTATGCAAAAAATTTGTGCCTTGAAATACGTCACCCTGCTATATTTTTTGACATTATCTCAACTGTTTCAGTCTACAACCTTCTTGTGTCTGAAAAAATCTTAAGACCAGACGAGTCTATGTAGTGCATCAGTGTTGTACCACCATCAGCTTCCCTACAAACAAAAATAAAGGTTGTGCAACTGCCAGAAAGATGCCATATTATCATAAATTTATTAAAATTCATGATACTAACAGTGGAATTCAGTCAGTAAGCATACTGTGTAGATTTAACCTAGGATAATTCAATATAGTCAAGCATTGTGACTTCCATGTTTCCATAAGTATTACACCTTGAAACAATTGTAATGTTACATTTATTACAATTGTAATGTGTATACAGCAGCCTCTTCTCACTTAACGACGGAGTTCCGTTCCTAAGACCATATCGGTAAACGAATTCGTCGCTAAGTGAGGAGCATACCATAATGGTAGTGGGTTTGTGTCAACCATCTTTGATATTGTTTTAATGTCATCTTTTTAAATGTTTATACAGTAGTGTATACTGTATATTGTAATCAATAGAATAGAAGAAATCAGCTCTAATATATGTACATTATTTAGGTATGCATACTGATCAGAGAGTCTGTAATAAGTCTGAGTCATCGGTAAACGAGTATGTCGCTAAGTGAGGAGAGGCTGTATATGTTTTACACTGGTCTGGAAGGTACACAGGTGTTATGGACACAGAAATTATTATGATTATGTAACTAAGGATATTCCCTTGAACCTAAATATGTAACACCTAATGTGACTTATTTCCATGTTTTTAGGAGTGTTATACCTTTAAACAATTGCAACATCATAGGTATTCCTTGTACATATTGTTACAAGACCAAAGCAGAAAAAAAATAGAAAAAACAATTATTTGCTCTAATTCTATGTGGAGTATTATTGGGCTATGCATTTCCCCATGTTTGAAGTACTGATATCATAGGAAAATAGTGTACCTAGTGTTTTCACCAACTTCAACATACCATAAAATCATAAGTTTTTATCAGATTCTATTATTTTAGTGTCATTTGGTTTAGAAAAAAATTCAGCCTTTCAGTCTCTTAAGATTTTAAAATCTTGCTCCACATAGGAATTTTAATTTCTGGGTATGTCAAGGTTAAGGGGTTAAACAGTATGACTGTTTTCAGAGCACTTGTACTGCATTATGCAAAAGTCTACCATATATGAATAAATTTATATTGATAAAAGCTTTCTTATATTTTAAGATATGTCTAGGAGGAGAAGTGCCCAAGAGATATTACTTGAGTCTCAGTAAGAGTAATCTCTCCACGCTAACAGAGGATAACAATCTGTCAACTCTCACACTCAACAAAGGTGGCAAAAAGAGACTTAAGTTTGATATTAAGCAACCTGGATCCCACTTAAAGTGAGTTGTCTTTATTATGTCAGTATAAATAGTTTTTTATTGCTACTGTGGTGTAATCTACAAAATTGTCAACACTGTTGCAAAGTAAACCATGTTCAACAGATTTTCACAAGTGTTTCTAAGTAAATTTAGTAATACCATTAATAATTCATTGAGATCTGGTTATTTCATGGTGTTATGTTTGTTGGACCTGCAATACCTTTTTATCTTTTAATACATTCTCGTAACTGTATTTCCAAGAAGATACATTTGTAGTATACAAGTTGGTTTACATTGGTTGTCTTACTTGGAAAAATCCTTAGTTATGCAAAGCATTTTGGGCAGACTAAAACTAGAACTTAAAATTTCTTGACACCAAGTAGTTAGTTACTTTATTTGAACACTAAGCTTAACATGTTACAGTGGACCCTCGGTTAGTGGCCATAATCCGTTCCAGGAGCTAGGCCTTTAACCAAAATGGCCTTTAACCGAATTAATATTCACCATAAGAATTAATGTAAATACAATTAATCCGTTCCAGACAAAAATATTCACAACAAAAATAATTTTTTTAACAATTAAATCAGTATTACATACCTTTATTGAAGACTAATGCTGGCTTCTGGAAGATAGGGAGGAGGAAATAGGGAGGATGCCACACACATCAGTCCACTAACACCCAGGTTGCCACCCACATCAGTCCACTATCACCCAGGATGCCACCCACACCAGTCCACTAACACTCAGGCTACCACATACACAAGTCCACGAATACCCAGGATGCCACCCACACCAGTCCACTAACACCCAGGATGCCACCCACACCAGTCTGAACTTGCAGCCTCACCATGCCTTACAACACTGTGTATGTCACTGTGCTTCTTAAATCTCTCAAACCAGCCTTTGCTGGCCCTAAATTCACTACCAGCAGCACTTGTTCCAGGAGTTTTCTTCACAAGATCTTCATGCAAATGCCTTGCCTTCTCACAAATAACAGACTCCACTACACTGTCTGCCACTATTTGTTTTTCTTTAATCCACAATAATAATAACTTTTCCATTTGGTCCATTATTGGTGACCTTTGTTTCGTAAGCACATTTACTCCTTTGGCAACATCAGCCTCCTTGATCTGTTCTTTCTTTGACAGGATGGTTGTAATTGTTGATTTGTTTTTCCCAAACATCCTGGCAAGTTCAAGCACCCGCTTACCACTCTCATATTTCTCAATCACTTCTCTCTTAAATTCCATGGTATTTCTCACTCTCTTTGCCACAGGAACTTTACTAGGAACTTTCTTGGGAGCCATGGTTACTTATTTCGCAGTTGCACTGGCAAAAAACAGTGGAAAACAAGCGAAATGTTTGTATGAATGAGCAGAAGCTTCCTTATGTACCGAGAGACACAAACAAACTGAAGCGCAAGCGTCCCCAGCCGGCGGGTTGACGCGTCCAATATGGCCGCTAACCGGGAGCCGTAAAACCGGCCGCTAACTGAATTGGCTGCTAACAGGAACGGCCGCTAACCGAGGGTTAGAATATGGTGAAATTTTTAGTAGAATGCTAGTAATGACACCTAAAACTTTATTTCTATAAAGTAGAGTACAGTACATTATACTGTACTTGCATTTGTGGTCACAATGGTGCCTATGCTAACCTTCCTATACAATTAGGGTAATGACATGTATAAACTACTTTAAAGAAAGTCCCTTATTATGTAAGGCATTTTGGGCAGCCTTAAAACTAAATTATGATTACTAGTACATGAGAATAAGATTACTTAGTTTATATTATATTGGAGGTATTCATTAATTCAATAAATTTTAATTAGTGATACATTAAGAGAATGGATCAAAGTAGAATGACTTGGAGAGCATATAAATCTGTAGGGGAAGGAAGGCGGGGTAGGGGTCATCCTAGAAAAGGTTGGAGGGAGGGGGTAAAAGAGGTTTTGTGTGCGAGGGGCTTGGACTTCCAGCAAGCATGTGTGAGCGTGTTAGATAGGAGTGAATGGAGACGAATGGTTTTTGGGACATGACGATCTGTTGGAGTGTGAGCAGGGTAACATTTTGTGAAGGGATTCAGGGAAACCAGTTAATTGATTTAGTTGGACTTGAGTCCTGGAAATGGGAAGTACAATGCCTGCACTTTAAATGAGGGGTCTGGGATAGTGACAGCTGGGAGGGACTATTCTCAGCTGTCGTATCTGAGCGCCTCTGCAAAGACAGTGATTATGTATGAGTGTGGTGAAAGTGTTGAATGATGATGAAAGTATTTTCTTTTTGGGGATTTTCTTTCTTTTTGGGTCACCCTGCCTCGGTGGGAGACGGCTGACTTGTTGAAAAAAAAAAAAAAGATGAAGCTAGGTACCTGAGTTAAAGGTATGATGGAATAAGAACAGGAGCAATATTGGATGAAAGACAGGTTTCAGGAATTGTTCAGCATAATAAATTGTTGTAAAGATCACATTAATGTAAGGTGTTTTTTATCAGTAGCTTTAGCCCTTTCACTGTAAACGACTCCTGAAAGTAATATTGCTCTCACTGTCCACTTATAAAAAAAATAGATATTTTTTCTTCTGAAATCATCATGAATCATTTTCTGGGGGTAATGACATCAAAAATACAAAATTTGATGGAAAACTTGTGGAATTACGCAGACGCAAAGTTAGTGGTCTCGACACAATTTATGCATCAGTGAGTTTGCCCACTTTGAGTCTTATTTTAAGCCAATTCCATTGTTCCATTTGGCCAAATTCTTAGCTATTTCACTAGTATGCTTTCCATTCTATTGATTGATCACAATAAACTCCTATTCAACAATTTGAACTACCCTATATTATTATTATTATAATCAAAAGAAGCGCTAAACCACAAGGGTTATACAGCGCGGCGAACTACCCTATAAAGTTCACAGAAGTCAGTAATATGGCTACTTTTAAACAATTTAAAATATACCAATTTAAAAAGTCCATAATAAATAGTGTAGACCTATGTGGCACTAAAACAACTTTTCTTCTGTTCATTAGTCACATCCCCAGGCCTCTCCTATATTACACTTGCCTTCCATTTTGAATTCTTTTTCCACACAAAAATAGAAGATTTAATCTATTTCTCAGTTAGCAAAGTATAACCAGGAAAGATTTGTCATGGTTTACAGCATCCCAATAGTTGAAACAGACTTACTAAAAACCCATAAAACAGACTGGGTATGGCAAATGTTTTACCTTCTTTTTCAGGTCACCCTGCATCACTGGAAATGCCCATTGTGTTAAAATAATAATAATGATAAATTAGGAGGAGGAGGAGGTGTGGAGTTACTAAAATATTTATTATTCAGAGGACTGAGGAGGGGTTGTTAATTTGGTTTGGTCATTTAGAAAGGATGGAGCAAAAATGGGATGACTTGAAGGGTTTATAAATCTGTAGTGTAGGGAAGGTGGGATTGGGGTCATCCTAGGAAAGGATTGAGGGAGGGGTTAAAGGAGGCTTTGTGTGTAAGGGGCTTGGACATAGAGCAGGCATGTGTGAGCGTGTATATAGGAGTGAGTGGAGATGAATGGTTTTTGGGACTTGATGAATTGTTGGAGTGTGAGCAGGGTAATATTTTGCAAAAGGATTCAGGGAAACCGGTTAGCCGGACTTGAGTCCTGGAGGTGGAAGGTACAATGCCTGCACACTTAAGGAGGGGTTTAGGATATTTACTGTTTAGGGTTGCATCTAAACTGTCGTATCTGCACACCTCTGGCAAGACAGTGATAGTGTAAATGATGGTAAAAGTGTTTCTTTTTTGGGTCACCCTGCCTTGGTAGGAGATGGCCAGCATGTTAAAAAAATAATAAGTTAAATGCTAAACCCAAAAGGGTCATACAGCACTGCAGGGAGGGATGTGTGAAGGGTACCTGGAGTTTACCTGTGACCAGGCCTCATGGTGGATCAGGGCCTGATCAACCAGACTGTTACTGCTGGCTGCACGCAGTCCAACGTACGAACCACAGCCTGGTTGGTCAGATACTGACTTTAGGTGCCTGTCCAGTGCCTGCTTGAAGACAACCAGGGGTCTATTGGTAATCCCCTTATGTATGCTGGCAGGCAGTTGAACAGTCTTGGGCCCCTGACACTTATTGTGTTGTCTCTCAATGTGCTAGTGGCACCCCTGCTTTTCATTGGGGAGGATATTGCATTGTCTGCCGAGTCTTTTGCTTTCGTAGGGAGTGACTCTTGTGTGCAAGTTTGGTACTAATCCCTCTAGGGAGTACAGGTTTAGGAACTTCAAGCATTCCCAGTAATTGAGGTGGTTTATCGCAGTTATGCGTGCCGTGAAGGTTCTCTGCACATTTTCTAGGTCAGCAATTTCACCTACCTTGAAAGGTGCAGTTAGTGTGCAGCAATATTCCAGCCTAGATAGAACAAGCAACCTGAAGAGTGTCATCATGGTCTTGGCATCCCTGGTTTTGAAGGTTCTCATTATCCATCCTGTCATTTTTCTAGCAGATGCGATTGCTACAGTGTTATGGTCCTTGAAGGCGAGATCCTCTGACATGATCACTCCCAGGTCTTTGACATTAGTTTTTCGCTCTATTGTGTGGTTGGAATTTGTTTTATACTCTGATGAAATTTTAATTTCCTCACATTTTCCATATCAAGAGTAATTGAAATTTCTAATCATTGAACTTCATATTGTTTTCTGCAGCTCATTTAAAGATTTGGTTGATGTCTGCTTGGAGTCTTGCAGTGTCTTCAATGGTGGACACTATCATGCAGATTCGGGTGTCATCTGCAAAGGAAGACACGGCACTGTGGCTTATATCCCTGTCTATGTCTGATATGAGGATGAGGAACAAGATAGGAGCGAGTACTGTGCCTTGTGAAACAGCTTTTCACCGTAGCCGCCTCAGACTTTACTCTGTTGACTACTACTCTTTGTGTTCTATTTGTTAGGAAATTATAGATCCATCTACCAACTTTTTCTGTTATCCTTTATCATGCATTTTGTGTGCTATTACACCATGGTCACACTTGTCAAAGGCTTTTGCAAGGTCTGTGTATATAACATCTGCATTCTGTTTGTCTTCTAGACCATCTAGGACCTTGTCATAGTGGTCCAGTAGTTGGGACATACAGGAGCAATCTTCTCTAAACCCATGCTGCCCTGGGTTGTGTAACTGATGGGTATCTAGATGAGTGGCAATCTTGCTTCTTAGAACCCTTTCAAAGATTTTTATGATATGGGATGTTAGCGCTATTGGTCTGTAGTTCTTTGCTGTTGCTTTACTGCCGCCTTTGTGGAGTGGGGCTATGTCTGTTGTTTTTAGTAACTGCGGGACGACCCCAGTGTCCATGGGAGGGAGGGTGGGAGTGAGGGAAAGGAGTGTTCTAGGGTAAGGATAAGTGGGAGTAGGGAAGACTACAAGAAGAAAATCACATTGAGAATAGCAAGATGATTTGAAAAATTATTTTGAGGAATATTTTTTTTTTTTTTTAAGAAACTGGCCATATCCCACCGAGGCAGGTGACCCAAAAAGAAAAAATGAAAGTTTTTCTTTTTAAATTTAGTAATTTATACAGGAGAAGGGGTTACTAGCCCCTTGCTCCCATTTAGGAATAATTATGATAAGATATTTAATCAGCTGGGGGTGAGAGTAAGAAGTTAGAAAAGCATTACAATGTATCAGATATATTTTTTTATATAAACCATATGTCTGGGATAGTGACAGTTGGGAGGGACTATTCTCAGCTGTCGTATCTGAGCGCCTTTGCAAAGACAGTGATTATGTATGAGTGAGGTGAAAGTGTTGAATGATGATGAAAGTATTTTCTTTTTGGGTCACCCTGCCTCGGTGGGAGACGGCTGACTTGTTGAAAAAAAAAAATACGTGCAACAAAGTGATGATGAATAAAAGTCATGACATAGATTTGGCTGAATGATGTACTTTATAATAATAATAATAATAATATCTTAAATTACTACAAGTACATGTACAGTGGACCCCGCTAACGATCACCCCGGAAATCGTACAATTATGTAAGTATAATATTGTAAGTGCTTGTGGAAGTGTATTTTTGGGGGTCTGAAATAGACTAACCTACGTGACATTATTTCTTAAGGAGGTAAATTCCTTCGGTAATGGCACTTGAGCAGGCTTCTGCAATGAATTTTGATCGTTAGCCAGCGGTCCACTGTACAAGGTATACAGGCCTAGCTGACATCAGTGACATATTACTATATAGAAAGCCGCTTGTTATGTTCAGCATTTCGGGCAAATTAGGTCAGTTTTGTCCCAGGATCCCATTTTAAACTGAGTGAACAGGGACAGGGACAGCAGGTGTCTTATGGAAACACGTCCCTAATGTTTTCCAGCCGTACCAGAGGAGATTCAAACCCCAGACCTTAGTTAGTTAATTACCATTTTGTCCTAGGCACATGTCGATTAGACACTAGGCCTGTTGTGTGTGTGTGTGTACTCACCTATTTGTGGTTGCAGGGGTCGAGTCATAGCTCCTGGCCCCTCCTCTTCACTGATTGCTACTAGGTCCTCTCTCTCCCTGTTCCATGAGCTTTATCAAACCTAGTCTTAAAACTATGTATGGTTCCTGCCTCCACTATGTCGCTTTCTAAGCTATTCCACTTCCTGACAACTCTATGACAAGAAATACTTCCTAACATCCCTTTGACTCATAGGAGTCTTCAACTTCCAATTGTGACCCCTTGTTTCTGTATCCCCTCTCTGGAACATCTTGTCTCTGTCCACCTTATATATTCCTCGCAGTATTTTATATGTCGTTATCATGTCTGACCTAACCCTCCTGTCCTCTAGTGTCGTCAGGCCGATTTCCCTTAACCTTTCTTCGTAGGACAATCCCCTTAGCTCTGGGACTAGTCTTGTTGCAAACCTTTGCACTTTCTCTAATTTCTTGACGTGCTTGACCATTATTATTATTATAATCAAATAGAAGCGCTAAACCAACGTGCTTGACCAGGTGTGGGTTCCAAACTGGTGCTGCATACTCCAGTATGGGCCTGACATATATGGTGTACAGTCTCTTGAATGATTCCTTAGTGAGGTATTGGAACGCTATTCTTAGGTTTGCCAGCCGCCCGTATGCTGCATCAGTTATCTGATTGATGTGTGCCTCAGGAGATGTGCTCGGTATTATACTCACCCCAAGATCTTTTTCTTTGAGTGAGGTTTGCAGTCTTTGGCCACCTAGACTATACTCTGTCTGCGGTCTTCTTTGCCCTTCCCCGATATTCATGACTTTACATTTGGCAGGGTTAAATTCAAGGAGCCAGTTACTGGACCAGGCTTGTAGCCTGTCCAGGTCTCTTTGTAGTCCTGCCTGATCCTCGACTGATTTGATTCTTCTCATTAACTTCACATCATCTGCAAACAGGGACACTTCTGAGTCTATCCCTTCCGTTATGTCATTCACATATACCAAAAACAGTACAGGTCCTAGGACTGACCCTTGTGGAACTCCACTCGTCACAGGTGCCCACTCTGACATCTCGTCACGTACCATGACTCGTTGTTGCCTCCCTGTCAGATATTCTCTGATCCATTGCAGTGCTTTTCCTGTTACGTGTGCCTGATCCTCTAGCTTTTGCATTAACCTCTTGTGAGGAATTGTGTCGAACGCCTTCTTGCAGTCCAAAAAAATGCAGTCTATCCACCCCTCTCTCTCTCGTGTCTTACTTCTGTTACCTTGTCATAAAACTCCAGTAGGTTTGTGACACAGGATTTTCCTTCCCTGAAACCGTGCTGGTTGTCGTTTATAAGCTTGTGTCTTTCTAGGTGCTCCACCACTCTCCTCCTGATGATCTTCTCCATGACTTTGCATACTATACACGTCAGTGACACAGGTCTGTAGTTTAATGCCTCGTGTCTGTCTCCTTTCTTAAAAATTGGGACTACATTTGCCATCTTCCATGCCTCAGGTAGTTGCCCAGTTTCAATGGATGTGTTGAAGATTTGTGTTAGTGGCACACACAACATCTCTGCTCCCTCTCTAAGGACCCATGGAGAAATGTTGTCCGGTCCCACCGCTTTTGAGGTATCGAGTTCACATAGCAGCTTCTTCACCTCCTCCTCGGTTGTGTGTATTTCATCCAGCACTTGTTGGTATACCTCCCTATTCTGAATTCCTGGAGTCCTTCCTGTCTCCTGTGTAAATACTTCTTTAACCCTTAAACTGTCCAAACGTAGATATACGTTTGTACGCGTACTGCTCCGAACGTAGATCAACGTTTTATTTTTCATTATTTCAAATTTAGTGCAATTGGCCTGAGTCGCCTAGACATGAGAGAATGGGTCTGCGCCCTCAGTGTGCGCAGTATTAAAAAAATCTGGGACCACTTAGTACCTTGTGGGAGCACTAGTTCAATTGAGTGCCAGCTGGAGCAAATAATGTGGCAAACACCATGGATTCACTGATGTCATGTCGCATTAACACTCCCCTTATAAGAGGAAAGTAAAAATAGGTTCGATAAATACATGAGTGGCTGTGGGTGGGTGTGAGTTGGACCTGACTAGCTTGTGCTACTAGGTCTGATGCTGTGCTCCTTCCTTCAGAGGATGTGACCTGACTAGGTGGGTCATTGGTCTAAGCTGGGGGGTGACATGGACCTGCCTTGCATGGGCCAGTAGGCCTTCAGCAGTGTTCCTTCTTTTTTATGTTCTTATATATTAGGCAGGCTGGCTTTGGCTGTCTCTGGCTGTCTCTGTGTCTATATCTGTCTATATCTCTGTCTATATCTGTCTATATCTCTGTCTATATCTCTGTCTATATCTGTCTATATCTATC
>WNWK01002774.1:48660-194759 GCA_009830355.1 Cherax destructor
AAGATTGGCTATGAAATCACAAGAACTATTATAAATTGTAATTACCAGAACATAAAAATTGTATAAAATAAAATAAAAACTAGAAAAAAAAGTATATCGGCATTACTTCTGCAAGCGGCAGGACTTGTTGTTGCCGTCAGGTGAGCATCCAGCACCAACTTGTCGGGCTTATATCTCGGTAAGTACTGGCCCTAAAAATTTTTTTAGCCTATCCTGTTTATAAAAATGCGCTCTTCATTTTTTTAAAAAAAAAAACGATTTTTTTTTTTTCAAAATATTCGGAGCAGTGCGCGAGTGAACGTAGATCTACGTGTGGACAGTTTAAGGGTTAAATCTCATGTTGAGCTCCTCACATACCTCTTGGTCGTTTCTTGTGAACTCCCCACCTTCCTTTCTCAGCCTGGATTACCTGGTCCTTGACTGTTGTTTTCCTCCTGATGTGGATATACAACAGCTTCGGGTCAGACTTGACTTTTGATGCTATATCATTTTCATATTGTCGCTGAGCCTCCCTTCTTACCTGTGCATATTCGTTTCTGGCTCTTCGGCTAATCTCTTTATTTTCCTGGGTCCTTTGTCTTCTGTACTTTTTCCATTCTCTATTACACTTAGTTTTTGCCTCCCTACACCTCTGGGTGAACCAAGGACTCGTTCTGGTCTTCCCATTACTTTGTTTCCCTTGGGGACAAGCCTCTCCTCTGCCTCTTTGCATTTGGTTGTCACATATTCCATCATTTCATTTACTGGTTTTCCTGCCAATTCTCTCTTCCACTGAACGTCTTGTAGGAAGTTCCTCATGCCTGTGTAGTCCCCCTTTGTAGTTTCGTTTCTCCTTCCTATTCCTGCCCTCTCCACTTGTAGCTCAACTATATAATCAAAACACAGAACCAAATGATCACTAGCTCCAAGGGGCCTTTCATACGTGATATCCTCGATGTCCGAACTACTCAAGGTGAATACTAGGTCCAGTCTTGCTGGATCATCCCCACCTCTCTCTGGTAGTGTCTCTAACATGTTGATGCATGAGGTTTTCCAGTACCACATCCATCATCTTGGCTCTCCATGATTCAGGACCCCCTTGGGGCTCCAGGTTTTCCCAATCAATCTCTTTGTGATTGAAATCACCCATAACTAGTAACTTTGCTCTCCCCATGTGGGCTCTTCTGCCTACCTCGGCTAGTGTGTCTACCATTGCTCTGTTGCTCTCGTCGTATTCTTCTCTTGGCCTCCTGCAGTTCTGTGGCGGGTTGTACATTACAGCAATTACCACCTTATGGCCCTCAGACTGAATTGTTCCTACTATGTAGTCCCTTTCACCCATTCTTTCCACTTCTTCAAATCCCCACCTGTTCTTAATGAGCAGTGCAACTCCTCCTCCCCCTCTGTTCCCTCTATCTTTCCTGAGGATTTGATATCCGTGTGGAAAGATTGCATCTGTTATCATCCTGGTGAGTTTCGTTTCTGTGAGTGCTATTATGTCTGGGAATGTCTCCTTTATTCTTTCATGCCACTCCTCACATTTATTTGTTATACCATCTGCATTTGTATACCAAACCTTCAACTTCTTTTCTAAAACCGTAGTCTGGGGGGTACGATGGGGAACTATGGGTGGTTGGTGTGAAGGTGGAGTTTGTAATGAGGTGGGTGGAATCATTGGGTATGGCATGTGTGTTTTGGGTTAGATTGTTTGGTTGCATTGGGGTTGTCCAGGTTGGGGAACATCTGAAGGTGGTTGTATTAGAGCTTCCTCCTGAGTCTGGGTTCTCCTGTCCATCTCTCTTTCCTCCTTTTGTCTCTGTACCCTCTCTTTCAGTTTCTGTCTTTCTTCCCGTGTTCTGTCGCGGTCGAGATACACCCTCCGGTACTCTGACATATCCCTTAGTCTTGCTTTCTCCTGCAGGATCCTGTTTCGAGTCAATTCTGCTTTGAAAATTACTTTGACTGGCCGGATTCTTCCTCTTGCAAACCCCCCTATTCTCAGAAAATTTGCCAGCTGGGTCATGTCATCTTCTCCTATTGCTTTCATGATGTTTTCAATCGCATTTTTCTCCCCTTGTCTTCTTGCTTCGTAAGTTTACCCTTCAGCTTCCTGGAGCCCATAAACAAAGACTGATCTCTCTTTTTCATTCTCCCACTGCCTATCCCTATGTAACCCCTGATTCGATTGAGTGCCTCCATTGCAGCTTTCCTTTCTTCAATCTCTTCACTGTCTGTTATCCCTTGGCCCAGTGGCCTGTCGCTGTCCCTTCTTAACTTTCCCTGTGCACTGCTGTGGTCTGTTAGGGCTTCTACGTATAGCTTAGCTCTCCCTTTTACTACACTCCCTCGATTGTTCCTGATGTGATCCTCTCTTTCTCTCGGGCTCCACGATGGTCTGATATGGCCTCTGCATACAGTTTCACTCCGTTCTCTACAGTCCTCTTCTTTGTGACTGAGGTAGCAGTTTCTGATACCATGTCCACATTGCTTTTTAGTTCTTTAGGCTGTTTCAAATTTTTCAGTTCTTCTTCTAATCTCTGTATCTTAGCCTCTGCTGTTGTGACTTGCTTCTCCCACTTCCTGCTTTCTGCAGCTATCCTCTCCTCCATTATCTTGCTTTCTGCAGCTATCCTCTCCTCCATTTTCATGCTAAGCTCCTCTAGCTTCCTTCCCCACTCATGTTCCCTTTTCATGAGCTCTGCTGCCCAATCTTCCTTTGCAGACTCATCCTCCAGTCCCCTAGTTTTCCGTCCTGCTCTCTGGGACCCCATTTTTTATTTTTTATTTTTAAGATGCCACAGAGTGAAAAACTATGTATTTCTGTGTGGTTGTTTTGTGGTGTGATTGCCTGAGTGTTTGTGTGGGGGTGGAGGGAGGGAGAGGAGAAACTGAAGACAGTGGGGAAATGGGAGAGTGGGGAGGGGGAAAGAGGGGGATTATGAGGGAGAGAGTGAAGGAGGGAGAAGCAGAGGTGGAGAGAGAATGGGAGAGGGGGAGGAGGTGGGTGAGAGAGGGGGTTCAGGGAAGGGAGTGGGGGAGAGGTGGAGGGAGGGAGCAGGGGAAAGAGTGTGTGTGGGCCTGTGTGTGTGTGTGTTAGTTTTGTGTGTGTGTGTGTGTTAGTTTTGTGTGTGTATGTGTGTTAGTTTTGTGTGTGTATGTGTGTTAGTTTTGTGTGTGTATGTGTGTTAGTTTTGTGTGTGTGTGTGTGTTAGTTTTGTGTGTATGTGTGTTAGTTTTGTGTGTGTGTTAGTTTTGTGTGTGTATGTGTGTTTTTTTTTTTGTGTGTGTGCTAGTTTTGTGTGTGTGTGTATGTGTGAATAGTAGTGGTGAAATTGTGTGTTATGGTGTATGGGTGTGTATGTGGAGTTTGCGAGTGACTCGTTGTCTGCAGTGCTTCTCTACCTGGCCTGACCTGACACACCTGACCTACCAGTTAATGTGTGTGTGTGTAGAACTATGTGTGTGGATTTATTGTGTGAAAAGTAGTGGTGAAATTGTGTTATGGTGTATACCTTTGAAGAGTTTCGAGAGTATCTACTCTCTGAGCCCGGCCATGGGCCAGGCTCGTGTATGAGTGGTATGTGAGGTCTGCGAGTAACACGTAGTCTACAGTGCTCCTCTACCTGGCCTGACCTGACACACCTGATCTACCAGTTAATGTATTCTATGATTCACCTGTCTGCTCGCCCTTTTCTACTAGAAATTACCAATTGCTATTTGTTACCGAGTATACTTGATATCCTATTCCTTATCTTACTATGAGAGTTGACCTTCACAAACAGCTTAGCGGTTAGGTAATTGGAACTTACTCCCGACACCCCAAAAACCACGCATAGGTGAATACTTGCGGTGCGATGCAGCTTGTCCAGCGTGTAGTATCCTGTAGATTGTCCAACTCTATGTGATGTTCTGGCGTATATCCACTTTCGTTTCTTGTCGATATATAATATAACCTATTCACTGTATTTCTTTCACTTGTCACATATTTATTTCACTTTATTATCCAGGGTGACACACGTGGCAACGTCGCCTGTGTGTGTGTGTATGGAAACACTTCGAAATGTTTCCGCCTGCCGGGAATCGAACCTGGGCCCTCCGTGCGTGAAGCGAGAGCTTTCAGTGTGCGAGCTGAGTGCGCTAGCGATTTGAGCTACGTCGCTTGGTCACTAAAGTTAGGCACCATTATTTATGGCCAGCAACCAGATGTGCATAGCCTTATCTTTAGCTATGAAGACCTTGATAAACCATGAACCTCCTGTCCCTACTGGGTAATATAAGACCATATCAGACTTTCACCATTTGCAAAAGATCCTAGTACGTACTACACTGTAAAATCATAGGTACATCCTTTAAATTTTTATTAATTTCAGGTGGGAATTTCGTACTGAAGATTTTGATGTGGGATTTGGAGTGTCCCGCAAACTTAAAAAAGGTGAGGAGGAGATTTTGGTGCCACTACAGAGAGTTAACTCGCAGCTGGTTACTGAGGAGGGTTACCTGGTTTGCACAGAGCCTGGCACTTGTAAGTTGGCTAAAACTCTTTGTTTTGCATGTATAATCAGAATAACATAATTTTTAATTACCTATATAATAAATATTGATCTTATTAAAAAAGTAATACAAGGTAAAAATACAGTATGGCTGTTGCCATTTTCCTTTTGCCCCATCTACCTCTTATGCTAACTGTAGCTACAACTAAATAATCTGATATGCAAAATGGGAGTTGACACAGTTACTTTTTGCTCATGATACTGTGCTTATGGGAGATTCTAAAGAAAAGTTGCAAAGGTTAGTGGACGAGTTTGGGAGGGTGTGTAAAGGTAGAAAATTGAAAGTGAACATAGATAAGAGTAAGGTGATGAGGGTATTAAACGATTTAAATAAAGAAAAATTGGATATCACATTGGAGAGAGGGATTATGGAAGAAGTGAATGTTTTCAGATATTTGGGAGTTGACTTGTCAGCGGATGGGTTTATGAAGGATGAGGTTAACCATAGAATTGATGAAGGAAAAAAGGTGAGTGGTGCGTTGAGGTATCTGTGGAGACAAAAAACGTTATCCATGGAGGCAAAGAAGGGAATGTAAGAAAGTATAGTAATACCAACACTCTTATATGGGTGTGAAGCATGGGTTGCAAATGCTGCAGCGAGGAGGTGGCGGGAGGCAGTGGAGATGTCCTGTCTAAGGGCAATGCGTGATGTAAATATTATGCAAAAAATTCGGAGTGTGGAAATTAGGAGGAGGTGTGGAGTTACTAAAAGTATTTGTCAGAGGGCTGAAGAGGGGTTGTTGAGGTGGTTTGGTCATTTAGAGAGAATGGATCAAAGTAGAATGACTTGGAGAGCATATAAATCTGTAGGGGAAGGAAGGTGGGGTATGGGTCGTCCTCAAATAGGTTGGAGGGAGGGGGTAAAGGAGGTTTTGTGGGCGAGGGGCTTGGACTTCCAGCAAGCACGTGTGAGCGTGTTGGATAGAAATGAATGGAAACGAATGGTTTTTGGGACCTGACGAGCTGTTGGAGTGTGAGCAGGGTAATATTTTGTGAAGGGATTCAGGGAAACCAGTTAATTGATTTAGTTGGACTTGAGTCCTGGAAATGGGAAGTACAATGCCTGCACTTTAAAGGAGGGGTTTGGGATATTGGCAGTTTGGAGGGACTTCTAAACTGTCGTATCTGAGCTCCTGTGCAAAGACTGATTATATATGAGTGAGGTGAAAGTGTTGAATGATGATGAAAGTATTTTCTTTTTTGGGATTTTTTCTTTTTGGGTCACCCTGCCTTGGTGGGAGATGGCCGACTTGTTGAAAAAAAATATACAGTAGGGCCCCACTTATACGGCAAGTGAAGTTCCAGGCTACCTCCAGAAAGCGGACATTGCCAGAAAGCAGAATGCCATTTTTTTCCACTTACCTCAAAATATTTGTAGTCTTAATGTTGGGTGAGAGGTGAATAGTATTTATTTATAGAAAGTCAGATGTGGGAGGTATGGTAGCCCGCCTGGCCACGCCACCCACTACGACATTTAAAGCACCCTTAAGTGATAAAATGCATATACAGGACACTCATTACTTATCTTAAAATATTTGTAGTCTTAATGTAGGGTGAGAGGTGAGTAAACAATATAAAAATGAATAAACAAGAGAGAACGAGTAGCAGAGTATGTAAACAAACAGACAAACACTTCTGCTTTTGGTACATACACGTTCATTCTCATGTCTGTGAATCTTGTACCATAATACAAATACCTTACATTGTGCACAAGTTGTCTCCACATTGGTAAAGTATAATAAATAAAGAGCAACATTCCCATTCTCATGTAACACCATTTTTAGAAGGAATGATGCTCTGAGTGAAGGCATGCAAAAGGAATAATTTTCTACAGTTATCCCCAGTAATAATACAGTCATCCCTTGGTTTTCGCTTGTCCCAGTTTCGCCGATTTTGGTTTTCGCTTACTTTTTTCAGGGAAAATTAGTCTTAGTTTTCGCCGATTGTATGGGACCTGTCCACCAGTGCTGCGCACATACAAAGGCCGTAGGCCCGCCACCCACGCACCTCCCACGCACATTGTCATGCAGTCTAGCATTGTTTACGCTTGAGTGAACATCATCCCAGGAGTTTATACAAAACATTTATTAACAATTCATTGTTTTTGGGCCTTGATTATTGTGTATGACTACTAAATAAGCTACCATGGGCCCAAAAAAAGCTCCTAGTGCCACTTCTTTGGTAAAGAAAGTGAGGAACAAGGAAGAAAGAAATAGAAAAATATGATAGTGAAAGTGAGAAACACGATGGAGTTTAAGAGTGTAGCAGGCATGCAGGGAGTGTAGCAGGCATGCAGGGAGTGTAGCAGGCATGCAGGGAATGTAGCATGCATGCAGGGAGTGTAGCAGATGCAGGGAGTGTAGCATGCATGCAGGGAGTGTTGCATGTATGCAGGGAGTGTAATGCAGAGTAGCAGGGATTGTAGCATGTATGCAGGGTGTAGCATGTATGCAGGGAGTGTAGCAGGTATGCAGGGAGTGTAACAGGTATGCAGGGAGTGTAGCAGGTATGCAGGGAGTGTAGCATGCATGCAGGGAGGGGGTAGCAAGATGCATGCAGGGAGTGTAGCAGGTATGCAGGGAGTGTAGCATGTATGCAGGGAGTGTAACAGGTATGCAGGGAGTGTAGCATGTATGCAGGGAGTGTAGCATGATGCAGGGAGTGTAGCATGTATGCAGGGAGTGTAGCAGGTATGCAGGGAGTGTACAGTATGCAGGGAGTGTAGCAGGTATGCAGGGAGTGTAGCAGGTATGCAGGGAGTGTAGCATGCGAGTGCAGGGAGTGTAGCATGCGTGCAGGGAGTGTAACATGTGTGCAGGGAGTGTAACAGGTATGCAGGGAGTGTAGCAGGTATGCAGGGAGTGTAGCAGGTGCAGGAGTGTAGCATGTGCAGGGAGTGTAGCATGATGCAGGGAGTGTAACAGGTATGCAGGGAGTGTAGCAGATGCAGGGAGTGTAGCATGATGCAGGAGTGTAGCATGATGCAGGAGTGTAGCATGATGCAGGAGTGTAGCATGATGCAGGAGTGTAGCATGTATGCAGGAGTGTAACAGGTATGCAGGGAGTGTAACATGTATGCAGGAGTGTAACATGTATGCAGGAGTGTAGCAGGTATGCAGGAGTGTAGCAGGTATGCAGGAGTGTAACATGTATGCAGGAGTGTAACATGCATGCAGGAGTGTAGCAGGTATGCAGGGAGTGTAGCATGCGTGCAGGGAGTGTAGCATGCGGTCAGGATGCAGGGAGTGTAGCAGGTGTGCAGGGAGTGTAGCATGTGTGCAGGGAGTGTACAGGTATGCAGGGAGTGTAGCATGTATGCAGGGAGTGTAGCATGTATGCAGGGAGTGTAGCATGTATGCAGGGAGTGTAGCAGGTATGCAGGGAGTGTAGCAGGTATGCAGGGAGTGAAGCAGGTATGCAGGGAGTGTAGCAGGTATGCAGGGAGTGTAAGCAGGTATGCAGGGAGTGTAGCAGGTATGCAGGGAGTGTAGCAGGTATGCAGGGAGTGTAGCAGGTATGCAGGGAGTGTAGCAGGTATGCAGGAGTGTAGCATATGCAGGGAGTGTAGCAGGTATGCAGGGAGTGTAGCAGGTATGCAGGGAGTGTAGCAGGTATGCAGGGAGTGTAGCAGGTATGCAGGAGGAGAGGTGCAGGAGTGTAGCAGGTATGCAGGGAGTGTAGCATGTATGCAGGGAGTGTAGCAGGTATGCAGGGAGTGTAGCAGTATGCAGGAGTGTAGCAGTATGCAGGGAGTGTACAGTATGCAGGAGTGTAGCATGTGCAGGAGTGTAACATGTATGCAGGGAGTGTAGCAGTATGCAGGGAGTAGCATGTAGCAGGCAGGAGGGAGTGAGCAGGCACGGAGAGGAGTGTAGCAGGCAGGGAGGAGTGTAGCAGGCATGCAGGAAGTGACCCTGGATAAGGACTTGATACCTGGAGTCCTTATGGAGGGGATTCCCTTCCAAAATTAGGGTCTCGCTTTTCCCTCTCTCCCATCCAGCAACATCAGTCTTCAATAAAGGTAAGTGCCACATTCAGTTCATTCATTTGTGCATGTAAATCTATCTTTAAGGCCCCAAAAATTTTTTTTCCAAACTTCTGGAACGGATTAATTGAATTTCCATTAATTCTTATGGGGAAAATAGTTTTGGTTTTCGCCGATTTTGGTTTTAGCCGATCCATCTGGAACGGATTAAAATTGAAAACCGAGGGATGACTGTATTGTGTACACATTTTCTTTGTTGAACTAGAGAAAAAGTTATTCTTTCTGACATCTCGGCAAGATGACTGGAAAAAACATCTGACATTTATGTTAGTTTATTCTACTGTGGGTGTATTTATCATGGTTATATGTTACGTAGCATGTTTATTATATAATTTTGAAAAAATATACAGTGGACCCCCGAGTAACGAGCACCCCGGAAATCGTACAATTATGTAAGTATAATATTGTAAGTGCTTTTTTAAGTGTATTTTTGGGTGTCTGAAATAGACTAACCTACTTGACATTATTCCTTAAGGAAGTAAATTCGTTCGGTAATGGCACTTGAGCAGGCTTCTGGAATGAATTATGCTCGTTACTCGGGGGTCCACTGTAGATGGATTAATCAAAATGTCTATATGTATTAATGTAATAGTATACAACATTTAATGTGCCTCAGAGTGATTATTATTGTTATTATTATTATCATTATTAATATGGCATCTTCAAGACTAATAAGACACTCTTAGTGATTTTAACATGTACCTGCACACTAGCACAGTGTGTAAGTTTATTTAGGTACAGGTATACATAAGTATAATTATCAGAGTACAGCCTCTTCTCACTTAGCGACGTACTCGTTTACCAACGACTCAGACTTACAACTGGCTCTCTGATCAGTGTGCATACCTAAATAATGTATATTAGAGCTGATTTCCTCTATTCTGTTTATTACAGTATACAGTACACTACTGTATAAACATTTAAAAATATACCAGAAATGTTATAAATGGTGCACAGGTGACATTAAAACTACAGTGGTACCTCGAGTTACGATATTTTTTCGTTCGAGAATGCTGTTCAAGTGCCATTACCAAACGAATTTATCCCCATAAGGAATAATGTAAAATAGACTAGTCCTTTTACACCCCCAAAAATATACCTACAAAAGCATTTAAAAAAATAAACTTACATAAAAGGGCGATTTTGGGGATCATCGTAACTCGAGGTACCACTGTATATCAAAGATGGCTGACACAAACCCACTACCATTATAGTATGCTCCTTAGTGACGAATTCGTTTACCGATGTGGTCTTAGGAACAGAACTCCGTAGTTAAGCGAGGAGAGGCTGTATTATTATTTCTGTGGAAAAGGGGTGGTGCTAACCCCAAAGGGTTTCAGCTGTGCCTTGGTAATTGGGAGGCAGACAGGTTCTATCCAAGGAAGTGTTGGTCAGGTCTAATTCTTTGGATCAAGAATCCCTTGTCAGCATCATGGAACCTCTTGTGAGGGGCTTAAAAAATTAATAGCCCATCAAGGGAGGTTTCTTGACATTCATATTGGTGAGGGGGCTTCTCTTTCCATGGATGCAGTGGATTGCCTCCCATTCCCTCAGGCACTTATACGTAACTCCAATGGGTTTAGTGTACCCTTCATGAATATAAGTAAAAATAATAAATTTGATACAATTCAGTGTAGGTGATGTATGTATATTTCTAGTTACTCAGTATTCATTTTACTTCATTAAGAGCATAATATAACGAATGCACTTGACAAATATATTCATAAATCCTGATTTCTTTATCCTACAGATGTGGTGACCTTTGATAATGAGTTTAGCTATGTGAGATCAAAGAAAATATTATACACAGTGCAGGTGGAACCTCCTGGTGGCTTTAAAGAAGAATAATGCCTTGTACACCACAAGATGTTTCAAGGCTCAAAATCAGATAGATATATTTGGTTTATTTTGTCAATGATGACAAACTATCAGATGTAGTGTTACATATTAAGGGTAGCCCCCTCTTACATTATCGTACAATGATGATTAATTACATATTTTTATGTATTGCCTTGCCAAGTACAGTAATTTCTTAGTTCCAAGGAAGACCAACTCATTGGCACCGATATAGAATTGCAATACATCGTTTTTGATGTATTTGAAATGTATTTAACCCTTAAACTGTCCAAACGTAGATATACGTTCACGTGCGTAGCTGACCGACTATTTTGAGAAAAAAATAAATTTTTCTTTTTCTTTAAAATGGAGAGTGCATTTTGTTCGTCATTCCCACATGTTGTAATACTGCACAGACCCATTCTCTAATCTCTAGGCAACTCAGGCTTATCGTGGCAAGGTTAAAAGCATTTGAAAAAAAACGTAGATCTACGTTCGGGGCAGTACGCACGCGAACGTATATCTACGTTTGGACAGTTTAAGGGTTAAACAGTGATCATGTGTAGTTCTTAAAATAAGTATAAATACTGAACATGGAGTGCCAAGTACAGCTTCATTTTAAAAATTTATCAATTATAAAATAAATTTTTGGTGTAGTTAAAGAGAAAGGATCTCCAGTAAATGCTGAAAAATACTACATAACTGCAATTGGAGAGCAAATCCCATAAAACATTAAGTATATTATTATCACCAAATAAAATACAATAATAGATGCATCCTTTCATTGGTAGTCCATGGTTGGTACAACATTAAGTTTAGGATTTAAGCAAAATCTGTGGCCAGAATTGTCCATTCTTGTTATACTTTTCTGAGTAAATAATTTAGGATTTAATAAAAATTTGATAAAAAATAAATAAGAATTGTCCACTATTGTTATGGATAATTCTGGATTTAACAAAGGCCATTAAATCCAAAATTGTCAGTTACTGTTATGCTTATGGAAAAACAATCATTTGGATTTAACAGACAACCAGCTTTAACTGACACTTACCCCCATTAGTCCTTTAAATCTAGGGTTCACTGTAATACATATTATTACATTCATGGGAAAGGGGGAACTTGCAGGGGTTAAACAGCACCTAGGAAAATGGGAAGCAATCAGGTTCAATCCACATTGCGAGAATAGATTAAATTTGCTAACATCAAGGTACTGTACCTCCCATGAGAAATTATATTGTACAATATTATTCCTTACTGTAGAATCTTTCTCAACCATCTAATATTAAGGGCATATATGTGTGGTGTTAAGATTCCTAAAATGTTTATCAGATTATTTGATAGTTAATTTTTTTATCACATTGGCCATCTACTGAAGTAGGGCAACCCAGCAAAGAGCATTATTAGTATTATTATAATCAAGGGGGAGCGCTAAACCTGTAGGATTATGCAGCGCCTGTTTGGGGGATGTGGAAGGTATTCAGGCTTAATTCAGGGAACCAAAGCACAAATCCAATTCCCTAGATCAAGAGCCCCTCACCAGCATCAAGGAACCTACCTTGAGGGGTCCAGTAAAGCAGAAAATGCTTTCACTGTCATTTATTCAATCACTATCTTACCAGAAGCACACAGACATCACAGTTTAGATGACCCTAAAAACTGCAACATCCCCACTCCTCCATAGTGCAGGCACTGTACTTTTCACCTCCAGGACTCGAGTCTGGTTAACTGGTTTCCCTGAATCCCTTCATAAATGTTACCCTGCTCACACTCAACAAATCATTAAAACCACTTGCCTCCACTCTTTTAACATGCTCACACAGGCGTGTTGTTTGTACAAGCCCTTGGCATCCTTAACCTCTTACTCCCTCCAACCTATCCTAGAACAGTCCAACTCCTCTCTACCCCAGAGTTATATGCCCTCCTAGTCATCCTATTTTTCTCCATCTTCTCAATGTCCAGACCAGCTGAATAACCCCTTCTCACCCCTCTTGAGTAATACTTTTGGTAACCCCACACCTGATCTTCAAGCCTCAGATTCTCTGTTTAATATTCACATCACAGTTTTTGTATTCTGAAATAAGACTAATAAAAAATAAATTCTACTGTAAACATTCACACTGTAAAGTAAAAGAACCATATTATAAAAGATAAAGAAAAGTGTAGTTTGAAAATCATGCAGTACTGTACCCTTTATAAAATATATACTTCATGTACAGTACTGTTACATTCATGGGGTAGCACTAAACCCATAGGGATCATAAAACACACCTAGGGGAATGGGAGGCATTCAGATATGATCCAAGGACAGAGAGGATAACTTCAATTCCTTGGATCAAGAGCCCCTCAGTGTCATCATAGCACCTTCCCTAAGAGGATATACTTAATGTAGATTGTAAAGATAAATGGGGAGCTTTGAATGACATTATTTGGAGAATGCATGAAATACATTAAGTAATATTCAAGGGAAAGCACTAAACCCATAAGTGTCATACATGTGTGGACTATTGTGGCTAGGTTTAAGCAAAACCAGAAAGACTTTGTATATGGTATTGTTTCTATGAAATACAAAAATCAATGTGACTACCTAAATATTCACTTTATATTATTACCTAGTACAACTGTACTATTCATAAAATATTTAATTGAACTAACTAACTTTGACATTTCTCAGTACAGTATTACCCAATAAATATTCAACATCTCATTAGAAGTTATAGATTTTTACCTGTATGACTTTGCAATAACAGAAATTAAATATCCAGAACTGTGCCTTGTAACCCAGATTAGATTCCTATATCTAGAGTTTTTGGGCATGAGAGTTTGTAAATTTTTCTCAGTAGGTCTTTTCAGTCATTCTTTAGCACATGATATATAATCAAGGAAGACTTTTTTAATCCTGCAAACTGTTAAAGTTAATGACTGTACAATATTTATATCTTAATTAATAATCTAGTGTAATGTTCAGGGCATTTACAAAAATTAATATTTTGTAATAGTTTTACCTAAAATTATTGCCATCTATCCTGAAATTTGGAGAATAACTTTAAAGAAGATTGAGGGTTACCAGTTATTATTTTCCCCTCTCAATACTCATTCCAGTATTTTAAGACTTAAAATACATTATCCTTAAGATCTTTTTTCCTAGTGGTCTTTGAACTCTTGTTACTACCAAAGAACAGCTGCATATTTTTTTATATTCAAATACAAGTTTTGGCATCTCTTATTCCTAGTATATTTAAGCACAAGTCCACATTCTATTGACTCCTGTGTGTTTTACAGTCAATATATGTAATATATATTTTTTTAAATAACTGCAGCTCATTGTGTAATTTTGATAGCATTAAAAAACTACTATTAAAATTATGATAGTTCAATTGTTCAGGGAACCAACAGTTTAGATATTGACCATCATTAAAATAAAAAAAAAGTATTATAAGTTCGTTCCTGCATTTTAAGGGAAATTATTTTGTAAATAAATGCTGTATTCTACCTCTGTATATTATTGAACCTTTAAATTTTTGTATATAATCAAACTAAAATATCACATAAAAGTTTCTCCAGTTTTATTCTAACCTTATTTCTACTGCAAAATTTCCTTAAGATAATAAAAGGCGATACAATGTAAGCTGCGAGTGGTAAATTTGGGCCTAGATATGAGAGAAAGGGTCAGTGTGGTAAGTATGCACCATATAAAAAAATCCTGCAGCACACAGTGCAAGAAAAAACTGCGATTGTATTTTAGGCTTAAAACAACTTTGCGGTGTATTTTTGTATGGTTTTTGTGGTTGTATTCTCGGTTTCTTGATCTCATTTGATGGAGTGGAAGATACATTACAAAAATAGAGATGATTTTGATTGGTTTCTAGACTGACAGTAGTTTGAAATTGAGCTCAAAGTAGCAGAAATATTTGAGTTTTTGCTGATATTCCAGAGTACACAAATTACGTCACTTGTCCAATACATGTCCAACTGGTCTGTAATACGTACAGTGGACCCCCGAGTTTCGTAAAAACTTCACTCCTGAAGTCTGCTCAAGTGCCATTACCGAACGAATTTACTCCCTTAAGGAAAAATTTCACGTAGGTTAGTCTATTTCAGACCCCCAAAAATACACTTCCACAAGAACTTACAAAATTATACTTACATAATTGCACGATTTCCGGGGTATTCGTTAACCGAGGGTCCACTGTATTCACAAATGCGCTGGCATTATTTATACAATTAATACATAACAGTAATCTATTTTTTGTGAATAAAAATTCAAAATGGAAAGCAAGCATAATATAAGAGAGGCCTGGGGATGTAACTAATCAACAGAGGAAATGTTTTTTTTAGTGCCAGGAATGTCTACATTGTTCATTCTGGATCCCACTTTTAAATTGGCAACATTTTAATTTTGTGTGAAATTGGCCAAATTACTGATTTCTGAATCATCCATGTAGATGGAGAATGAAGAACCATACATACCTTTACCTTTGATATACCTTTGAAGAGTTTTGAGAGTTTATCTACTCTCTGAGCCCGGCCATGGGCCAGGCTCGTCTGGTGCTTGCCTGGTCAACCAGGCTGTTGCTACTGGAGGCCCGCTGCCCCACATATCCATCACAGCCTGGTTGATCTGGCACCCGGTGAAGATACTTGTCCAGTTTCCTCTTGAAGGCTTCTACACTGGTTCCAGCCATGTTTCGGATATCTTCTGGTAAGATGTTAAATAGTCTGGGACCCCGGATGTTAATACGTGTACAGTGCTCCCGTATTGTCCCCACCGCACCCCTGCTCCTCACTGGGTTTATTTTACACTTCCTCCCATATCTCTCACTCCAGTACAGTGGACCCCCGGTTTACGTTATTTTTTCGTTCCAGAATGCTGTTCAAGTGCCATTAC
The DNA here is from genome assembly GCA_009830355.1 of Cherax destructor. Taxonomy (NCBI): domain Eukaryota; kingdom Metazoa; phylum Arthropoda; class Malacostraca; order Decapoda; family Parastacidae; genus Cherax; species Cherax destructor. The sequence continues at coordinate 63,956 of WNWK01002774.1, forward strand.
CAAACTAATTTATCCCCATAAGGAATAATGTAAAATAGACTAGTCCTTTTAGACCCCCAAAAATACACTTACAAAAGCATTTAAAAAAATAAACTTACATAAAAGGGCGAGTTTGGAGACCATCGTAAACTGGGGGTCCACTGTATGTTATGGTAGTGTGCAGATTTGGGACCAGGCCCTCAAGTACTTTCCAGGTATATACAGTGGACCCCGAGTTCGTAAAACTTCCTCCTGAAGTCTGCTCAAGTGCCATTCGAGCGAATTTACTCCCTTAAGAAAATTTCACGTAGGTTAGTCTATTTCAGACCCCCAAATACACTTCCACAGAACTTACAAATTATACAGTGGTACCCCGGTTTACGATATTTTCATTCCAGAATGCTGTTCAAGTGCCATTACCAAACAATTTATCTCCTTAAGAAAAGTTGTAAAATAGACTAGTCCTTTTAGACCCCCAAAATTACACTTACAAAAGCATTTAAAAAATAAACTTACATAAAAGGGTGAGTTTGGGGACCATCAGTAACTGGGTACCACTGTACTTTACTATGTGCACGATTTCCGGGGTATTTACCAGGTCCACTGTATTATCATGCATCTCTCTCCTCCGCTCCAATGAGTACATGTTCAAGACTTGAAGGCGTTCCCAATAATTTAGATGTTTCAATGGCTCAATGTGAGCCATAAACGATCTCTGAATTTGTTCCAGCTCTGATATTTCTCCTGCCCTGAACGGGGCCGTCAGCACTGAGCAGTATTCTAAGTGAGGGAGCACTAGCGATTTGAAGAGTGTCACCATCAGCATTATTTCCCTTGTTTTGAAAGTTCTCAATACCCACCCTGTCATCTTCCTGGCTGTTGAGATCTTTGTCTTCTTATGGTCTTTAAAAGACAGATCAGCAGACATAATTATTCCCAAGTCCTTTACGTGTTCCTTTCGTTCTATGTGGTGACCCTCTTGTGTTTTGTATATAGTGTTTCTATTGAGTTCCTCATTTTTTCCATACCTAAGCAGCTGAAACTTATCACCATTGAACGTCATGTTGTTCTCCACTGCCCACTGGAAGACCCTGCTTATGTCTTCCTGTGACAGCACAAAACTCGTCAAAGAGAAACGCTGCCATCTGAGGAGTCTCCCTGTACCTGCATGGCCAAGCCAGATGGATGCATCTTTTCAGGTCCATCAAAGAGGGGACCTGGGGAGTGGAGAGGGGAGGGAGTCAGCACAGGTGCAGGGAGTGAGATATGGGCTACGGAATATCTGGCCCTGGCTATAAATGAAGGCTGAACCAAATGTGAGGAAACAGAGGTTGCTGCCCACACCAGTGGAGAGAGTAGGGGTGAGTACAAGGCAGAGGCCATATGATCGAGTCACAAGCATTCCCTCCCCATTCTCACTGATGAGAGGGAGACTATCGCAGATTCTGCTTCTAAGGTTGCAATGGGGGTGGAGGGAAATGCCCCAGCATACTGCAGATGGCTAAATTCTGGAGAATATCCAGGTGGTGAAGAGAGAAGGAAGAGGCCAAGCCATATACTTCACTTGCATAGGTGAACTTGCTGTGAACCATACACTGTATAGAATCTAAAAAGGTCTCAATCTGCCCCCCCCCCCACTTAGTGCCAGAGATCCAGTGAATAAGTGCTATGTGGCGTGCATTGAAGAGGCGGAGGGCCATTATATGCTTCCTCCATGTCAAAAGTGGGGCATCCAAGGTGACACCCAACCATCAATGAGAGGAGACCAATAGGATTGGTGCCTGACCCAATGAAACAGACAAAAGAGAAGAGAGGCATCACCTAGTAAAGCACAAGAGGCGAGACTTGGCAACATTGATCTCCAAACCCCGAGTGGCTGCCTATGACATTAGGGCATTCTGGAGTTTTTCCTGTGCTGCCAGCAGGGAAGTGGCGCTGTACATAAGGGCCACGTCATCCACATACACCAAGGTATGCACGACCTGAATGGAAGGGAGATCTGACATAAATACAGAAAAAGAGTAATGGATCCCTGGGGCACTCCCCGGTATATGGGACGGGGTGAGGATATCGTGCCACCAACTGTAACCCAAAAGGTCCCCCCTTGCCAAAAGTTGCATATCCAATAAAGGGAAGCCCCTGCCAACCCCATGTGGGCCAGCTTAAAAAAGAATTGAAGTGTGAGATGCAGAGTCAAATGCTCCACGCAGGTCCAAAAAGACCAACAAAAGAATCTCCCAGCTTTCAAATGAATTATGTGCTAAATGCACAAATTGGAGCAAAGGGTCGAGGGTGGAGTGGTCCTCATGGAAGCCACTCTGGTTTTTAGGCAACAGGTCATGTTCCTCAATCCACCATGACAGAGGCAGCCACCAGTCATTCCAACACCTCACAAAAGCAGGAAAGTTAAGGCAATGGGCCTTACTTCCCTGCTTGGTTGAGTAGCATCTTTGCTGTTTCAAAATTGGGACCAGTAGCAAGTACTTCCACACCTTGGGGAAAGCACCCTCAAGTCAAATGGCATTATAAACTGCCAGAATGGCATCACTACAAGAGGGGGGGGGGGGTAGATGGAGCAAGAATGAATAAGGATGTTATCCTCCCCAGAAGAAGTGTGAGCAAAGCTGGGAGAGTGCCTACTGCAGTTCATGGGGACTGAAGGGAGAGGCCAGCACCTAGCAGTCAACCTCGGGCACTGTAGGAGGCTGGGGACCCCTTCTAATCACCTTAGAAAGTAGAGGAGGAAGAGCAAATGCTGGCCTAAAGAAATCAGTGAACAACTCCGCTTTATCCCGAGGCAAAACTGGAGTTGCACTATCCCCCAGCAGAAAAAAAAGAAGAGCTTACTTTCCTTGATCCTAACAGAGAGTGAAAGAAACCCCATGCATGACTAGCCATGGTGTGAAAGGAGAGAACATAAAGAAGCCCATGATGCACACTGTTCAGAAGGGTTCTCCGACACAAAGCACCTGCCATTCGGTAGGCTAACTGCAGAGACCTTGAAGGTCGGCGCCACCACTGTACCCATGCCTGTTAATGCACCTTCCCTGCCTGGAAATGCTCATCTATGCATCATGGGACACAGGGCATGAACAGGATAAGCTTCCAGAAAGGCAGAATGAATGAGAGCCTGCCTCTAGCATGGCCCGTTGAAGGGATGTGACAGTACTGTCCAGCACAAGGTCCTGAGGAAGGCTATAATCAGAGAGAGTAGTGTGACTATAACTCTCCCAACCGGGCTGAGTGGTTTCCCACAGTGGACAAATCACAGTTACCAGCACTGCCGGGGCTCCACTGGTAGATACAGTGATTGGGAAATGATCACTTCCCATAAAGTACTGTCCAGCACAAGGTCCTGAGGAAGGCTATAATCAGAGAGAGTAGTGTGACTATAACTCTCCCAACCGGGCTGAGTGGTTTCCCACAGTGGACAAATCACAGTTACCAGCACTGCCGGGGCTCCACTGGTAGATACAGTGATTGGGAAATGATCACTTCCCATAAAGGGACCTACAAACACAGACTTTAGCAAAAGACCCACATCCAAGAAGATCCAGGGTAGAAGCTCACCCTGTGTATGGATCCACCCTAGTCTCCAAGTCTGGTGATGTGAGCAAGGAAAGGCGAGATGATAGGAGGGCTTTGAACAGGGTGTCTAGCATTGAAATCCCCTATAACTAGTGCCAGACTGCTGTGTTGCCCAAAGAAATGGGTAAACTCATTGTGTTACTGACCTGCCCAGGTTGTAAACCAGGAGGAAGGTACACCACTGGGAACCCAAGGTAACATGCACGGCTAGTTTCTAGCATCCCTCTCTCATTGGCCTGGAGAGAGGGTCATGCTCTGGAGCTGGTTACACACAAGAGCTAGGCTACCACCACCCCCTTCAGGGCGATCTTAGCGGTAGACAGCAAAACCAGGCAGCTGAACAGAATGGCAAGGATGCAACCATGTCTCAGTGAGGCCCACCACTACAGGTTCCACCTCAGCTAGATACTTGCGAAGATCTGGAAACTTCCCCAAAATAGAACAGATGTTCCAGAGAAGAAAGACAGATGAGTGGGAAGGAGTCTAGGTGGGTGAACTAAGAAGCCCAATGAGGCAAGGAAGAACCAAGACATGCATTCATAAAAGAGATACCCTGTAAGGAGTGAATCATTTCTTCAGCAAAAAGGAGGACAGGATGAAGAAATGAAGCCCAGGCAGGCGAGAATGAAACAGCAGAACATTCAGTCGGGAAGGGTCCTAAAACAGGGACAGACTGGGGCTGGGGTTGAGAAGAAATGAAAGGGAGGGGACTGCAGTAAGGAGAGAGGCTCTGGATCAGGCAAGAAGCACATTTGGACTGGAGAGGGTACCAAACTTCCAGTTAAATTCAAAGCAACTCCATCTTGACGGAAAGACACATCGTGAACGAGGAGGCAAGTGAGCAATAACCTCTGCAGAAGGGAGGGAATGTCCAATTTCTTTGATCAAGAGCCTCTCAATGGTATCAAGAAACCATCATCGAGAGTTCATTCATATGGAATCCACATTAAATGTGAAATGAGAGGTTGTCAGATGAAGTAGATATGTCAGACTGGCAAGGACAAATTATTATACTCATAGGAAGTGATATAAGCAAGGGGTCATACAGTGCCAGTGTGATACAATGATTATATATTAAAAAAAAAATTGCTAAATCTGTATTGGTCATATAGTGCTGTTGTGTGGTGATGTGTAAGGGTAATGTACTCATCCCTATCCTTCATGCAGAAGGATGAATATCAAAAGGACGAGATTTGGATGTTGATGAAGTTAACATATTGTCAGTCAAAGTCGACTTTGACTGACAATATGTCAGTCAAATGGTTTGGTTGAGGTAATGAACAAGCAGACTTCTAGTTTTGTACAGGGGTATTACTGTCTTGGGGTATTACTGTCTTGACAACTTCAAAACCATTGACAACAGTGGTGGTCCAAATTGGTCTATAATAAATTGCTTTCTACCAAACCATGTTTTAGTTTCTGGCCATCTTACTACCATTGTCATATTTGGGAGACTGCACTCTCCCGCCTATGTATTGACCACACACATCTCGCTCACAGAAAAACACCTGGCTCCACTCTGAGGATCGCAAGTTAAGTTGTCAGTTCACCATCTCTTGAGAGATTGCCTTGTCTATCAGCGAGCATGCAGAATTTGCTTCCGACGTCTCCATTACCTCTAGGTAGTAGGTTGGTAGACAGCAACCGCCCAGGGAGGTACTACCGTCCTGCCAAGTGAGTGTAAAACGAAAGCCTGTAATTGTTTTACATGATGGTAGGATTGCTGGTGTCTTTTTTCTGTCTCATAAACATGCAAGATTTTAGGTATGTCTTGTTACTTCTACTTACACTTAGGTCACACTACACATTCATGTACAAGCATATATATATACACACACCCTCTGGGTTTTCTTCTATTTTCTTACTAGTTCTTGTTCTTATTTCCTCTTATCTCCATGGGGAAGTGGAACAGAATTCTTCCTCCGTAAGCCATGCGTGTCGTAAGAGGCGACTAAAATGCCGGGAGCAAGGGGCTAGTAACCCCTTCTCCTGTATATATTACTAAATGTAAAAGGAGAAACTTTCGTTTTTCCTTTTGGGCCACCCCACTTCAGTGGGATATGGCCGACGTGTTGAAAGAAATAAAGTCTCCATTACCTCAACGTACTTACTCCACTTGACCTCCTTGCTGAAAGTCCCAGTTTTATTATTATTACAAATCAAAACTAAACGCTAAACCCACACACAAGGGTCATACAGCAGTCCCAGTTTTGACACTCTCTCTCTGACTTTTAAGAAAAATAAACTTATTGCACCAGCTATGATTATATTTTACCTCTAGCACTCTCCACTAACACTTACTCTTGCACACTTTCTGCCTGACCTTTGTATATTCCTTCTTTAGCACATCCTACCCTGCTGTGCTGTATGATACTCTTGGGCTTTGGGCTTGCATGGTGGCATGCAAATCAGAAAAAGTGCCAGGATTTGTATACCTTCAGATTCATAGGCCTTTCATAGTACTTCTGGCATTAGAAAACCTGCCAGATGGCCACCCAATGCTGCACCACAGATGATCCAATTTCCATCAGGTAAACTGACCCAATCACTACAGCACAACCAATGGTAACTATATCAGAACAGGGCCAAAAGTGATTCCTTTTCATTTTGTAAGAGGGAAAGTATTCCCTAGTAATGAGGTCAATAGGATAGAGGTGTGAAATGCAGTTTTTAGATTTGAGCTGAGGAAAGATAAGAAGAGGTCCAATTCCAAAGATCAAGAGCCCCTTGGCTACAGTTAGGTTCCCCCCCACTCTCACCCACTTGAAAGGAATACTACAGTGAAGAGGGTAACTATATTCCTTAGATTAAGAGCCTTTCAGTTGATATCAAGGCACTGCTTTCAAACCATTGGAAACCCCAGAAATTAACAGCAGCAGCATATGCTATGCTTATAAGTATAAGACTAACATTCAAGAACCTTGACAGACTCACTTAGGACATATTACCTCATATGAGAAATCTATTCATGAGAATACACCAGTGTGAAATATTCACCTAGTCAACATTTGAGAGTTCACAGAAAAGCTTCCAGAAAAATTTCTAAGCTTAGGATACCGAGTTGTATGGAAAGAATGAGAGCTGGGCCTTTCTCTGTTGGAACGAAGAGAGAACACTAATCATGACATTCAAAATACTTCAGATTATAAACAAAGAAAAGTTTTTTTTAGGAGAGAACAAACCTGGTAGAACAAAAAGGGCATGGGTGGAAGCTACATACCCAACAAAGCCATCCAATTTTTTTTTTTATCATAAGAATGATAATGAAGCAGAATGAACTAAACAACAGTACAAGCAGATTCTATACAAGAGTTCAAAGGTAAATACTTCAAAACTAATTAGGCATACAATAAAACTTATATTGTAATGCATGAAATATAGAATCATACCTGAAGCTTCCATTTTGAAATCTTAATTTCTTAGATAATACAAATGCCGATATCTGAGAATATAACGATATAACAAATGCTGATATCTGAGAATATACTGATAATACAAATAATAATATTTGAGAAGATAGTAGGTAGTAGGTTGGTAGACAGCAACCACCCAGGGAGGTACTACCATCCTGCCAGGTGACTGTGAAACAGAAACCTGAAACTGTTTTACATGATGGTAGGATTGCTGGTGTCTTTTTTCTGTCTCATAAACATGCAAGATTTCAGGTACGTCTTGCTACTTCTACTTACACTTAGGTCACGCTACACAAACATGTACACGTTTATGAATACACACTCATCTGAGTTTTCTTTGATTTTATCTTAATAGTTCTTGTTCTTATTGCTTTTCCTTTCATATCCATGGGGAAATGGAATAAGAATCTTTCCTCCGTAAGCCATGCGTGTTGTAAAAGTCAACTAAAATGCCGGGAACAATGGGCTAGTAACCCCTTTTCCTGTATAGCTTACTAAAAAGAAAAAGAAGAAAACCGTCAAAGTGGGATGTTTGAATGTGCGTGGATGTTGTGCGAATGATAAGAAAGAGATGATTGTAGATGTTATGAATGAAAAGAAGCTGGATGTCCTGGCTTTAAGTGAGACAAAGCTGAAGGGGTAGGAGAGTTTCAGTGGGGAGAAATAAATGGGATTAGGTCAGGGTTTCAAATAGAGTTAGAGCTAAAGAAGGAGTGGCAATAATGTTGAATAATCAGTTATGGCAGGTAAAGAAGGAATATAAATGTATAAATTCAAGGATTATGTGGAGTAAAATAAAGGTTGGATGTGAAAAGTGGGTTATAGTAAGTGTTTATGCACCTGGAGAAGAGAGAGATTTTGGGAAATGTTGAGTGAGTGTGTGGGGAGTTTTGAACCAAGTGAGAGAGTAATTGTGGTTGGGGATCTAAATGCTAAAGTGGGTAAAAATGTTGTGGAGGGAGTAGTAGGTAAATTTGGGGTGCCAGGGGTAAATGTAAATGGGAACCATTAATTGAGCTATGTGTAAAGAGGTTTGGTAATAAGTAATACATATTTTATGAAAAAGAGGATAAATAAATATACAAGGTATGATATAGCACGTAAGGAAAGTAGTTTGTTGGATTATGTATTGGTGGATAAAAGGTTGATGGGTAGGCTTCAGGATGTACATGTTTATAGAGGGGCAACGGATATATCAGATCTTTATTTGGTTGTAGTTACAGTTAGAGTAAAAGGTAGATGGGACAAAAAGAAAATGGCAACAGCAAGTAAGAGAGAGGTAAAAGTGTATAAACTAAGGGAGGAGGAAGTTAGGGTGAGATATAAGCAACTATTGGCAGAAAGGTGGGCTAGTGCAAGTATGAGTAGTGGGGGGGTAGAAGAGAGTTGGGATAGTTTTAAAAATGCAGTATTAGAATGTGGGGCAGAAGTTTGTGGCTATAGGAGGGTGGGTGCAGGAGGAAAGAGGAGTGGTGGAATGAAGAAGTAAAGGGTGTGATAAAAGAGAAAAAGGTAGCTTATGAGAGGTTTTTACAAAACAGAAGTGTTAATAGAAGAGCAGAGTATATGGAGAGTAAAAGAAAGGTGAAGAGAGTGGTGAGAGAGTGCAAAAGAAGAGCAGATGAAAGAATGGGAGAGGCTCTGTCAAGAAATTTTGCTGAAAACAAGAAAAAAATTTGGAGTGAGATAAACAAGGTAAGAAAGCCTAGGGAACGAATGGATTTGTCAGTTAAAAACAGAGTAGGGGAGTTAGTAGATGGGGAGCTGGAGGTATTGGGTAGATGGCGGGAATATTTTGAGGAACTTTTAAATGTCGATGAAAAAGGGAGCGGTAATTTCATGTACTGGCCAGGGAGGTACAACATCGTTTAGGAGTGAAAAGAGCAGGATGTGAGTGTGGGGAGGTGCGTGAGGCATTACGCAGAATGAAAGGGTAAAGCAGCTGGAATTGACGGAATCATGACAGAAATGTTAAAAGCAGGGCGGATATAGTGCTGGAGTGGTTGGTATTTTTGTTTAATAAATGTATGAAAGAGGGGAAGGTACCTAGGGATTGGCAGAGAGCATGTATAGTTCCTTTATATAAAGGGAAGGGGATAAAAGAGTGTAAAAATTATAGGGAATAAGTTTACTGAGTACAGTGGACCCCGAGTTTGTAAACCAATGTACATTTATGTAAATATAATATTGTAAGTGCTTGTGAAAGTATTTGGGTCTGAAATAGACAACTACGTGACATTTTCAAGGAAATTCTGGGCACTTGAGAGACTTTAGAGTGAAGTTTTGAACCGGGGTCCACTAATAGGAGTAGGTTGGTAGACAGCAACGCCAGGGTACTACGTCCTGCCAAGTAGTGTAAACGAAAGCCTGTACAGTGGTACCCGACTTACGATATTTTCATTCCAGAATGCTGTTCAAGTGCCATTACCAAACGAATTTATCTCCATAAGAAATGATGTAAAATAGACTTAGTCCTTTTAGACCCCCAAAATTACACTTACAAAAGCATTTAAAAAAATCAACTTACATAAAAGGGTGTGTTTGGGGACCATCGTAAGTCGGGGTACCACTGTATTTGTTTTACATGATGGTAGGATTGCTGGTGTCTTTTTTCTGTCTCATAAACATGCAAGATTTCAGGTATGTCTTGTTACTTCTACTTACACTTAGGTGACACTACACATTCATGTACAAGCATATGTATATACACACGCCCCTCTGGGTTTTCTTCTATTTTCTTACTAGTTCTTGTTCTTATTTCATCTTATCTCCATGGGGAAGTGGAACAGAATTCTTCCTCCGTAAGCCATGCGTGTCGTAAGAGGCGACTAACATGCTGGGAGCAAGGGCTAGTAACCCCTTCTCCTGTATATATTACTAAATGTAAAATGGGAAACTTTCGTTTTTCATTTTGGGCCACCCACTTCGGTGGGAAACGGCCGACGTGTTGAAAGAAAAGAAGAAGTTTACTGAGTATAATAGGTAAAGTGTATGGCAGGGTTATTATTGAAAGAATTAGAGGTAAGACAGAGAGTATATTGCAGATGAGCAAGGAGGCTTTAGAGTGGGTAGGGGATGTGTAGATCAAGTGTTTACAGTGAAGCATATATGTGAACAGTATTTAGATAAAGGTAGAAGTTTTTATTGCATTTATGGATTTAGAAAAGGCATATGATAAGAGTGGATAGGGAGCAATGTGGCAAATGTTGCAAGTGTATGGAATAGGTAGTAAGTTACTGAAGGCTGTAAAGAGTTTTTATGAGGATAGTGAGGCTCAGGTTAGGGTGTGTAGGAGAGAGGGAGATTACTTCCCGGTAAAGTAGGTCTTAGACAGGGATGTGTAATGTCACCATGGTTGTTTATATATTTATAGATGGGGTTGTAAAGAAGTAAATGCTAGGGTGTTGGGAGAGGGTGGGATTAAATTATGGAGAATTAAATGCAAAATGGGAGTTGACACAGTTATTTTTTGCTGATGATACTGTGCTTATGGGAGATTCTAAAGAAAAGTTGCAAGGTTAGTGGACGAGTTTGGGAGGTGTGTAAAGGTAGAAAGTTAAAAGTGAACATAGATAAGAGTAAGGTGATGAGGGTATCAAACGATTTAAATAAAGAAAAATTGGATGTCACATTGGAGACAGGGATTATGGAAGAAGTAAATGTTTTCAGATATTTGGGAGTTGACTTGTCAGCGGATGGGTTTATGAAGGATGAGATTAACCATAGAATTGATGAAGGAAAAAAGGTGAGTGGTGCGTTGAGGTATCTGTGGAGACAAAAAATGTTATCCATGGAGGCAAAGAAGGGAATGTACGAAAGTATAGTGGTACCAACACTCTTATATGGGTGTGAAGCATGGGTTGCAAATGCTGCAGCGAGGAGGAGGCTGGAGGCAGTGGAGATGTCCTGTCTAAGGGCAATGTGTGGTGTAAATATTATGCAGAAAATTCGGAATGTGGAAATTAGGAGGTGTGGAGTTACTAAAAGTATTTGTCAGAGGGCTGAAGAGGGGTTGTTGAGGTGGTTTGGTCATTTAGAGAGAATGGATCAAAGTAGAATGACTTGGAGAGCGTATAAATCTGTAGGGAAGGAAGTGGGGTAGGGGTCGTCCTAGAAAGGTTGGAGGAAGGGTAAAGGAGGTATTGTGGGCGAGGGCTTGGACTTCCAGCAAGCATGTGTGAGCGTGTTAGATAGGAGTGAATGGAGACGAATGGTTTTGGGACATGACGATCTGTTGGAGTGTGAGCAGGGTAACATTTTGTGAAGGGATTCAGGGAAACCAGTTAATTGATTTAATTGGACTTGAGTCCTGGAAATGGGAAGTACAATGCCTGCACTTTAAAGGAGGGGTCTGGGATAGTGACAGCTGGGAGGGACAATTCTCAGCTGTCGTATCTGAGCTCCTCTGCAAAGACAGTGATTATGTATGAGTGTGGTGAAAGTGTTGAATGATGATGAAAGTATTTTCTTTTTGGGGATTTTCTTTCTTTTTGGGTCACCCTGCCTCGGTGGGAGACGGCCGACTTGTTGAAAAAAAAAAAAAAAATTACTTTCACTTGTCTAACAGACTACAAAGACAACAGTTACTGCTTCAAAGGCAAGTCAGAGGTACATCAGCTTACATGATACTCTTCTTAATGTACAAAGCATAAAGTTGTAGCCACCATTTCTAAACTTACACACTCCTTATGATAAAAGGGGATAAAAATATTAAATACTACAATGTTACAAAAACTACTTTATTAATGAATTTTCTATCAGTACGAATGTAACAAAATTACAACAGTTGTTTTTCAATTAATTATGTTAATAACTTCCACATACTGTACAAGGTAACAACTAAATTAAAATAATTTGTACATCAGTTGCTTCATACACATTAAAGTACATGTATGCATATACATCAGAGAAAAACGATGTATATACAAATAATTTATCATATCAAAATAGTATGGTAAGAAGTTTATACTGCATGTATAAGAATGTATTCATGTATAAGAATATATGCATGCATAAGAATGTATGTATGTATAAGAATGTATGTGTAAATATTAGGGTGGCCCATAAATATACATAAAAAAATTACAACAAACTACTCCAAAAGGCTGCCTGCATTCCACCTTAAATAAGTCTCGTGTAACAAAATTTAGATCAGAAAATGTTTATAACTTTAGTGGTTAATTTCTGGTTAATTTCAACAATGTTGGATGGCACATGACTGCGAGGTGTAAAATATATATATTTGCTTATAGGTTTTACTTCTAGTTTATTATACACAAATTAGACTTATGCACAATGAAGATTATAAATTCACTAGAGGGAAGGCTGGCAGCACAATGCAGTAATTTTTGTTTTAAATGGTGTTGCATGGCAAATACTTCTTACATTTATTAACACTGTTGGTCTTCCACCAAAGTAGGGTGATCAGAAAAAAAAAGTAAATTCACCATCATTCATTTAATAGGCCCTGCTTTCTATAAGTTCCCACAAATAGGGTGATCAAAGATATTCCCACATTCAAAATCCTCCAAATTGCAACATTCCCACTTCAAAGAGTGCAGCTTCCCTTCACCCTTACATAAATGTTACCTTGTTCACACTCCAACTGCACATCAAGCCATGAAAAACTACTTGTCTCCACTCTGTTCTAACATGATCACATAATCCTACTGGATGCTCAAGCCCCTAGCACTCAAAACCTTCAACCATTTCCTTAAACCTTTCCTAGGATAACTTCTATCCTTCCTTACACCCTATTACTTCAATCATGCTTTATCATCTCTAGATGCCCAAACCATCTCAAGAACCCCTTCTCAGCCCTAAGAATTATACCTTTGGTAACCCCACACCATCTTTTAACTTTTATGCTCCAAATTATTTGCATAATGTTCACACCACACATTGCCCTGAAATTTGACATCACCACCTCTAGCCTCCTCCTAATAGCAATATTTAAAACCCAAACCTTACACCCATATACAGTGGTCCCCCGAGTAACGAACACCCTGGAAATCGTACAATTATGTAAGTATAATATTGTAAGTGCTTGTGGAAGTGTATTTTTGGGGGTCTGAAATAGACTAACCTACGTGACATTATTCCTTAAGGGAGTAAATTCGTTCAGTAATGGCACTTGAGCAGGCTTCTGGAATGAAGTTTTTTCGTTACTCGGGGGTCCACTGTATATAAGAGATGGTACTAGTATACTCTGGTACATTACCCTTTTAGCCTCCATAGATAAGTTATGTTTCTAATATCACATTCATGTGAATGCAAATTCTGAAATTAGTTTTAAGTCACCTATGTAGGAAAATACAAGTACAGAACCCCACTTATAGGTTCCAGGTTACTGCCGTAAAGTGAATCACTTTTTTTTTTTCACTTTTAAATGTATATAAATACATGATAATATGTTTACACTGTTATATATTAAGTTAGCAATAGAAATAGGCATAAAAACAGTAAAAAAGTAAAATGCACATACAGTACATTCATTACTTACCTTAAAATATATGTAGTCTTAAAGTAGGTTAACGAGTAGCACCAACACTTACATGGGTGTAAGGAATGGATTTTAAACTTTGCTGCAAGGAGGCTTAAAGGCAGTGGAGATGTCATGTTTGAGACCAATGATTAGTGGTAATATTATGAAGAGAATTCAGAGAATAAAATTCAGAAGATTGACTGAGGTTAGAATGTACGAACATAAGAAGAGCGCTGCAACAGGTGTACTGGCTCATGTTAGGCAGGTTCAACTCACACTCACTTATATACTTGTCTAACCTCTTTTTAAAGCTACCCAGTGATGCTACTCAAGAGTTTGTTCCACTCATTTGCATCTCCATTATCAAACCACTACTGTCTTATATCCTTTCTAAATCTACATATTTTTAACTTAAGCCAACTGCTGAGAGTCTTGTCTTAGATATTTTCAGTACATTATGTATACAGTGGTCCCTCGGTTTTCGTGCATCTCCAAACTCGAACATTTATGTAAGTGTATTTTCGTAAGTGCTGTTGCAAGTGTATTTTTGGGGGTCTGAAATAGACTAACCTACGTGACATTATTTCTTAAGGAAGTAAATTCGTTCGGTAATGGCATTTGAGCAGCATTCTGGAACGAATTTTCGGCGAAAACCAAGTGACCACTGTATCCCTTTTATTATTCCTTTCTTCCATATACAGTGGACCCTCGGTTTTCGTTGATAATTCTTTCCAGAATGTTGTTCAAGTGCCGTTACCGAACGAATTTGTTCCCATAAAGACGAATGTAAATTAGATTAGCCGTTTCAGACCCTCAAAAATACACTTACATAATTGTTCGAGTTTGGAGCTGTACAAAAACTGAGGGTCCACTGTACAGACTTCAATCATATCTACCCCTAATTCTATGCCTTTCCAGAGAGAGGAGACAAATGGTATACAATACAGACACCATGAAAAAAAAAAAAAGACAAATGCAGTAACTCAGAAGACTGAAGAGATGAAGATATTTAGAGGGTAAAGAGCAGAATAGGATGAATCAGGTGTATGAATCTGGGATGGAAGGAAGAAGGTGTAGGCAGATGAATCAGGTGTATGAATCTGGGATGGAAGGAAGAAGGTGTAGGCAATGTCCCAAGAATGACTGCAGAGAGAGGGTAAAGAGTTTTGAGTGCTAGGAGCTTAAGAATCTAGCAGTCTTGTCTGAAAATGTTAAGACTAGATTATGTGGAGAAGAGTGGTTTTTATGACTTGCGTATTGTTAGAACATAAGCAAGGTAATGTTTATGAAGTGATTAAAGGGAAACCAGGTAGTTGGACTGAGTCCTGAACATGGAAGTACAGTGCCAGCACTCTAAAGAAGGGGAGTAAGGATGCTGACGTTCAGAGTCATTTGGAGTGTGATGTCTGTGCACCTCCTATCAAACCAACTATTTAATGAATGGATCACCTTACCTTGGTGGGAGATAGCCAGTGTGTTAAAAATAAATATACAAATTATGTATAATTGAAGAAAAAAAAATTAGTGCCCTATTTAGGGCAATGACTAATGGGAAAATATTTATTTTCATTGGTCTAGGATACTCTCCAATGTCTTTGAACACAAGCCTCTTTGTTAAACCACATGTGGCTGACTACTGGGCTGAGGTAGCAATTTTTCTGAAATCGCCAGAATATGTAACATTTCAAAATGTCGACAAGACTGCTGGACAATGTTAAAATAGTCGAATAACCAATGATCTAATGAATATGTATGTGTATGTACATTGTATACATATGTATCTATACCTTTTATTGCTGTGCCACTCTATCCCAACGCCAGATTGTAGCATCATCACAGACTGTGATCAAAATGTTTCCCTTTCGTGAAAAGGCAGTTTGTCTAATAGGCGCAACACATTTTGGATGAGTAAGAGTTGAACATCGTGCTTGGGCTGGATCAGAAATGTCCAGATCCCAAACGTATGTACGACCTTGTTGGTTACCAACTGCCAAAACCTGCAACATATCAAAATGTAACCAATTAATAAAATGAAGAATTATCTTCAATAATTTTGGTTTTTTTCCATCAAACTGGCATATCCCACTGAGGCATAAGTAAAATTAAATTTTCTGTTACAGAATAGAAAATACAATGGATCAGATACAGCATGGTGGGATGGGAGTCTGAAAAGGATAAATTAGATAAGAACAAAGTAGCATATAAGCTACACCTAAAAATGTGAATATATATACAGTGGACCCTCGGTTAACGAATACCCCGGAAATCGTGCAATTATGTAAGTATAATTTTGTAAGTTCTTGTGGAAGTGTATTTTTGGGGGTCTGAAATAGACTAACCTATGTGAAATTTTTCCTTAAGGGAGTAAATTCGTTCGGTAATGGCACTTGAGCAGACTTCAGGAGTGAAGTTTTTACGAAACTCGGGGGTCCACTGTATGTGTAAATAAACTTTTGTTTTTCTTTTTGGGCCACTCTGCCTCGGTGGGATACGGCCGGTTTGTTGAAAGATGAAAGATTTGTGTAAATGATCAATGCACAGATACAACACCGATTTTCCAGCAGCCCTGGTTCCTAGGCTTGGCCAGGACTAACAGAGGTCATATAATAATAATTAAACAATAAACCTCTGACCCACGATGGTCTGCTGGAAACTTAAACATTAGTATCAATGAAACAGGTTGATTATTACTGTACTTACAAAGCATGTTCCAGTACTATCACTATCAAAGTGGTAAATGTTAGAATTTTACTGGAACTGTACTGTTAATCACAAAGGTTATGAGCAAAATATGCTAAGAATTACATAAAATCAAGAGGTCACCACCAACAACTGCAGTGTAAATAAGGTAAGTGAGCACACACAGCACATACATCAACTGTGGTTGCCCAGTAAACTATTTTGGAAAAAAAAAAGTAAGTCTCATAATTACTCAGACTAAAAAGAGGTGCCAGACAATCCATAGCCAGAAAATCTGTGTTGCACCTATATTCATGTACTGAGACAGGCAACATTAAATGCCACCTACTGAAAATGTCAATAGAATTAAAAAGGAAGGGTAAAATAGGGAGGTGCTGGTACTCAAGATATGATGCACTGAGGAAAAAATAAAATTTACCTTTTGCCAGTAGTCCAAGGAAAATCTCATGAACCAGATTTCACATTCCTTATAGTCAAACTTGTGTATAATTGTGACATTAGTATCGTTGTGCTTCAGTTCTGTCTGATTAAGAAGCCCAGGCTTCCAGCAAACAATTGTATTTTCACAACTCTGCAAATAGTAGTAAAAATCTTATAATAAAAGTTGAATATTGTATACATAATGTGTAAGTAGGAGTAGCAAGATGTACCTGAAATCTTGCATGTTTATGAGACAGAAAAAAGAGACACCAGCAATCTTACCATCATGTAAAACAATTACAGGCTTCGTCTTACACTCACTTGGCAGGACAGTAGTACCTTCCTGGGAGGTTGCTGTATACCAGCCTACTACAGTAGACAGTTACATTACACGGTAGTTACGTTCCGTGTTAGATAAACTGAAGAACTTATGAAAAAAATAGGGTTACATTCCTGGGAGCCCCAAAAAAGCCAACCAACTTTTTTTTAGGCCTCCACATCTTACAAAAATTAAAAGTGAATATGTAATTGTAGTTCATTGTCGTGATGTATTTGTTTTTACTGCCTGAGATTACAAATGCAACAGAAATAATAGTATTTCTTACCTTAAATTGTGGGTGCTGGTGTTTGTGGATGATTGTGGAGAGTTATGCTGTGGCCCTACTGGGCTGAGGTGGATGGTAGAGGTTCTGGTACTGAAGTCGATGGTTGTACTGGAGTGTGCATAAATTCTGTAATGGAGTTCTGTTCTATTTTACCCCGCAGTACATTATACAACTGACGGTTAGGCATCAGCTGTTCTAGACACTGTTTCAGGGTCCTCTTCAGTGAAAAAGTCTAATTTTAAGTCAGTCAGTAAGTCAAGTTAGTAAGCCATGTCAGTAAGTCAGTCATTTAGTCAGTCAGTCAAGTCAGTCAAGTCAGTCAGTCAGTCAAGTCAGTCAGTCAGTCAAGTCAGTCAAGTCAAGTCAGTCAAGTCAAGTCAGTCAAGTCAAGTCAGTCAAAAGTCAGTCAATAAGTCAGTCAATAAGTCAGTCAATAGTCAGTCATAGTCAGTCATAGCCAGTCAATACGTCAGTCAACGTCCAGTCATACGTCAGTCAATACGTCCAGTCAATAGTCAGTCAATACGTCAGTCAATACGCCAGTCATCGCCAGTCATACGCCAGTCAATACGCCAGTCAATCGCAGTCAATAGCCAGTCAATCGCAGTCATCGCGTCAATCGCCAGTCAATACGCCAGTCAATACGCCAGTCAATACGCCAGTCAATACGCCAGTCAATACGCCAGTCAATACGCCAGTCAATACGTCAGTCAATAAGTCAGTCAATAAGTCAGTCAATAAGTCAGTCAATAAGTCAGTCAATACGTCAGTCAATAAGTCAGTCAATAAGTCAGTCAATAAGTCAGTCAATAAGTCAGTCAATAAGTCAGTCAATAAGTCAGTCAATAAGTCATGCTTCAATGTCAGTCAAAGTCACGTCATGTCAGTCATACAGCACAAGCTATCATGCTTTTAGTTAAAGTACTCTTGCATACTATTCTTTGTTAATTCTTTTAACAGACTTGAACGCTTATACCTTTTCTTGCCACTTTCAGCAACACTGGTATGCCTACTGGGTGCCATGATTGCTTGGCAGATACAAGATATGGTAATTAAAAGATCTAAAATCAATCTACAAACATAAAAATAAACACAGCTAGCTCCTAGCAGAGAATGATCCTACATGCATATGAACGAATGCTGGGACAAGGGTGGTGGAGGGTGGTGGGGGTGGCAGAGGGTGGCAGAGGTGGTGGTAGGTCTCCCCCGTTGACTCAATGGTCTAACCCACAGCCAGAAGTATCCTCGGGCGACGCTTGAAATTTTTTCCCCTCCCGCAAACTGAACCGTGTTAAGTTAATTTTGCGAAGTTTTGTATAAAATTGTGCAGTAATTCTTCAATAGTGCTATAACCAAAACGTGCCAGATAAAACCATGTACAGTAAACCCTCATTTAGCACGACTATGTTGCGTGTTTTGGGTATTACGTGACTGAAGAATTGCGGCACATTTTTATCTAACATGATGTAAACCTTATATTACGCGATTCGCTGGAAGGGAAAAATTTTGAGCACGCGGTCGCCTGCAGTAGGTTAAACCATTGAGTCAGTGGGGGTCCTACTGAGGGTGGCTATGAGCGACAACAAGTGTTTAATGCTGACGAGACAAGTGTTTTCTGGAAGAAAATGCCAACATGAACTTATATCAGTCAGCAAGAGAAAAGTCCACCAGGCTTCAACACAGCAAAGGATCGCTTCACCTTGCTCCTTTTGGGTAATGCATCAGGTGATTTCAAGTGTAAGCCCATGGTTATTTACCGCTCTAAGAATCCTCATGCTTTGAGGAAAAGGAATTTGTTTTCCTTCTCACAAACTGTAAGTTTATTCAGGTATACAGAGATAGTTACATTGATTATCATACATAGCAGCATATGTAAGACCTAGAACCCAGTGTATCTAGAGAACCTAGGATAACCCAAAGTTTGGGTTATCCTAGGTTCTCTACACATATGCTGCTATGTATGATAATCTTTGTAACTGTATCTGTCTATACCTGAATAAACTTACAGTTTGCAGGAAGAAAAAACAAATAACCATTCCCTCAAGCGGCCGGCGCTAATGTTGTGGAACAGCTGGGGAGACCACCCAACTTCCCATGCTACCCCCCAACAACACCCCACCATCCCAGCATCGTATTCCATACGCATAAGGCTAGCTGTTTGTGAAGAATAAGAGAAAGTGAATTGTGTTTTGATCTTTAAATTACTATATCTTGTATCTGCCAAGCAATCATGTCACCCAGTAGGCATACCAGTGTTGCTCAAAGTGGCAAGAAAAGGTATAAGCATTTATTAAGTCTTAGAATTAACGAAGAAAACAAAGATATTAGACAAGACATAACCTGTGGCTGTAATGAAGTGTTACTTTGTACACATAAAAAGATGTAAACATAAGTTTGTGTGACTAACTTACTGACTGACTTGACTGACTTACTGAATGACTTGACTGACTGACTTACTGAATGACTTGACTGACTGAATGACTTGACTGACTGACTGACTTGACTGACTGACTGACTTGACTGACTGACTGACTTGACTGAATGACTTGACTGACTGACTTACTGAATGACTTCACTGACTGACTGACTTACTGAATGACTTGACTGACTGACTTACTGAATGACTTGACTGAATGAATGAATGACTTGACTGACTGAATGAATGAATGACTTGACTGACTGAATGAATGAATGACTTGACTGACTGAATGAATGAATGACTTGACTGACTGACTTGACTGACTGAATGACTTGACTGACTGAATGAATGAATGACTTGACTGACTGAATGAATGAATGACTTGACTGACTGAATGAATGAATGACTTGACTGACTGAATGAATGAATGACTTGACTGACTGACTGACTGAATGACTTGACTGACTGAATGAATGACTTGACTGACTGACTGAATGAATGACTTGACTGACTGACTGAATGAATGACTTGACTGACTGACTGAATGAATGACTTGACTGACTGAATGAATGACTTGACTGACTTACTGAATGACTTGACTGACTGAATGAATGAGTTGACTGACTGAATGAATGACTTGACTGACTGACTGAATGAATGACTTGACTGACTGAATGAATGAATGACTTGACTGACTGAATGAATGACTTGACTGACACTGAATGAATGACTTGACTGACACTGAATGAATGACTTGACTGACACTGAATGAATGACTTGACTGACACTGAATGAATGACTTGACTGACACTGAATGAATGACTTGACTGACCTGAATGAATGAATGACTTGACTGATAACTGAATGAATGACTTGACTGACTGAATGACTTGACTGACTGACTGAATGACTTGACTGACTTACTGAATGACTTGACTGACTTACTGAATGACTTGACTTACTGAATGACTTGACTTACTGAATGACTTGACTTACTGAATGACTTGACTTACTGAATGACTTGACTTACTGAATGAATGACTGACTGAATGACTTACTGAATGACTTGACTTTACTGAATGACTGACTGCTGTTACTGAATGACTGACTGACATGAATGACTTGACTGATTGACTGATGAATGACTGACTGATTGACTGAATGACTGACTTGACTGACTTGACTTACTGAATGACTTGACTGATTGACTGAATGAATGACTTGACTGATTGACTGAATGAATGACTTGACTGATTGACTGAATGAATGACTTGACTGATTGACTGAATGAATGACTTGACTGATTGACTGAATGAATGACTTGACTGATTGACTGACTGAATGACTTGACTGATTGACTGACTGAATGACTTGACTGACTGAATGACTTGACTTACTGAATGACTTGACTTACTGAATGACTTGACTTACTGAATGACTTGACTGACTGAATGACTTACTGACTTACTGAATGAATGACTTGACTGACGTGACTTACTGAATGACTTGACTGACGTGACTTACTGAATGACTTGACTGACTTACTGAATGACTTGACTGACTGACTTACTGAATGACTTGACTGACTGACTTACTGAATGACTTGACTGACTGACTTACTGAATGACTTGACTGACTGACTTACTGAATGACTTGACTGACTGGACTTACTGAATGACTGCTGACTGACTATGAATGACTTGACTGACTGACTTACTGAATGACTTGACTGACTGACTTACTGATGGACTTGACTGACTGACTGATGATGACTGACTTACTGAATGACTTGACTGACTTACTGAATGACTTGACTGACTGACTTACTGAATGACTTGACTGACTGACTGAATGAATGACTTGACTTACTGAATGAATGACTTGACTTACTGAATGACTTGACTGACTGAATGACTTACTGAATGAATGACTTGACTGACGTGACTTACTGAAGCTGCTGACTTACTGAATGACGCACGACTTACTGGACTGACTGACTTACTGAATGACTTGACTGACTTACTGAAGACTTGACGACTGACTTACTGAATGACTTGACTGACTGACTTACTGAATGACTTGACTGATGACTTGACTGACTGACTTACTGACTTACTGAATGACTTGACTGACTGACTGACTTACTGAATGATACTGAATGACTTAACTGACTTACTGAATGACTTGCCTGACTTACTGAATGACTTTATTAAAGTTAGAAACACTCAGTACAACCATCGACTTCAGTTCCAGAATCTCTACTATCCACCTCAGCCCAGTAGGGCCACAGCATAACTCTCCACTCTCTTCACAATCATCCACAAACATCAGCACCCACAATTTAAGGTAAATACTATTATTTCTATTAAATTTGTAGTCTTAAGCAGTAAAAACAACATAATACATCACGATAATGAACTACAATTACATATTCTCTTTTATATTTGTAAGATCTGTTGATCCAAAAAAAACTTGTTTGGCTTTTTGGGGACTCTCAGGAACGTAACCCTATTTTTCCTATAAGTTCTTTTAATTATCTAACACGATTTTAGCTAACACGACGTTTTCAGGAACGTAACTACCGTGCTAAATGAGGGCCTACTGTAATATAACGGTCTACTGTACCTTGGTTTAACAAAATCATAATTATTAAATCAACAGTTTTTTTACTAATCTTTACCAAATGTGAGCCTTCCACACATGCATAAAATGGACACACACACACACAAAATACAAAAATGTAGCATTTGGTGGAAATTAATGGAAAAACTTTTTTTTAAATAATTTATTAAAATTTATTGGTTCTGAAGTGTCGACTGTAAGTGTGGATGTTCGTAAATCAGGGTCCTACTGCACACACACACTAAGATTAGCGTTCCGTTACCTTAACAAGGAATCGTTCAAGACACTGTACACCGTGTACGTCAGGCCCATACTAGAATATGCAGCACCAGTCTGGAACCTACACCTGGTCAAGCACGTAAAGAAACTAGAGAAAGTGCAAAGGTTTGCGACAAGGTTAGTTCCACAACTCAGGGGTCTGTCCTATGAAGAAAGGTTGAGGGAAATAGGACTAACAACACTGGAGGAAAGAAGGGTCAGAGGAGACATGATAACGACATACAAAATACTGCGGGGAATCGACAAGGTAGACAGTGACAGGATGTTCCAGAGAGGGAACACAGAAACAAGGGGACACAACTGGAAGCTGAAGACTCAGATGAGTCAAAGGGATGTTAGGAAGCATTTCTTCAACCACAGAGTAGTCAGGAAGTGGAATAGTCTAGAGAAAGATATAGTGGAGGCAGGAACCATACATAGTTTTAAGACAAGGTATGATAAAGCTCATGGAGCAGGGAGAGCAGAGACCCAGTAGCGGACAGCGAAGAGGCGGGGCCAGGAGCTGAGTCTCGACCCCTCCAACCACAATTAGGTGAGTACACACACAAGTATCCAACAAACAGTAGCAAGCAAGCACCCAAGTATAATCACAGAGGCTGATGATGCAAATACATCTGCATGGCCTATCAATGGCAGAAACCAAATACAGTGGTACCTCGAGTTACGATATTTTTTCGTTCGAGAATGCTGTTCAAGTGCCATTACCAAACGAATTTATCCCCATAAGGAATAATGTAAAATAGACTAGTCCTTTTACACCCCCAAAAATATACCTACAAAAGCATTTAAAAAAATAAACTTACATAAAAGGGCGATTTTGGGGACCATCGTAACTTGAGGTACCACTGTATGAATCTGGCAAAACGAGGAGCTCCTAAAAATCCACAGAGCGTGGTACCCTGAATATTTAAGATGGGAGGTGCCGGCATAGTTAAGGGAGTTCTGCTGTTTGCATGCATTTACAAGAGTAGGCCATGTCAGGCTCAGACATCCCAAGGAAAGTGGCAACTCCTTGAACACTAGAATGTGCCGAGTGTGTAGGGGCTGGCATAAGCCAACATGGCAAGGCCCACAGATTCAAAGACACGTCTACAAAGAGGCCATGCAGACAACACGACCAACACAAGATCAGTGCGCCACGGAAGGTAGTTGGCCATACAGCAGCCACAGCAGCCAGAAGGGCCAGCCAATTCAAGCTGAGGAGGAGTGTGTGTGTCCAGACACTGCAGTGAGAGAATGGCAAATGTTGGTGTGAGCCATGTACTACCAGCTGATGCTGGAGAGCAACGTCACTCTGGTAACAGTTAAGACAGCTCAGCAGAAAGTAAGACCTTCTGGAGTTATGAGAAGAGAGTTATAGGTAGTGGTCCCATTATCCACTAACAAATTCCTGTTCCTGACCATCTTCAAACTGTGTTCATGCCTATTGTACAATGTCTCCATTATTAAAATAAATTTCTTCACTTTAATATTTAAAAGCATTTAAAATGCCTCAGAAGATTTTATTTGAACAGATTTTTATTTA
This sequence comes from Cherax destructor, assembly GCA_009830355.1. Lineage (NCBI taxonomy): Eukaryota > Metazoa > Arthropoda > Malacostraca > Decapoda > Parastacidae > Cherax > Cherax destructor. The sequence continues at coordinate 87,990 of WNWK01002774.1, forward strand.
ACACATCGACCATTTCCCACCGAGGCAGGGTGACAAAAAAAAAAAAATTTCATTGTCAATCACTCCATCACTGGCTTGCCAGAAGTATGCCGATACAGTTTTATTACTTATAATTCAATAATATGTTTTCCTTAATCATTATTAACAGATGACAAAAAGATGCATATAACTTCTACAATATTTACTTGATCTCTCTACAGTAATGTTATAAAAATTTATTCTATCATCTCAACATGATTCGAGGTAAAAATGGTGATAGTTGTACAACTTCAACAGCAAAACTTAATGTAATTTAAACAATACCTTAGAAAGGATAAATCTTCCAAGCCAACGTACACAATCCACATAATTCCTGTGAATATCTCGGGTTGAGAAGTCGGGAAAATTTTGCTGCACAGTTGGGAATGGTCTAACTGCACGACTAGGATTGAAGGTGTATGACTGATTGATGGTAGAAAGCATTATATCAGTGGTCAGCTTCCAAATCTTTAAGGAATGGTCCATTCCACAAGATACAATGCATGTACCTTCCACATCTATATCCTGTAAAACAATATACTGTATACCAATACAGTCAGATAGCCAACTCATAATCTTCATTATTTAATTACAATATTGTTATTATTTTCAAGCATGTAAGTGAGCAACATTTAGATAAGGGTAAAGAGCTGTTTGTTTCATTTATGGAGTTAGAAGGTGAATAGAGCAATGTGGTAAATGTACAGAATAGGTGGTAGGTTACTAAAAGCAATTAGAGACAATTCATGTGGAGAATAAGACTCAATCTCCATAGGGAAGTGGAACAGAATTCTTCCTCCATGCCTGTCATAAGAGGCAACTAAAATGCCAGGAGCAAGGGGCTAGTAACCCTTCTCCTGTATTTTTTTTTTTACACACTGACCGTTTCCCACCAAGGCAGGGTGGCCCGAAAAAGAAAAACTTTCATCATCATTCACTCCATCACTGTCTTGCCAGAGGCTTGCTTACACTACAGTTATAAAACTGCAACATCAACACCCCTCCTTCAGAATGCCGGCACTGTACTTCCCCATCTCCAGGAATCAAGTCTGGCCTTGCCAGTTTCCCTGAATCCCTTCATGTTACCTTGCTTACACTCCAACAGCACGTCAAGTCCTAAAAACTATTTGTCTACATTTGTTCCTATCTAACACGCTCACACACGCTTGCTGGAAGTCCAAGCCCCTCCTGTATATGTTACTAAATTTAAAGAGAAACTTTCGTTTCTCTTTTTGGGCCACTGCCTCAGTGGGATGCAGCCGGTTTGTTGAAAGAAGAATAAGACTCAAGTTCGGCTATGTAGGAGGTACAGTGCCTATTTTCCACTGAAAGCAGGACTTACAGGGATGCATGATGACATTATAGATGGAGTTATACAAGAAATGAATGGTGGAGTGTTGAGAGGTGTGATAAGTATACATGCTGGTGTTTTTTTTGGGTCACCCTGCCTTGGTAGGAGACAGCCAGCATGTTAAAAAAAAATCTGATACAAAGTGGGAGTTGTCACAGTTGCTCTTTGTCAATGACATTTCTTTTGGGACATTCTGAAGATAACCTGCAAAGTTGGTGGATGAATTTGGGAGGGTATATAAAAGGAAATTAAAATGGAAAATACAGCCTCTCCTCACTTAGCGACGTACTCGTTTACCAACGTCTCAGACTTATGACGGGCTCTTTGACCAGTATGCATATCTAAATAATGTATATTAGAGCCGATTTCCTCTATTCTGTTTATTACAATATATATAGTACACTACTGTATAAACATTTAAAAATATACCAGAAATGTTATAAATAGTGCAAAGGTGACATTAAAACAATATCAAAGATGGTTGACACAAACCCACTATCATTATAGTATGCTCCTCACTTAACGACGAATTCGTTTACCGACGTGGTCTTAGGAATGGAACTCCGTTGTTAAGTGAGGAGAGGCTGTATAAAAGAGCAAGGTGATAGAAGTAACAAAATGTCTAGACAATAAAAGATTGGATAGCATACTGGAGGGAGGGAGTATAGAGGAAATGAATGTATCTAAATATCTGAGGGTGGACATGTCTGCAGATTTGTCTATGAAAAATTTGGTGAACCATGAAACAAACGAGGAAAAAAGGGGAATGTACCACCGTATAGTAATATAAACAATTATATATGGAGGAAAGGAATGGGCTTTGATTGTTGCAATGGAGGCTAGAAGCAGTAGAGACATCATATTTGAGAACACTGTTGTGTAAATATAAGATAAAATTTGGAGCATAGATATTAGAAAATGGTATGGAATCATCAAGAATATAATTCAGAGGGCTGAGAAGGGGTGGTTGAGGTAGTCTGAGTAACCAGAGAGGATGAAGATAGGACAAAGAAGATGGTATATAAATCTGGTGTATACTCCCTCCCAGGAACAGCTGGGAGGGTGTATAGATTTTTGATTGCTAAGGGCTCGAGCATCCAGCAGGTTTGTGTGAGCACGTTTGATCAGACTGAAAAACAAGTGCTTTTTATTTCTTGATGTGCTGTCAGAGTGTGAGCAAGGGAACCCTTTATGAAGTATTTCAGGGAAACTGAATTCAGTGGACCCCCGGAAATCGAACATTCTTCATTCCAGAATGCTGTTCAAGTGCTGTTACCAAACTAATTTATTCCCATAAGGAATGATGTAAATTAGATTAGTCCATTTCAGACCCCCCAAAAATACACCTATAAAAGCACTTACAATAATAAACTTACATAAAAGGGCGAGTTGGGAGTGTTCGATTTCCGAGGGTCCACTGTAGCTGGATTTGAGTCATGCAGGTGGGAATGGCAGTGAATGCACTCTGAAGGAAGGGTGGAGATGATGCAAATGAAGGGTCATCTGATCTGTAATGTTAGTACACTTCTGGCAAGACAATGATTGAATGATAAGTGAATGTATTTCCTTTTTTGGGGTCACCCTACGTTGGTGGGAGATGACCAATAAAAACAGAAAAAAAATTATTACATTCAAGAGGAAGCATCAGATCCCCAAGGGTCATACAGTCCCTAGGGATGGGAAGATAATCAAGTCTGATCTGAGGAAAGACAGGATAGCCCCAGTATTTTATTTTTTTTCTGGCCGTCTCCCACTGAGGCAGGGTGAACCAAAAAAGAAAAACTCTTTCATCATGCAGAGGTGTGCAGATACCACAGTTAAGATGTTACTCCAAACAGCAAATATCCCAAACCTCCTTATTAATTAAACACTTTCTCTATGAGATACAACAGCTTAACAGGTTAGATGCCTCAAGTTTAAGGTTACAGACATACTGCTTGTTGCCTACTGGCAAAGTTACCTTTGTTCTAAAACAATGTGAAATATAGGGGATGCTAAAGTGAACATCCCACTATTTGTTTCATGGTATCTGCATGTAAATTACAAATCTCAGCATCTATGTTCAACCTTAACATTTTCCTGGAATAGTACCTTGGCTTTGACCATTATTAGGTACGAGTGGGGGCTGCATTGTTGCGCATACACACACGCACACATTATTGATGCTATTAATTGTACAGGTATATCCTTGTTCCTGGCATACCAGTGTACACTGTCTAGATCATGTTTGCAATGGTAGATCATGTAACTATGAAATCTGAGGCTGGACATGAATGACACATATGATGTCTGCACTAAACCTGACTCTTATACCCTGCTTACTATTTAAGCTGTTGAATCTCTTATTCATTATATACTGTACTTGAAAAAGCCACTCATGGGTGAAATGGTGCACCAGTAAAGGACTTCACTGCTACTAGTTTCTTTTTCACTACTTGTTAGCATTTCACTTTCAGACTGCACTATCTCCACAAGAAATGCACTAACTTCATTATAGAACCTTCACTAAATATACCAAGTGCTATCTCAGCTATGATCCCTTAAGAATGGTTTCAACAGTACAGTGGACCCCCGAGTTTCGTAAAAACTTCACTCCTGAAGTCTGCTCAAGTGCCATTACCGAACGAATTTACTCCCTTAAGGAAAAATGTCACGTAGGTTAGTCTATTTCAGACCCCCAAAAATGCACTTCCACAAGCACTTAGAATATTATACTTACATAATTGTACGATTTCCGGGGTGTACGAAACTCGGGGGTCTACTGTACTGTACTCTAAGCACAATCCCAAATTCACCAGAAAAAATCATATCCTCACTATAAAAGTCTTATCACTGCTTAGCTATAAAAATCCTACATCAAACACAGAACTCAGTTTCACAGAGTTCTAAGGCTAGACCAAAATACAGTACTCATAAACATACAAGAAATTTACTCACGGTGCTTAATACTTCATCTCTATGTGCTTCAACCCCACCAAACGTGGCTACCAAGATGTCAGTACGAATGTTCCACATTCTTAAAGCATGATCCTTGCTAACTGATAATAACAGGTTGGGGTCACGTGGGTGAAACTTCAATTCATTAATAGCATTTCCATGACCTTCAGGAAAATTTGTGAGAAACAGGAAAAATTAAAAACACGGCTTTGCAAAGTAAACATCCGGCCTTATCTCTGAGCAAATTCAGTTACGTATACAAACAAAAATCTGAGAACAATGTATGGGATGTGATGTAACATATACAGCACTTGAATGAATTTTTTTTTCTAAATTACTAAATATATCTAACATGGACCAATAACACTGAGAGCATTTTGTTTTAAAAAGAGTAATGAAAACTATTTAAAAAAAAATAGTGGTAATACAGTGGACCCCTGGAGTTTGTTACCATCGGAGTTCGTGAAAATCGGATTTCGTGAAAATCGGAATTCGTGAAAATCGGAGTTTGTGATATTTTTTCGCAAAAATATTGGTTTGGTGTTTGCGATCTGCTCGGAGTTCGTGATTCGTCCCAGACGCGTACGTGTGGCCCAAGTGGGCCCAACACTCCATTCAGAGTCAGTGTGCCATTGTTTACCAGCGAGAGACCGCCACCCACGCATTCAAACCATACATTTTGTCATTATTCCATTGATTTTAGCGCTTGCAACTGCTAAATAAGCCACCATGAGCCCCAAGAAAGCTCCTAGTGCCTAGTGCTCCTAAGTGATTCAGTGATTCTATAATATGTTATGATACTAAAGCAGCAGTAGTTGATAAAGGCTATAGTGCCAGCCAGCAATAAAGTGTAGCATTAACAGTGTAGCAAGTAAGTTAAGCTATTAAGCGATAGAAAAATGACGACACGAAACTTAAGGCCTCCAATATTGTTGGAGTTATATAGGGCGACTGACAACACCACCGTGTGTCTAGCGGCCATCACTATTTAAGGCGTATCTTTCAGTGGCCCTTATACACCCAACAACAAACACCACAACACCAGTCCTCAGATTCGTAATGATATTTTATTCATTCTAGAGTATATGTCATGTTTCTATTCTATTAATATTGTTTATTATGCCATATTAGATGAATTGTGATAGATAAATAAGTCGTATAGATGATATTAGCGAAATATTGAAGGACTATCTTGTCCTGTCCCCAAACACACACCCCAGTCGCCGGCACAATTCCAAACATTCGCCAGAAACAGAACTCTCTGGAACACTTTTTTGAGCAACAGGGGTCCAGTGACTCTCAAGCTGGTCCTAGTGGCATTAAAAAACAAAGAAGGGAAGTAACCCAGGGACCCAGGGAAAGGACTTGGTACCTGAAGTCTTTATGGAAGGGGATTTCCCTTCCAAACAAAAGCAACTCTTCCATCCTCTCCCCTCCTCCCGTCTTCCACACATCAACAACTCTTCAATAAAGGTAAGTGACATGTTATTATTGTTTTATTCTTCATGTCTCATTGTTTTCTGTGTAATTTAATGTATATTTAATGTACAAAAATATTTTATTTTAATACTTTTGGGTGTCTGAAACGGATTAATTTTATTTCCATAATTTCTCATGGGGAAAATAGATTCAGAGTTCGTTAGATTTGGTGTTCATGACGCCCTCTGGAATGGATTAATCACGAACTCCGGGGGTCCACTGTACAGGAAATATTCCTCAAACACTTCATAAATTTTCCCAGGCTCTCCTTGAAGCCTATTGTAGGCTTTAGTTTTCTCTATTATATTTTACCCAGAAAGAATCGTGTACTGAAAAATTTCCTTTATGCATTTTGTACATGCTCTTACCTATAAAATGCTTAACACATTGCATTGTGGCAAGGGAAAAAATCCGTATAACACCCCGCGATCCAGCGGCAGCAAGAATTGGCCGACCTGTTTCTGTGTCGTAGCTCCATGCTACTGTGTAGAAGTTTTCTTCCGGCTGGATACAAAAAAAAAAAGATAAAATTATAGCCTTGCAGATATTGTAAATTACAAAAATAAAAGAATATTCCTCACAAGAACAAAATTAATCAAGGAATAAACAATAATACTGTATACAGTACCATAATACAATACAGTACATACAGTAGGGCCCCACTTATACGGCAGGTTAGGTTCCAGGCTATCGCCGGAAAGCAGAACACCATTTTTTTCCATTTATAAATGCATATAAATGCCAGACAACAAGTTTACCCTAACTTATATTAAATTAGTAATAGAACTAGGCATTAAAAACACAATAAAAAGTAAAATACATACACAGTACATTTATTACTTACCTTAAAATATTTGTAGTCTTAATGTAGGCAGAGGTAGTAGTACTTTGTAGGAAGTCAGGTTAGGTAGCCTGTCACGTCTCATACTTAATATACGATATTTAAAGCAGCCAGAGATAAATACATACAGTATACAGTGGTCCCTGGTTTTCGGCATCTCCAAACTCGAACATTTATGTAAGTGTATTTTCGTAAGTGCTGTTGCAAGTGTATTTTGGGGTCTGAAATAGACTAACCTACGTGACATTATTTCTGAAGTAAATTGTCTAATGCACTTGAGCAGCATTCTGAACAAATTTTCAGCAAACCGAGGACACTGTACTCATTATTTACATTAAAATATGTGTAGTCTTAATGTAGGATGAGAGGCGAGTAGTATTTACTTGTAGGAAGTCATTGTAGGTAGCCGGTAGGTGTAGCCCAGGCAGGCTACACCTACCGGCTACCTACACTGCGGCCCAGAGCCATATTATTACCATCGACATACCTTGTTCACTGAATTTAATTGTTTCTAACAATTACCTTTAGAGGGGCCAGTAACCCCTTCTGAATATATTACTAAATGTAAAAGGAGAAACTTTCGTTTTTTCTTTTGGGCCACCCTGCCTCGGTGGGAAACGGCCGACGTGTTGAAAGAAAGAAGAATAATTACCTTTAGAGGCCATCATAAACGAAGAGAGAAGTAATGAATAATTCATGTCAAGAATTGTAAGCAAAAGCAGAGCAGGGGAGTGACTAGGCCAAACGCAGATTCATACACATTTTCTTTGGTGCTAGACCAGAGAAAACGTAATGTTTTCCTTCCGCCCGGCATATAAACATAGCACGTTTATATGCTATGTAATGTGTTTCTTATATAATTTTGAAGAAAATATTGTAGATGGATTAATGAAAATGTCTATATTAACGTAAAATAAGACATTTAATGTGCCCAAGAGTGATTATTATTAGTGTATTACGTAATGTTTTCCCTCCGCCCAGCAACCACACCTCCATAGCATATAAACACAATGTTTATATGCTATGTAATGTGTTTCTTATATATAATTTTGAAAGAAAATACCATAGATGGATTAATGGAAATGTCTATATTGACATAAAATAAAACATTTAATGTGCCCAAGTGATTATTACGTAGTATTACTATGGCGTTAAGACTAGAGGGACACTCTTAGTGATTTTAATGTGTACCTGCATGCCAGCACAGTGTGTAAATATATTTAGGTACAGGTACACAAGTATTATTATCAGAACACATAAAATATGCAATAACTTTAAAACACTTGAAATTTTGGAAAGTTTCCAGACATAATAGAGAGATGTGCCCACAGAGAATGTAAACAAACCGGGTGGCGTGCACCGTATTTGAAAGACCGCTCGCCATATAGAAAGTTTTGGTCGTAATTTGAAATCGCCGTATTACCGGAACGCCGTAAAGCGGGGCCCTACTGTATATCCAAGTGCATTGTTATATGTTTTTACCTTGACAAAAGAAAAAATGACTTATATACTGACATAATTTACAATGAAAAGCACAAAAAACTTACATCAGGATCACTATAGCACTGAAGAATTTTAATGGATCCGTCATCCATACATTGATAAACAGAGACGCGATTATTGCCAGCAGTTGCAAACACTTGTGGTTGACCATCACGTAGGTGCTGATTAAACTGTACCCCAAATATGGGCTGGCCATGATCTTCTTTTAAATAACATCTGAAGGGAACAAACAGGGAACAATTACTCTACAGGTAATAATACCTATTAATAAATCAAAACAAGAATACGTACATATACAGGTGTCCCATTGCTTTGTGTATGTTTGCGTTATGTGACATCTCCATGTCATGTCCCATTTCTAATAATAATTCAATTCCTTATGTGAGACATACATTTACAGTACGAGTTCAGTGCCATTCACAAAATGTACAGTACTTAAGACTTGGTATTGTAGATGCCATGAGCCTGGAATGCATCTCTTATATAAAGTCAGGGACACCTGTCCATCTACAGTGAGAACATTTAAGTACTGCATGACTAGTTTGCATGAGGGCATAATCAAGCCTATTTTTATATAGGGGAGCAAAATGAGTACATAGAACTAGAATGACCAATGAACTACTGCAACTGATTTCTTGCATGCAAGATGAGGAACTACAATTTCATATGCCTCTGTAATCTTTTGATTACCACCTACAGAACAGAAATAGGGTGCATAATAAAGCTATCAAGCTAAACTAAGATGGCAGCAGCTGGAAATCAAAGTACATATCCAAACACTATCTCAACATTTAGGTAATAAATATAATACTGCACTGTCAAGGTTTAAAATACTACATTAAAGGACACCACAAACCTAACTTTCATCCTGCTGCCACAAGTAGGTCATCAGACACTATTTTATACACTGTACAGTTATACCTCATCCTACGACTCTCAGATTACAAATTTCTGAGCTTTCAGTCACATTAAATTATCACATGTTTCAACCTACACTCTGAATTTTCTGACTTATGACTTGAATTTATGTTGAAATTTCCAGCAATACACATACATAAATGATTCTTGATCCTTTGCAGTATTATTACATATGTGGGGGAGTGCTAAATCTGTGGGAATAATACAACACCTGGGGAATGAGAGGCAATCAGATTTAATCCAAGGAAGAGGAGGGTAGTTCCAATTCCTTGGACCAAGAGCCCTTCACCATCATTAAGGACCCTCCTCCCTTGAAGGGTCAGTGATCTGTTAGCTTCCTGAACTGTTATATTACTGAAGTAATTTTACCACTAAACTGCACTGTAAGTGCAAAGACACTAAGCAATGAAGAAACTGAAGGTAAGTTTTCCATATTACATGTTCTTAATTTTGATAAAATGTTAATTTGATTGTTTATAGTTTGTAAACGTTCTGGTGGTTTGAATCATAAGTCTTAACAATACATGCTGCAAGGCTCTGGTGGTTCAAATTGTAACTTTTAATGATCATATTAATGACCATATTATACAATGCTTGTAGCTAGAATCATGACTCATAATGATCCATGGTAAAATATTAATTAACTTACTTATTTTTTAACTTTGTAACCACATATGCCACAAATCACTAATTTGCAGTTTATATTATGGCCACCAAGAAACATTTTGAATAAGTGTCTTTAATACCACTCATTGGCCTTATGCCTCCAGTTTGCAAAGTGTTAGTTTTCTCGCCTTAAAGAAAATAATGACTTATTTCTATGCAGTATAAACTTTTCTTCTTTCTTTTTCAATGTGCTTGCTCACTGTAGGTAACAATACTGACAATGAATATGATAAAAAAATTACAAATTGGTTGTTTTGCAATTTTATGCAAATTATAAAGAATAAATCACCGAAAATCAATCCTAAAATAACGAGTTTTTTATACAATAAAAAATAATAAATCATATATTGATTCATTTTTATTTGATTGAAACTATATGGTATCAGGAGTTTTTTTAATCACACTGGCCATCTCCCACCAAGGTAAGGTGAACCGAACAAGAAGAAACACTTTCACTATCACTCACCCCATCACCATCTTGCCAGTGGAGTGTTGACATTACAATTCAGATGCCCCACCAAACTGCAATATCCACACCCCTCCTTTAGAATGCAAGCACTGTACTTCCCACCTCCAGAATTCAAGTCCAGCTAATCAGTTTCCCTGAATCCCTTCATAAATGTTACTTTGCTCACACTCCAACAGCACATCAAGTGATAAAAGCACTTGCCTCCACTCACTCCTATCAAACATGCTCACACACACCTGTTGAATGCCCAAGCCCCTCTCTCAAACTTTCAATGAGCCCTACCCCTCCTTCCCTCCACTACAAATTTATACACTTTCCAAGTCATCCTAATTTGCTCCAGTGTCTAAAAATGTACAAACCACCTCACTAACCCCTCCTCACCACCTCTGGATATCCAAACTATGACTTCTCTGCATAATATTCATACCACACACTACCCTCAGACATGACATCTGAACTGCCTCCAGCCTCCACCTCATTGCCATGTTTAAAACCTCCATGAATAATGTTCTGTCTCCACAGATGCCTCAAAGCACCACCCACCTTTTTCACTTTATCAATTCCATGGTTTCCCTTATCTTTCACAGACCCGTCTGCCAACAAATACAGTGGTACCCAGACTTACGATGGTCCCCAAACTCACCCGTTTATGTAAGTTTATTTTTTTAAATGCTTTTGTAAGTGTAATTTTGGGGGTCTAAAAGGACTAGTCTATTTTACATCATTCCTTTTGGGAATAAATTCGTTTGGTAATGGCACTTGAACAGCATTCTGGAATGAAAAAATATCGTAAGTCGGGGTACCACTGTACTCAGAAATATTCGAACATATTCATTTACTCCATACTCCCTCTTTCCAATCTAATAACCAGTCTTTCATCACCTTGCTCTTTCCTATGTTCATTTTCAATCTCCCTCTATTACATACCATCCCAAATTTGTCCCCAACCTTAACAACTTCTCTTCAATCTTCCAAAAGCACAGTGTCAGCAGAAAAAAGCAATTGTGACATTCCCACTTTGTATAAGATTATTTTTTAATCCCACACCTCTCCCCAACACCCAAGCATTCACTTCTTGTACAACCCTGTCTATAAATATGTTGAACCACTATGGTGGCATCACACAACCCTGTCTGAAGCCTACTTTTACTTGAAAATAATCTATCTCCATCTCCATCTCTCTCAACCTGAGCCTCACTATCCTCATAAAAACTCCTGACTGCTTCAAGTAACCTACCATCTGTTCCATACACTTGCAACATACGCCACATTGCTTCCCTGTCCACCCTATCATATGCCTTTTCCAAATCCATAAATGCAATGAAAACTTCCTTACATTTATCTACATATCTTACTTATACAGTGGACCCCCGAGTAACGAGCATAATTCATTCCAGAAGCCTGCTCAAGTGCTATTACCGAACGAATTTACTCCCTTAAGGAATAATGTCAAGTAGGTTAGTCTATTTCAGACCCCCAAAAATACACTTACAAAAGCACTTACAATATTATACTTACATAATAGTACAATTTCCGGGGTGCTCGTTACTCGGGGGTCCACTGTATGTTTTAATGTAAACACTTGGTCTACACATCCTTTATCCTTCCTAAAACTTTCTTATTCATATGCAAACCAGCTCTGTTGTACCCTTAATAATTTCAATAATAACTACCATATACTTTACCTGGTATACTCAACAGGCTTATTTCCCTAGAATTCTTACCCTTTTCCTTTATACAATGGAACTAAGCACACTCTGCCAATAACATAGGTACCTTCCTCTCTTTCATACATACCGTGGACCCTCGGTTTTCGTACAGCTCCCAACTCAAACAATTATGCAAGTGCATTTTTGTAAGTGTATTTTTGGGGTCTGAAATGGACTAATCTAATTTACATTCGTCCTTATGGAACAAATTCGTTTGGTAACAGCACTCGAACAGCATTCTGGAAAGAATTATTGACGAAAACCGAGGATCCACTGTATATTGAACAAATGCACCAACCACTCCAAAACTATATTCCCACATGCTTTTAACATTTGTCTTAATCCCATCATTACCATTCTACCCACTGCTTATCACCCCTCCCCTACACTTGAATATGGGTCTTCCTCATGCCTAAAAGATGTTAAACCTCCTTGCCCAGTGCATGAAATCACTGACTCCCTCTCTTCATCAACATTTAACAGCTCCTCAAAATATTCCCTACATCTTCCCAGTACTTCCATCTCCCCATCTAATAACTCCCCTCATTTATTTTTAACTTAAATCCAATTGTTCCCTAAGCTTTCTGAATTTTTTAATCTCACTCCAAAACTTTCTCTAATTCTCAACAAAATTTTTTGATAAGACCTCACCCACTTTCTCATTTGCTTTTCTTTTATACTCCCTTACCATTCTCTTAACTTCTCTTTTACTCTCCATATACTCCACCCTCATTATATCACTTCTGCTTTGTAAAAACCTCTCATATGCTAACTTTTTCTCCCTTACCACTCTCCTTACCACGTCATTCCATCAATCCAAACCCACCCTTCTATGTCCACAAACTTCTGCTGCAGTCACTATACCTAAAATATATTATTGTAGTATATAAAATAGAAAAAAGGTATTTATAGCTATACAAATAAAGGAATGTAAAAGGAGAGCAAATAAGAGAGTAGGTGAGATTCTTTCAACAAATTTTGCTGAGAATAAGAAAAAGTTTTGGAGTGAGATTAGTAAGTCAAGAAAGTAAAGGGAACTAATAAATTTGACAGTTAAATATAGTAGAGAAGAGTTATTAGATAGAGTTGGAAGTATCGGAAAGATGGAGGGAATATTTTGAGGAACTGTTAAATGTTGAAGAAGATAGGGAAGCAGGGCAGGGAGGTATAACATCTTGTAGAAGTTGGGAAGAGCCAGTTGTGTGTGTGGGGGAGGTGCATGAGGCAGTGGGTAGAATGAAAGAGGGTAAAGCAGCTGGGATTGATGGGATAAAGAAAGAAATGTTAAAAACAAGTGGAGATATAGTTTTGGAATGGTTGGTGCTTTTATTTAATACAGTGGAACTCGTTTGATCGCCCAGTTTCGTGGATTGGTTCCACTTTTTCCATCTAAATTTTGTTCGCAACTCACCTCGGTTTCTAGAGTTGACAATGGTCCGTGAATGCTGCTTTCCGCCCATCACTCTGCCACCAGCGCGAGTGAATCAGCTGCCTTGTTTACGTTGAGAGCATCACCGCACGTTCAGCCGAAACATTTTGTAATAAGCCATTGTTTTTGTGCTTGTTTATTGAGTCGACTCTAAATAACCTCCATGGGGCAAAGTTCAGTCAGCCATTTGATAAGAAGCAGAACACAATAGAATTCAAAGAAGTCGAGCTAGTACAAAGTGGCGTCAGGTGCCCGATCTTGCCAGAATGACTGGGAAATCCGCATCAACGTCAGTTCCATCCTGGAAAGAAATCAAGAAGCTGATGTTGCTAAGGTAAATGTGCTAATGAACAGAGATCACAAACATCAAGATGATGAGAAGTTCTTGGTGTGATCAATGAAACAGTTAGCGGAGATAGTGTTTGGTCGATAATTCGATCTCGTAAAGAAATGCCTGAATGAGTGCAGTCACTCAAGCTGACCCAAGTGCAAGTAAAAGACAAGAAGGAAGTAACCCTGGAGAGGGCTTTGATACCTGAATCCTTATGGAAGGATTCCCTTCAAAACAATAACTTCTCCTCCTCCCTCACGTCTTCATACGCCAACAAGAGTCTTCAATAAAGGTAAGTGATGTTAAATGTTCATTTATCCATTTCATTAGTCATTTATATTTATTTCTCATTGTTTTCTGTATGTAAAACTATAAAATGTATTTTTGTTAATATTTTGGTGTCTGAATGGATTAATTGTTACATTATTCGGGAAATATTGCTTCAGTTTTTGTACAATTCGGTTTTCGTCAGACTTTCTGGAACGAATTAATCACGAAAACTGAGGTTTCACTGTAAATGTATGGAAAGGGGGAAAGTACCTAGGGACTGGCAGAGAGCATGCGGAGATCGAATCCCCGGTACGGCTGGATAACATTACGACGTTTCCTTAAAACACCTGTTGTCCATGTTCACCCATCAGTATAAAATGGGTACCTGTGTGTTAGTCAACTGGTGTGGGTCGTATCCTGGGACAAAACTGACCTAATTTGCCCGTAACACTCAGCATAACAAACTGCTTTCTATATAGTAGTATGTCATTGATGTCAGCTAGGCCTGTATACCTTGTACATGTACTTGTAGAAATAAAGATATTATTATTATTATAACAAGGAGGCTTTAGGAAGGGTAGGGGTGTGTAGACCAAGTGTTCACAGTGAAGCATATAGGTGAAAGTCAGTGGACCCCAGTAGTAAACTTCACTCCTGAAGTTGCTCATGCATTACGAAGATTACTCCTTAAGGAAAATTTCACGTAGGTTAGTCTATTTCAGACCCAAATACACTTCCACAGAACTTACAAATTATACTACAATGCACGATTTCAGGGTTTCGTAACGAGGTCCACTGTATTTAGATAAGAAGAGTTTCTTGGGTGATAGGAGCAATGTGACAGATGTTGGAAATGTATGGAATGAGTGGCAGGTTACTGAAAGCAGTTTTTAAGAGAATAATGAGGCTTAGGTTAGAGCATGTAGAAGAGTGAGAGTTTATTTCCCAGTGAAAGTAGGCTTTAGACAGGGATGCATGATGTCACGATGGTTGGTCAATATATTTATATATGGGGTTGCTAATTTGTAAAATAGATATCGGTCCCTATCAATTCAGATAATTTCAGAAATTGCCATGGAAAATTGTATAAGAACACTTAAACATGAGGTTCTAACTGTTGTTGTTCTATGACAACAGCAACTAAAAAATGCCTGGTTTTCATTATAACGTTGCACAAGCCAGAAATATCATTATTATTATAATCAAAAGAAGCACTAAACCACAGGGGTTATATAGCAAGCCAGAAATAGCCTTATTTTAAGGCCTGGTTTCTCCCTTCAAGGGCAAAATGCCTATCCAGAAAATAGATATCTTGTAGTTTAGAATCTGCTCTTTCTAATGAAGCTTGTGTTGCCTTTTTGCTATTGGTCTTCAAAAATGGCCTAAAATTCACTGTGAGGTCTGTGAGGGCATTTTTAGGTACCATTAACACAGGAACTAAAAACGTTTGGAGTCTGATATTTTAGGATTGTGACAATGTCCACTTGGGTCGCTAGCTACAATAATGTCATACTAAAATAATGCTTTCCTTTAGAGATATAGGCAACTGAATTCAAGATTCAATTTTGCACAACAGATTGTTTTGCCTACTTTGGTTTCATACTGTGAAAAAATAAAAGCATGTAAGTTTTAGAATTCCCATTTTTGAAATCAGCTCCAAAAGTTGTATAGACATGACTACTTACACAACTTTTACTCTTCAAGATCTGCCTCAGCAATAACATGAACATGTTAAATGTGTCCCGCCGTGAAATTTTCACCTGCCTCCATTCTGAGGGCCATAGCATTACTACTACTGCATATCATGAACTAAAGTTTTCCCAAAGTTACTTTGATATACATGCCAAACTTCATGTAAAATTTTATCGAAACTGGAGATGGTCAGGTAGGGACTATTTTCAAAATTGGTCCACTTGACATGGAATGATCCTAACTGTGAACAGTATTGAATCAAAATGTAATATTTTAAATACTGAAAAATGGGTCCAAGCCCTGAGCTCCAGGAATATAACCTTGTCTCAAAAGAATAAAAGGACACGATACCATAACAGAAACAATATACAAATAACCCGCACATAGAAAACAAACTTATGAAGATGTTTCTGTCTGACTTGGACCAATAACTAGTCATGACTAGTTTATGATCCAATTTGGACTGAAATGCTGTCATGAGTTTCAGTGTCCTATGTGCATGTTATTTATGTATTGTAACTCCGTCTCAAAATGAAACTATTTACGATTTTTTGACTTACTACTTTTCTCAGGATGCATCAAGTCATAAGAGAAAGGTATGGTTGTACTCTACTGTATTATGTGCACAAACTGAAGCCATAGCAATATTAGAAGATTTAACAAGTATAAGACCTACACAAATTTATATCCCATTTTGACAGGTGCAGGGGTCTTCTTGCGTCTGCGTTTGTTACGTCCTTTCCTTCGTAGTGTTGGTGTACCACTGCGAGAGGTATCAGCATTAGAACCACTTCCTACACTTGAAGTATCATCCTGGTGTAGATAATGAAGTTATAAATTATGTGCCAGTTAGGATTAGTACACTTAATGCAAATGCAGCAGTGACAAAAAGAGGATAAAATGAGATTTATCAAAGGCTAAAAGATAGGAAGATAAAATGTTCTAGTGGAAAAGTAATACAATACTGTATGTACTTCTCTGCAGAGCCGGATTAAGATTTTGTAGGCTCCTGGGCTTCAGGTAAAGTTAAAAAAATATTAAATTTATTTTTACAAGGCTAACCTCAATTAAAATTTAAACATTTGCTTTCCGTAATTTCTTGGAATAAAATTCCTCCAGAACATCAGTAAATTGTAAGTTGTTGAGAACATTGTTTTCAATTACCACGAGAGCTAGTCTGTTTGGTCGTTCTTGTGCCATTGTCGATCTATGTACATTCTTTAGATGATAATAATAATATCTTTATTTACTACAAGTACATGTACAAGGTATACAGTAGTGATGTATCGGATATTTGCATCCGCATCCGCATCTGCGGAACATCCGCACAATTTCTTACATCCGTATCCGCATCCATATTTCACAGCAAACAGATATCCGCATATACATCCGCATCCGAAATCCGGAACATCCGCACAATTTCTTACATCCGCATCCGTAAAATGAGTAAGACATCCGTATACACATCCACATACCAGATATCTAAATTTTTCACATCCGATACATCCCTAGTATACAGGCCTAGCTGACATCAATGGCATACTACTACAGTGGATCCCCGGAGTTCGTGAGCGTTGGAGTTCGTGATGTTTTTTCGCGAAAATTTTGGTTCGGTGTTCGCGAATCCGCTCGGAGTTCACGATTCGTCCCGAACGCGTATGCGTGGCCTGAGCGGGCCCGGGCACTAAATTCAGTGTCAGTGTGCTATTGTTTACCAGCGAGCGACCGCCACCAACGCATTCATACCATATATAATGTCATTATTCCAGTGTTTTTAGTGCTTGCAACTGCTAAATAAGCCACCATGGGCCCCAAGAAAGCTCCTAGTGCCAGGCCTGTGGTAAAGAATGTCAGAAATACGGTAGAATTGAAGGAGATCATTGCAAAATATGAAAGTGGAGTTCATGTGGCTGAGCTGGCCAGGCAGTATGGCAAAGCCCATTCAACCATCACTTCCACTGTGGCCAAGGGAAAGGAACTCAAGGACGCTGTTGTTGCAAAAGGTGCAAGTATGGTCACAAAACAGAGATCTCAAGTGCTGGAAGAAGTGGAGAGGTTATTGTTGGTGTGGATCAACGAGAAACAATTACCAGGAGATAGTGTTACGCAGGCGATATGTGAAAAAGCAAGGCAGTTGCATGATGATCTCATCAAGAAAATGCCTGCAACGAGTGCTGAAGTGAACGAATTTAAAGCCAGCAAAGGCTGGTTTGACAGATTTAAGAAGCGTAGTGGCATACATAGTGTGATAAGGCATGGTGAGGCAGCCAGTTCTGACAAAAGTGCGGCTGAAAATTACGTGAATGAATTCAAGGGGTACATAGAGGCTGAACAATTCAAACCCCAACAAGTGTTCAATTGTGACGAAGAAATGCCAAACAGGACCTTCATTAGACACGAGGAAAAGGCACTCCCAGGACACAAGCCTATGAAAGACAGGCTAACTCTCATGTTGTGTGCTAATGCTAGTGGGGATTTTAGTGGTGTATCACTCTGAAAATCCCCAAGCATTTAAGAGATGCAGTGTCGCCAAGGCTAATTTGTGTGAGATGTGGAAGTCTAACAATAAGGCATGGGTCACTAGGGAAATTTTCTTAGATTGGTTCCATGAAGTGTTTGGCCCAGTGTGAAGAAATATCTCGAGGAAAATAATTTGCCACTTAAGTGCCTCCTGATAATGGACAATGCTCCTTGAAATCCTCGAGACTTGGAAGAGCAAATTGTGCAGGACTTTAAGTTCATCAAAGTGAAGTTCTTGCCCCCAAATACCACTCCTCTCCTCCAGCCCATGGACCAGCAGGTCATTTCAAACTTTAAAAAACTCTACACCAAAGCAATGTTTCAAAAGTGCTTTCAAGTGACCACAGACATTAATTTGACCCTAAAAGAGATTTGGAAAAATCATTTCAATATCCTGAATTGTGTAAACCTTATAGGTAAGGCTTGGGAGTGACTACCAGGACTTTGAACTCTGCCTGGAGAAAATTGTGGCCAGACTGTGTCCCAGAGAAGGATTTTGAAGGTTTTGGGGATGAGCCTCAGAACCCTGAGCCTGAGCATGTTGTGGAAGAAATTGTGGCACTGGGCAAGTCCATGGGGTTGGATGTTAGTACCGAGGATGTGGAACAGTTGGTGGAGGAGGACAATGAAGAGATAACCACTGAAGATCTGCAAGAGCTTCAACAGCAACAGAAAACAACAGACCACAGTTCAAGAAAATGGTTCAGAGGAGGAGGAGGAACAGAGATGGAGGAAGTTGCCTTCTTCAAGGATTAGGGAGATCTGTGCTAAATGGACTGCTGTGCAAGGCTTTATGGATGAATATCACCCTAACAAAGCTGTTGCAGGCCGTGCTGGCAACCTGTACAATGACAATGTGGTGTCCCATTTCAGGGATGTTTTAAAGAAACGCCAAACACAGAGCTCCCTGGACAGATTTTTTTTAAGAGAGGGGTCCAGTGACTCTCAACCTGGTCCTAGTGGCATTAAAATAAAAAGGCCAGTAACCCCAGAAAAGAACTTGGTACCTGCAGTGTTACTGGAAGGGGATTCCCCTTCCAAATACTAGCAACTCCTCCATCCTCTTCTCTCTCAGTCTTCCACACATCAACAACTCTTCAATAAAGGTAAGTGACATGTTATTGTACTAGTTAATGTTTATTTCTTATTGTTTTCTGTGTAATTTAATGTACAGTGGACCCCCGGTTAACAAAAAAACTTCATCCCAGAAGCCTGCTCAAGTGCCATTACCGAACGAATTTACTTCCTTAAGAAATAATGTCACGTAGGTTAGTCTATTTCAGACCCCCAAAAATACACTTCCACAAGCACTTACAATATTATACTTACATAATTGTACGATTTCCGGGTGTTCATTAACCGGGGGTCCACTGTATATTTGTTGTACAAAAATATTTTATTTTAATACTTTTGGGTGTCTGAAACGGATTAATTTTATTTCCATTATTTCCTATGGGTAAAATATTCGGAGTTCGTGATATTCAGTGTTCGCCGGGCCCTCTGGAATGGATTAATCTCCGGGGGTTCACTGTACTTATTTCTTTCTACAGATGCCTCAACACCTACTTTCCCTCCCTCCCTCCTCTTCTCTTTGTCTAAGCTATAGTTCACCTCATCTTTCATTGAATCATCTGCCAACATATCCACTCCCAAATATCTGAATACAGTGATCCCTTGAGTTACAATAATAATCCATTCAAGAAGACGTAATGTACCTTAAAACTATTTAACTCACCCCAAAATACAGTGGTACCTCGAGTTACGATATTTTTTCGTTCGAGAATGCTGTTCAAGTGCCATTACCAAACGAATTTATCCCCATAAGGAATAATGTAAAATAGACTAGTCCTTTTACACCCCCAAAAATATACTTACAAAAGCATTTTAAAAAATAAACTTACATAAAAGGGCGATTTTGGGGACCATCGTAACTCGAGGTACCACTGTACATGGTTTTATTGTAATTCGTTCCAAGACGTCAGAACACAACCATCCTGCCCTTGGATACTTTGTTGTTTAAGCACTAAGGTTTTCTGAGTGGTAAATAAACATAGGGCAGGGCAGGCAGGTATTGTAGGGGGGAAGCATGTAGAGCAAGGAAGAGTAAGCATGCATGGCAGGCCAGGCCAGGCCAGTGCAGGTAGAGCAGGACAGAGTTTGAGCAAGCAGGCAGAGATTGATAAAGAATTGTAAGCTTAATATTTACACTCTTGTTGTCGCAGTCTCCTGCTGCCTATGTCAGGTACATGTAGTGTTCCTTGCACCTTCCCTCACTTCCTCCCAATCACCTCCAACACACCCTCCACCATCAACTATAAGGCATTTACATCACCCTGTTTTGCCTCTTGACTGAGGCCCATCCATGTGCATCAACCATTGTACACGTATTGTACCTCACATTTTTCATTGCAACTCAAGACCATCGTAACTCAGGGTACCACTGTACATGCACTTACTCCACATTTCCTCCGTCCAATTTGATATCCAGTTTTTTACTGGATATCATCCCTGTATCTTTCATGTTCACTTACTAACAAGCTTATCTTTACAAACCTTCCAAACCTACCCTCAACTTGCAACGTTTAGAAGCAAAAGGTCACAAATGTCTCCACTTATAAGATCATTATTGTAACCCCATCTTCCCAAGACTCCAAGAGGAAAATTAGAACCCCCTTGAAAACTGGGTATTCTTTAGAATTCCAAACACTTATCAAACAAATTTCAAGAAAATTGAAGACAGTAGAACATATACAAAGATGGACGCTGGAGTTGTGTACCTACAATGAGATTAGTGCACTACAGTGGCCCCTTATCTTTACCCAGAATCTTTTACCTAGGAATCTTTTTCCATAGGAATAAAATTAGATATCCTTAGACCCTCAAAATACACTACAAAAGCACTTACAAATGATACAAATTACATATTTCGTGAACAGCAACTCCACTGATATCTAACAAGTTCAAACTATTCAGTAAATTAACATTATACTTACTTTATTATACATTTATGAAAGATTTACAAAATCTAATAAAAATGCCTATGCCATAGGCTCTCACCCGTCTTATGATAGGTCCTTACCAAAGTGACACAATACTTTTGATATACGGTGATTGTAGTGATCAACCTAGTGTACAAAATTGGTATGACATAAACATTTAAGAATCTTTGAATATTAAGTAAATATTAAGATAATCTTTGTCTGAAAATCAGTTTAAGACTCAACTCAAAACCACTTACCCAAACCTAAATGATCATGCTATAAACTACTTTGAAAAATGCTCATTGTTACTTTCCTATACGATAATCTCAATTTTTAATAATATGTTACTATTAATAACAAAAAAGGCACAATACCGTGACTGGAACAATACACACACAACCGCACATATAAAGAGAGGAGCTTACGACGAGTTTCGCCGACTTGGACCATTTACAAAGTCACAGTGTGACTTTGTAAATGGTCCAAGTCGGCGCGTCGTAACTCCTCTCTATATGTGCGGTTTTGTGTAATGTTACTATTATGTTACCCTACTCATATTATAAGTTAATGTCAAAATGCTCAATGTTATTTTCCTTAAGATAATCTCAATTCCATATTATCATTCAAGAATCTTAACACCTGTAACAATCTAAGATCTAATATCATTATATAATAATTTAAACAGTAAAATTTCATCATACTGTAATTTTGAAAATAATTTTTAACTAGAATAAACTCAATAAATTTCTCTAATATTAAGTACATAGTTTTTAAGGACTAGAATAAGCTGCCCCTAATGCCATGGCATGTCAGTGGCTCTCCTTGCACTCAATTTACATTGTAACTTCCGATACCCATGTAACCTGCAATGAAATAAAATTTGTTTGTTTGTTTGTTTTCTATGTTCACTTACATAATTTCTTTCTTTTACAAACCCTTCCAAATTCCTCTATCAACCTTTGCAACTTGTCTTAAGAATCTCCCAAAAGAAGTGTCACTGGCAAAGATCAACTGTGAAAACTCCCACTTTGTATAAGATTCATTATCTTTTAATCCCACATCTTTCCCAACACCCAAGAATTATGAAAATTAGACACGTTTGCAACACCTGGGTATTTTTATTGTAGACGTTTCGCCATCCAGTGGCTTTATCAACACAAATTCAAGGACAAAATTGGAAGACAGTAGAACTATATACAAAAGATGAGGTAATCAGTCTTGGAGTTGGTGTGGCTTAGCATTGTATGTTGAGATTAGTGGATACAAACTACAGTGGACCCCCGGTTTACATAATTAATTAGTTCCAGAATGCTGTTCAAGTGCCGTTACCAAACGAATTTGTTCCCATAAGGAATAATGTAAATTAGATTAGTCCTTTTAGACCCCCAAAAATACACTTACAAAAGCACTTACAAAAATACACTTACATAATTGTTCGAGTTTGGAACAGTACGTAAACTGGGGGTCCACTGTATATCTTAATCTGACTCAGATTCAAATTCTTTATTTCTAGTAATATTACAAAGTGGGGTGTACTTATACAGTGGTACCCCGGTTTGATATTTTTCATTCCAGAATGCTGTTCAAGTGCCATTACCAAACGAATTTATCTCCTTAAGAAATGTTGTAAAATAGACTAGTCCTTTTAGACCCCCAAAATTACACTTACAAAAGCATTTAAAAAAATAAACTTACATAAAAGGGTGAGTTTGGGGACCATCGTAAACCGGGGTACCACTGTATTATTATACATTTTATGAAGTAGATATTACAAGATGGCCAATAATATGCCTAGGCTTTTCAGGCAGTCTTATGATAGGTCTTACTCAATAGTGACACAATGATTATACTGATAGTAAGGTTAGGTAATTGTAGTGATTAACTAGGTTTACAAAATTGAGGTACTGAAATTCAAACATTTAAGAATTTAACAATTACTGTAGTTTATATATTAATGGTAAAGGTGATGTATTGGCATAATACCGTTTCTATATTGGAGTGTCTTAGGCAAACTTATGACTAGCTTAAGAATTATGAGGCAATAGTTGTATTAGAATTTTGGTTAGTCATGTGCAAATTAAGGGGAATCACAGATATCAATAAGTGTATTTAGCTACCGGTTGGGTGCGTAAGTGAGATAAGATGTTTTTTAACAGTGCTTTTGAAAATGGAGGTTGTGTCTGCAGTTCTAGAGTTTTCAGGCAGTGAGTTCCAGATTTTAGGCCCTTTTATGCGCATTGAATTTTTGTATAGATTTAGTCGGACACGGGGAATGTCAAAGAGATGTTTGTGTCTGGTATTATGTCTATGGGCCCTGTTACAACTGTCAAGGAAGTGTTTTAGCTCAGGGTTAAAGTTGGAATTTATGGTTCTATAAATGTAGATAGCAAGTAGTAAGTATGGATGTTCTGAACAGTGAGTAGGTTTAGGTCTTTGAACAGTTATTTAATATGGTTGATCAGGCTCTGATCCAACATGAGGCCTGGTCACAGACCGGGCCGCAGGGGCGTTGACCCCTGGAACTCTCTCCAGGTATACTGCTACTCTTAACTCTAGTTCTCTCATATAATAATAATAATAATAATAATAATAATAATAATAATATCTTTATTTCTACAAGTACATGTACAAAGTATACAGACCTAGCTGACATCAATGACATACTATATAGAAAGCCATACACATACAACCCGCCTTTTTTTGTTATTTATATATAGAAAGCCGGTTGTTATGCAGAGCATTTCAGGCAAATTAAGTCAATTTTGTCCCAGGATGCGACTCACACGCCCAATGTTTCTCTCCTCGCTGGGAATCGAACCCAGACCCCCTCACCATGTGAAGCAAGAGCTTTAGCCACCAAATATGTCTGAATTAACCCCCATTTATTCTCCACTGAAATTCTCCTGCCTGCCTTAGCTTTGTTTCATTTAATGCTAAATTCTTTATTTTCTTTATGCAGTATACATATAATGTGGTTTACATGTAATAAAATATTGTTAGGCACAAAAGAAAGCCACTAATATGTGGTGCATTTCAGGCTAAACCATTAATCTTTTCATTCACATTAATAATCAATTTCTTCTCATCTATACTACACCCATATACAATGTATGCATGAATTAATGCATATATATATATATATATATATATATATATACATGCATGCAAGCATACATGCATACATGCATACAAGCATGCATGCATACAAGCATGCATGCATGCATGCATGCAAGCATGCATGCATGCAAGCATGCATGTATGCAAGCATGCATGTATGCAAGCATGCATGTATGCAAGCATGCATGTATGCATACATAAATGCATATATACATGCATTAATGCATGTATGAAAGTAAGTTTATTTAGACCCAGGTACACATACTCAATACTAACCCACATTAAGACAAACAGGTTGATCTGTATATTTCGACCCACTTCTGGGGTCCTCTTCAGCAGATCCCAGAAGTGGGTTGAAATATACAGATCAATCAACCTGTTGTTTGTCTCCATGTGAGGTTATTACTAAGCACTGACAAGTGTTCATTACACTTTAGTTATTCACATAGCATTATGTATATATAAGTCAAGAGGATGACTGACTCACCAAGTCATCCCCAGAGTCACCAGCCACTGAGTTACTGTCACCGTTGGGGAGAGTCATCTGTGCACCTAACAAGGTCTAGGTGTGCAATGATGGTGTCAACATTGTTATGCAGCAGCAGCTGCAATGATGGCGCCCTCCTCTCCTCTTGCTGGGAAAATTCAATCACACAAATATGCACTCGCCCGTACCACTAATGCCTATTTATCCCTGTATGCTCCTCCTTCTCTCGCTTCTACCGCTCTATTCTCCTCAATTTTGCATTAATTCCGCCTACGTGCAAGCACACGTCGATACTAAGGAACTAGAGGTATATGGCTGCATATAATGGGACAAACTTCTTAAACAAATGCAAGAACTTACCAAACGGCTATTTAATATTGAGGGATGTTGTACTGGGAGGCCGCCATGCTGGGTACTGAAGGTGGCAACAACCAATCATAACTCTCAATACTTCCTACTCTACCAGTCATTGGTCATCTTACTACCATATCTTCATTTACCGAACATGGGTATTGCCATAAACCCTTACTAAGTTTATAAGTCAATTTTGAACTAGGCTTTTTCCTACATAACATACAATTTTCTTTACAATGGTCTTGATGGCATATAAATGTTATAGTCGTATAAAAAGTCTATTATATAGATTTAATCCAGAAGAACCCAATAAATTCAATGTCTTATTTCCTTTACCATCTTAATTACACTTTAATATTCCTGTTCCTCATTTTTCAAATTTTACACTTCTTCCCATCAACAATATCATAATATAAACTGCCAGTTCTTCCCATCAACAATATCATAATATAAACTGCCAGTTCTTCCCATCAACAATATCATAATATAAACTGCCAGCTCTTTTAAGAATGCTGATTTCTCATTTAAATCACGGAGAAGCGCTAAACACGTAGGGGTATAGCGCCTGGGGAATTGTGAGGCATTCAAATTCGATCCAAGGATCCTGTCCCTTGGATCAAAAGCACCTCACCGGGCTCTGGTGGTCTGGTGGCTAAAGCTCTCGCTTCACACGGCGAGGGCCTGGGTTCGATTCCCAGCCAGGGCAGAAACATTGGGCGTGTTTCTTTACACCTGTTGTCTATGTTCCCCATCAGTAAAATGGGTATCTGGGTGTTAGTCGACTGGTGTGAGTCGCATCCTAGGACACTGACCTAATTGCGCGAAATGCTCAGCATAACAAGGGACTTTCTATATAGTAGTATGTCACTGATGTCAGCTAGGCCTGTATACCATGTACATGTACTTGTAGTAAATAAAGATATTATTATTATTATTATTATTATTATTACTTCCCTGGAGGGGTTAAGTGCTGAATATATAGTGCACAACTGTTGAGTCGTCTCCCCGATGTCTTACTCTCCATCAATTTTTGCACTAATTAGCATATGCAATATACTCAAGAGAAGTGTCTTCATGCTGGTGAAAGAGCTCTTGATCCAAGAAATTAGAGCTACTCTTCTCTTTGTTAGGTAAATGGACACAAGTGCAACTAATATGACAATTTATTGTGGCAACGTTTCGCTCTCCAGGTACTTTGTCAAGCTGTTACAAACATAACAACATAAGACCTGCCTTGTATGGGCCAGTAGGCCTTCTGCAGTGTTCCTCCATTCTTATGTTTCCATCCCTTCGCCGGGAATCGAACCCGGACTCTCACCGTTTGAAGGGAGAGCTGTTGCCACTAGGCCACGGGGCACACTTCCTTTTCTCTAATCAACCCTAATTACTGAAAGTTTGAGCCATCGAGTCACAACAGAAGGACCCGAATTGAATCCCGGCACGAATCTAAGGAGCTATGTTGAAAATTATATAAAATACCGACAAGTTGATGATTAAAACATATTGTTCCAGACCATGGAGCTGAACTCTTCTCCAGGCTGAGGGACTCACCACCTTATCTTTATTTGTAATAATATTGGTAGAATTACCGACAATATGTTAAGTAAAAGGACACAAATGCAACTAATGTGACATTTTATTGTGGCAACGTTTCGCTCTCCAGGAGCTTTCTCAAGCCGTTACAAGCGATAATGGACATAGTGGGTTTATATATACTCTCGATATTTCAACCTCCAGCAGAAATATTTGTCTAACCTATTGTTATACTACCCTGGTATTTGTTTTATCACCTTTTACTCATGTGCATATTGATTGTTCTACCTTATTGTATTACTACTACTACTACTAATATCACTACTACTACCACCACTAGTATTTCACCTCACTTTGAGAGTATATATAAACCCACTATGTCCATTATCGCTTGTAACGGCTTGAGAAAGCTCCTGGAGAGCGAAACGTTGCCACAATAAAATGTCACATTAGTTGCATTTGTGTCCTTTTACTTAACTTATCTTTATTTCACTACTACACCTGCTGAATCTGTATTTGACTGAAGCCTCCTGTGTAAGCGAAACATTTCAACATTAAAGATACGCAACTGTTGCACATGTCTTAATCATCAAGAAGGAGCACTTCTGAAGTCCTACTGGCCCAAGCTAGTCAGGTTCAATTTACACCCACCTACACCCATTCATGTACTATTTGTCTAACCTATTTTCAAGCCACACAGTGGCTTCATCAGTCCTATACAAAGAAGAATAGTGAATATCAGAAGGAGTTTGAGGTAATCAGTTCCTCAGTCAGTGGAAAAATAAACAATGCAGTATAATACGATCCTTTATTAACAACGTTTCGCCCACACAGTGGGCTTTTTCTGGTCATAAACAGATTTGCCTGGGTGAATAGTGCATCAGTATTTATAGGGTGGAGAATGCTGGGTAGAACATAAGAACATAAGAATGGAGGAACACTGCAGAAGGCCTACTGGCCCATACAAGGCAGCTCCTTATCAAAACCACCACTACCTAAGAATTTACTCCTGTACTCACGACACTAATCAAACCCAGCCCCTCCCACTCATATATTTGTCCAATCTCTTTTTAAAGCCACCCAAGGTCCTAGCCTCTATCACCCTACTCGGAAGATTGTTCCACGCATCTACAACTCTGTTCGAAAACCAGTACTTGCCTATGTCCTTTCTAAATCTAAATTTATCCAATTTAAATCCGTTATTTCTCGTTCTTACTTGGTTCGATATCCTCAGTATTTTATTAATATCTCCTTTGTTTATGCCCATCATCCACTTGTACACCTCGATGATATCTCCCCTCATTCTACGTCTCTCCAGAGAGTGGAGATTCAATGCTCTAAGTCTATCTTCATACGGGAGATTTCTTATACTGTAAATCATTTTAGTCATTCTTCTTTGTATGTTCTCCAATGAATCTATATTCATCCTGTAGTAAGGAGACCAAAACTGAGCTGCATAATCCAAATGAGGTCTCACTAGTGATGTATAGAGCTGTAAAATAACTTTTGGACTTCTGTTGCTTATACTTCTTGAAATAAATCCTAGTAATCTGTTAGCCTTATTAAGAACATAAGAAGAACATAAGAAAGGAGGAACACTGCAACAGGCCTACTGGCCCATACTTGGCAGGTCCATGTCAAAACCAACCCACCAACAAAAATATTTGTCCAACCCATCCCCATCCAAGGAACAAACCCCGACAACCCCCCACAATAATTGTGCAAATCCCGCTCAAATCCAACCCTTCTCACTCACAAGAAAACAAAAATAAGGAACACTGCAGCAAGCCAACTGGTCCACGCTAGGTAGGTCCCCCTAAAACCCAAAACTAATCCCACAAACAAAAACTCCTACCCAACCCACCTACTCCATCCATGGAATATGCTTCGATAATCAGGGCATTATAAAACAGGGTACTGGAAGAGCTGAAGAACCTGGTCCATCACAAGAGCACCACAGGAGCTGAAGCACCTGGTCCATCACCAGGGCACTGAATAAGCCGAAACACCTGGTCCATCACCAGGGCACTGATAAGCCGAAGCACCTGGTCCATCACCAGGGCACTGAATAAGCCGAAGCACCTGGTCCATTACAAGAGCACTGAATAAGCCGAAGCACCTGGTCCATCACCAGGGCACTGAATAAGCCGAAGCACCTGGTCCATCACCAGGGCACTGAATAAGCCGAAGCACCTGGTCCATCACCAGGGCACTGAATAAGTCGAAGCACCTGGTCCATCACCAGGGCACTGAATAAGCCGAAGCACCTGGCCCATCACCAGGGCACTGAATAAGCCGAAGCACCTGGTCCATCACCAGGGCGTCGAAGGAGCTGACGCACCTGGTCCATCACCAGGGCACTGAATAAGCTCAAAGGAGAGAGATGACAGGAGAGAGAGGTGAGAATGAATTAGGAAGGAGAAAAATGAATGAACATGGGGGGGGGTAAAGGGGAAGGAAGAGAAGAGTGAGATGGTAGTAGGTAGGGAGGAAGAGAGGATGAAAGATGGGGAGATTTAGATGGGGAGGAAGAGAGGATGAAAGATGGGGAGAATTAGATGGGGAGGAAGAGAGGATGAAAGATGGGGAGAATTAGATGGGGAGGAAGAGAGGATGAAAGATGGGGAGAATTAGATGGGGAGGAAGAGAGGATGAAAGATGGGGAGGAAGAGAGGAGAGGGAGTGACGTGAGGAGACAGCATAACAAATGTTCAGGTATGGTTCATGCTGGAAACAGAACTATGTAATGCAACTATGCATGGCACCAACACACTTGCCCCGAATTAAGCGAAACAGTTGGTAGCACACTCCGCTCACACACTGAGGTCCGTGGTTTGATGCCCGGTGCGGGTGGAAATATTGGGGTAAGTTTCCTGCTGTCTCTGTTCATCTAGCAGTAAATAGGTACTTGGGTGTTAGTCGACTGCTGTCGAGACCAAATTAACCTAATTTGACCGAAACTCTGCATAACCAGGGACTTTCTACATAGTATGTCACACATGTCAGCTATGGTCTGTATAAGTTGTATCATGTACAAGGTAGAAATAAAGATTATTATTATTATTATTATTATTATTATTATTAGTAGTAGTAATATTCTCTCAGATTTTGCAGTCTCCTCATACAAACACAAACATTCTCTATAACCTCCCCCCTTCCCTTGGCTTTAGATTTCTGCTTACCATGACTCCCAAGTCTTTTTCACATTCTGTATGATCAAGCTCAACTTCACCTAGTTTATAAATTCGAGGGATATTTTCATTACCAACGACAAGCACCTTACACTTGTCCACATTGAACTTCATCTGCCACTTTTCAGACCAAGACATTAATTTATCCAAATCCTCCTGGAGTTCACTGTTATCCTCCTCAGAATGAATTATACGGCCTATTTTTGTATCATCAGCAAATTTACTCATGTCACTTGCAATTCCTTCATCAAGGTCATTAATGTAAATTATGAACAACAATGGGCCCAAAACTGATCCTTGTGGAACGCCACTAGTGACAAATCCCCATTCAGATTTGACCCCATTAATGGAAACTCTCTGCTTTCTATTGGTAAGCCATGCCTCTATCCATGCTAGAACTTTACCTCCTATACCATGAACTGCCACCTTTCTTAAGAGTCTCTTGTGAGGTACTCTATCGAAGGCCTTACTGAAATCCAAGTAAACTATATCATATTCTTTATCACTGTCTACTGCCTCAAATGTTTTATTGAAAAACGTCAGTAAATTTGTTAGGCAGGAACGACCTCTCGTGAACCCATGCTGAGATTCATTAATCAAATTATGTTCTTCAAGGTGACTTCTAATAATATCAGCTATAATTGATTCTAATAATTTGCCTACTATAGATGTGAGGCTTATTGGACGGTAATTTGATGGAATTGACTTATCCCCTGATTTGAATATAGGAACTACATTAGCTATCTTCCACATCTCTGGCACAATACCAGTTAGGATGGACGTATTAAACACATTCGTTAATGGCTGACTAAGTTCCATTAGGTTAGATTTGAGATGGACTTGTAAGTGACCGCCGAGAATGTTTGGTAGGTTGGATCTGATAAGGACCCCCATGGGACGGGCGGGTATGTATGTAGTTACGTAGGATAATGATGGAGAAGTTTCTTGGCAAGAGGTTCGGCTATGCTTGTTTCCATTACCTGACTTTATATTATCCAACCTGTTGACTGTGTCACCAACACCAGCTCCTGAGAAACACACCCTCTGTTTCACCTTCATATCTCTGTTACAGAAAGCACGGTCAATATTTTTCCATATCTTAGCTGTGAGTCAACGACCAGGTTGACTCACGGACTGGTCCTGACCCGGGTCTTCTCCATGTGGAGACCCGGCAGTGGCTCCCACAGGAGTGTCGGAGCTTGTACAGGTGATGTACCGTTTACACCCCCATAGTCTGGAACATTATTCCAGAGAATATTTTGCTCCATAGTCTGGAACAATGTTCCAGACTATGTAGCAAAACTCTTCTCCAGGTGGTGGGACTGACCACCTCAAAACTACGTTTTCAAGGGTGATGGACTGATTACATCGTCTTTACATCTCTACTGCTTCTTCTGCCTGCTATGTACACGATTGTAATAATATTGGTAGAATTACCGACAATATGTTAAGTAAAAGGACACAAATGCAACTAATGTGGTAGAAGTAGTAGTGATATAAGTCGTAGTAGTAGTAGTAATACAATAAGGTAGAACAATCAATTTGCACATGAGTAAAAGGTGATAAAACAATTACATGTGCAAATTGATTGTTCTACCTTATTGTATTACTACTACTACTACGACTTATATCACTACTACTTCTACCACCACTAGTATTACACCTCACTTGGAGAGTATATATATACCCTCTGTGTCCATGTATCGCTTGCAACGGCTTGAAAAAGCTCCTGGAGAGCGAAACGTTGCCACAATAAAATGTCACATTAGTTGCATTTGTGTCCTTTTACTTAACATATGTACACGATTGAAGAAGTCTACTTTGTAGTCGAAACGTTTCGGAATAAAGATACCTAACTGTTACACATGTTTTACTTAGCAACAGTCATTAGGTTAGTGGCATCAAAGAGCCTAGTGACTGAGCTAACAGCGTCTCTCGTGATTGTAAGCCACCTGCAGTAGATGAAGTTAGCATATCTAGCCAGAATTTTTGGCAGTGTCCTTATGGATGAAATATTTGGATATTTCTTAAACATTTATGAGGAGTCGTCTCTAAATTCTTGGATTTTACATTCAGGTACATAATGACGCAGGGCGTGAAAATAGTTCTGCTGAAAAATCTTACTTTTCGTTAGAACTACATCAGCTGGTGGTACAAATTCAAGGATGTTTTTTGTTACCTAGCTGAAACTGGATGGTAGTAACATCAGAGTCTGTAGATGAATGGTTCAAAGAACCGACAAGTTATGAATTAGACACATATGCAACACTTGGGTATCTTAATTGAGGAAACGTTTCGCCACACAGTGGCTTCATCAGTCCAATACAAAGTAGAAAGGTGTAAGGAGAGGAGGAGTTTGAGGTAATCAGTCGCTCGGCCTGGAGTGGATGTGTTCAGTCCATCTCCTGCTTCACCTCACCTGATTACAGCATATAAGCCACCTCTACGGCCTTGTGCTGCACTTCCAACAAGATTGATGGACTGAACACATCGACTCCAGGCCGAGGGACTGATTACCTCAAACTCTTCCTCTCCTTACACCTTTCTACTTTGTTTTGTATTGGACTGATGAAGCCACTGTGTGGCGAAACGTTTCCTCAATTAAGATACCCAAGTGTTGCATATGTGTCTAATTTATATAAAAGAGTCTGCGTATTATATCGGAGGTGCCATAGAGATTTAGCTCTTCTTGCATGATAGTATGATGGTAATAAGAACATAAGAACATAAGAAAGGAGGAACACTGCAGCAGGCCTGTTGGCCCATACTAGGCAGGTCCTTCACAATCCGTCCCACTAACAGAATATTTGCTCAACCCAATCTTCAATGCTACCCAAGAAATAAGCTTTGACAATTCTACCCACTCATGCGCGAGTCCCACTCAAATCCAACCCCTCTCACTCATGAATTTATCCAACCTAAATTTGAAACTACCCAAGGTCTAGCTTCAATAACCTACTAGGCAGACTGTTCCACTCATCAACTACCCTATTTCCAAACCAATACTTTCCTATATCCTTTCTAAATCTAAACTTATCTAACTTGAATCCATTATTGCGGGTTCTCTCTTGGAGAGATATCCTCAAGACCTTATTTATATCCCCTTTGTTAATACCCATTTTCCACTTGTATACCTCGATCATGTCTCCCCTCATTCTACGTCTTACAAGTGAATGTAATTTTAGGGTCTTCAATCTTTCTTCGTAAGGAAGATTTCTAATGCTATGTATTAATTTAGTCATTCTACGCTGAATGTTTTCTAACGAATTTATGTCCATTCTGTAATATGGAGACCAGAACTGAGCTGCGTAATCTAGGTGAGGCCTTACTAATGATGTATAAAGCTGTAATATAACCTCTGGACTTCTGTTGCTAACACTTCTTGATATAAATCCCAGTAATCTATTTGCCTTATTACGTACGCTTAGGCATTGCTGTCTTGGTTTAAGGTTGCTGCTTACATAACATAAGAACATAAGAAAGGAGGAACACTGCAGCAGGCCTGTTGGCCCATACTAGGCAGGTCCTTCACAATCCATCCCACTAACAGAATAATTGCCCAACCTAATTTTCAATTCTACCCAAGAAATAAGCTTTGAAGATTCTATTAACTCAAGTGCAGTCCCACTCCAAATCCAACCCCTCTCACTCATGAATTTATCCAACCTAAATTTGAAACTACCCAAGGTCCTAGCTTCAATGACCCTACTAGGCATCACCCCCAAGTCCTTCTCGCAATCTGTATGGCTAAGTTCTACGTTATTTAACTTATAAGTGCTTGGGTTATGGACACTCCCGAGCTTCAGAACCTTGCATTTATCTACATTGAACTGCATCTGCCACTTTTCTGACCACGAATTAAGTTTGTCTAAATCTTCCTGAAGTTCTATGACATCTATGTTTGAATCAATTATCCTACCTATCTTCGTGTCGTCGGCGAATTTGCTCATATCACTAGTAATTCCTCATCAAGGTCATTGATATATATTATAAATAACAATGGGCCTAAGACTGATCCCTGTGGAACACCACTTGTTACAAGTCCCCATTCGGATTTAACCCCATTTATGCACACTCTCTGCTTCCTATTGGTGAGCCATGACTCGATCCATGACAGCACTTTTCCCCCAATGCCATGAGCTGCCACTTTCTTTAACAGTCTCTGGTGCGGTACTCTATCAAAAGCCTTACTAAAGTCTAAATAAACAATATCGAATTCTTTATCGTGATCAACAGCCTCAAAAGCTTTACTGAAGAAGGTTAATAAATTAGATAGGCAGGAACGGCCCTCGTGAATCCATGCTGGGTATCATTAATCAAATTATGGTTATCTAGATGGCTTCTAATAATATCAGCTATAATTGACTCTAGTAATTTGCCTACAATTGAGGTCAGGCTTATTGGGCGGTAGTTAGACGGTAGTGACTTGTCCCCTGCTTTAAAAATAGGAATTACATTAGCCATCTTCCACATATCAGACACTACACCTGTTTGAAGAGATAAATTAAAAATGTTAGATATTGGTTCACAGAGTTCCATTTTGCATTCCTTAAGAACCCTTGCAAAAAGCTCATCAGGACCCGGCGATTTATTTTGTTTCAGTCGGTCCAGCTGTTTCATAATCATTTCGCTAGTGACTGTGATATTACATAATTTATCTTCTTCTGGGCCTCTGTAAAAATTAATTACTGGGATATTATTAATGTCTTCCTGTGTGAAAACCGAGAGAAAATAATTATTAAAAATAGAGCACATATCATTCTCCTTGTCAGTAAGATGCCCAAAGTTATTTTTAAGGGGACCTATCTTACCCCTAACTTTTGTTCTATAAACCTGGAAAAAACTTTTTGGGTTAGTTTTGAATCCTAGCAACTTTAATTTCATAGTCCCGTTTAGCTTTTCTTATTCCCTTTTTAACGCCCCTCTTAATGTCAGTATACTGATTTATAAGATGACCCTCACCTCTTTTATGCGCCTATAAATTCCTTTCTTCTGCCCTAAAAGATATTTGAGCCTATTATTCATCCATTTTGGGTCATTTCTACTTGATCTAATTTCTTTATACGGGATAAATGTTCTTTGGGCAGCCTGTATAGTGTTAAGAAAACTGTCATATTGATACCTCTCTTCTTCACCCCAGTCCACAGTTGATAAGTGTTCTCTAAGTCCATTATAATCTGCTAAGCGAAAATCTGGGACCATTACTGAATTATCCCTACTATCATACATCCATTCAATGCTAAAGGTAATTGACTTGTGGTCGCTTGAGCCGAGTTCCTCTGTAATTTCTAAATTATTAACAAGGGTTTCCTTGCTTGCCAGAACCAAGTCAAGTAGGTTATTTCCCTTGTAGGTTCTGTTACAAACTGCTTCAAAAGCAATCCTGAACTACTTCTAAAAAGTCGTTAGATTCTAAATTCCCTGTCATGAAATTCCAATCAATCTGACTAAAGTTAAAGTCCCTAAATTACTACGTTATCGTGTCTTGTGGCCTTAACAATTTCCTCCCAAAGTAGTCTCCCTTGTTCCCTATCTAAGTTTGGAGGACAGTAAACCACGCCTAAAATTAATTTTTCACACCCCTCTGAAAATTCTATCCAGACAGACTCTGTATGTGTTAATTCAGACTTTATACCGTTTTTATGCAACAATTTAAATGATCACGGACATAGAGTGCCACCCCACCCCCTTCCCGATACTTCTGTCTACTTGGAACAATTTAAAACCCTGAATGTGACATTCGGCAGGCAAGTCCCGATTTTCATATTAAACCATGTCTCAGTTATTGCAAAAACATCAATATTACCCGTACTTGCAACTAATCTCAACTCGTCCATCTTATTCCTAGCACTACGACTATTGGTGTAATATATATTTAGAGACCCTCCTTTCTTTTACCCTTCCTGCTCATCTCTGTTTTCCCTATACCTATTACTGTCCTTGTCATCTAGTGTCACTAGCTTTCCACTATCCACCTTATTCTGCCTATTACTAGTTCTCCTACAACTTATAATATTACTACACTGGGACTTCTCTGTTTTCCCCCCAAAACCCATACCACTAACTATTTCTAGTTTAAAGCCCTAACAGCTCCCTCCACTGCAGTTGCCAGTGCCCCCACCCCAGACCTGGATAAGTGAACCCCATCCCTGGCATACATGTCATTTCTGCCATAGAAGAGGTCCCAGTTGTCAATGAATGTTACTGAATTTTCATTACAGTATTTGTCCAGCCAGCAATTGACACCAATTGCCCTGGACAGCCATTCATTTCCAACTCCTCTCCTTGGCAAAATACCACATATGACAGGGTTCCCACCCTTCTTCCTAATTATGTCTATTGCTGACCTAAACCTGCTAGTCAGGTCCTCACTCCTACGTCTGCCAACATCGTTGCCTCCAGCACTGAGACAGATAATAGGATTGCTCCCATTACCTCTCATGATGTCGTCCAGACGGCTAACAATATCCTCCATCCCAGCCCCAGGAAAGCAAACCCTCTGTCTCCTACTCCTATCAATCAAACAGAAAGCCCTATCCATGTACCTAACCTGACTGTCCCCAACAACAACAATGTTTTTACCTTCCTTTGTGTCTTTCGTCGTGACGCTCCCAGAAGTCGACTCACATTCATCGGGTAGCACGGAGAATGGGTTCGATGTATCCACAACATTCTCCTGGGTCTTCGATGTTTCTACCTCTCCACCCGTCCTCTTGAGCCTTAACTTTGTCCCATGCGTTTTAGCCACTGTCCAGGTTCCTTTCTTGGCTTGAGGATTCTCAACAGAAGGATTACTACGAATCCTCTTGTTTTCCTCAGTCAGTCGCTGTATCTCAAGCTTAGCTACCCTCAGTTCTTCCTTCAGCTGCTGGTAGAGTAGCTCAAGAGAGGACATCTTCTTCAGATTGACAGAGAGCACACAAGACACGTCTTCACTGAGTTAAGTCAGGTCCACCACTGAGTTAAGTCAGGACTGACTATTGTAAATCTCACTGTGTCCCGGATCAACGAAATTCATTTGGAGTGATTTTCTTATCTTCCGCAGACTTCTGGTTGGAGGCCCAAAGCTATTTTTACAATACATTTGAAAGGTTAGGTTACATAAGAAAGGAGGAACGCTGCAGCAGGCCTGTTGGCCCATACTAGGCAGGTTCTTCACAATCCATCCCACTAAGAGAATATTTGCTCACCCCCAATTTTCAATGTTACTCAAGAAATAAGCTTTGATAATTCTATTTACTCATGTGCAAATCCCACTCAAATCCAACCCCTCTCACTCATGTATTTATCCAACCTAAATTTGAAACTACCCAAGGTCCTGGCTTCAATAACCCTACTAGACAGACTGTTCCACTCGTCAACTACCCTATTTGGAAAAATAAACACATAAGCAGTATAATGTGATCCTTTATTGACAACGTTTCGCCCACGCAGTGGGCTTTATCGAGTCACGAACAGATCTACATGGATAAAAGATACATGAGTATTTATAGGATTTAGTCAGGTGGAGAATGCTGGGTCAGGTGGAGAATGCTGCATGTGACAGTCTTCATCGCTATCCCACATAGAATTTAAGAATGGAACACTGTAGAAGGTCTACCCATATACTTGTCCAATCTCTTTTTAAGTTACCCAAGGTTTTAAACTATCACATAAGAACATAAGAACATAAGAAAGGAGGAACACTGCAGCAGGCCTGTTGGCCCATTCTAGGCAGGTCCTTCACATTCCATCCCACTAAAAGAATATTTGTTCAACCTAATTTTCAATGCTACCCAAGAAATAAGCTTTGATAATTTTATTTACTCATGTGCAATTCCCACTCAAATCCAACCCCTTTCACTCATGAATTTATCCAACCTAAATTTAAAACTACCCAAGGTCCTTGCTTCAATAACCCTACTAGGCAGACTGTTCCACTCATCAACTACCCTATTTCCAAACCAATACTTTCCTATATCCTTTCTAAATCTAAACTTATCTAACTTGAATCCATTATTGCGGGTTCTCTCTTGGAGAGATATCCTCAAGACCTTATTTATATCCCCTTTGTTAATACCCATTTTCCACTTGTATACCTCGATCATGTCTCCCTCATTCTACGTCTTACAAGTGAATGTAATTTAAGGGTCTTCAATCTTTCTTCGTAAGGAAGATTTCTAATGCTATGTATTAATTTAGTCATTCTACGCTGAATGTTTTCTAACGAATTTATGTCCATTCTGTAATATGGAGACCAGAACTGAGCTGCGTAATCTAGGTGAGGCCTTACTAATGATGTATAAAGCTGTAATATAACCTCTGGACTTCTGTTGCTAACACTTCTTGATATAAATCCCAGTAATCTATTTGCCTTATTACGTACGCTTAGGCATTGCTGTCTTGGTTTAAGGTTGCTGCTTACCATCACCCCCAAGTCCTTCTCGCAATCTGTATGGCTAAGTTCTACGTTATTTAACTTATAAGTGCTTGGGTTATGGACACTCCCGAGCTTTAGAACTTTGCATTTATCTACATTGAACTGCATCTGCCATTTTTCTGACCAGGAATTGAGTTTGTCTAAATCCTCCTGTAGTTCACTGACATCTACGTCTGAATCGATTATCCTACCTATCTTCGTGTCATCAGCGAATTTGCTCATATCACTAGAAATTCCCTCGTCAAGGTCATTTATATATATTATAAATAACAATGGGCCTAAGACTGATCCCTGTGGAACACCACTTGTTACAAGTCCCCATTCGGATTTAACCCCATTTATGCACACTCTCTGCTTCCTATTGGTGAGCCATGACTCGATCCATGACAGCACTTTTCCCCCAATGCCATGAGCAGCCACTTTCTTTAACAGTCTCTGATGTGGTACTCTATCAAAAGCCTTACTAAAATCCAAATAAACGATATCGAATTCTTTATCATTATCAACTGCCTCAAAAGCCTTCCTGAAAAAAGTTAATAAATTAGTTAGGCAGGAACGGCCCCTCGTGAATCCATGCTGAGTATCATTAATCAAATTATGGTTATCTAGATGGCTTCTAATAATATCAGCTATAATTGACTCTAGTAATTTGCCTACAATTGAGGTAAGGCTTATTGGGCGGTAATTTGACGGTAGTGACTTGTCCCCTGCTTTAAAAATAGGAATTACATTAGCCATCTTCCACATATCAGACACTACACCTGTTTGAAGAGATAAATTAAAAATGTTAGATATTGGTTCACAGAGTTCCATTTTGCATTCCTTAAGAACCCTTGCAAAAAGCTCATCAGGACCCGGCGATTTATTTTGTTTCAGTCGGTCTAGTTGTTTCATAATCATTTCACTAGTGACTGTGATATTACATAATTTATCTTCTTCTGGGCCTCTGTAAAAATTTAATTCTGGGATATTATTAGTATCTTCCTGCGTGAAAACCGAGAGAAAATAATTATTAAAAATAGAGCACATATCATTCTCCTTGTCAGTAAGATGCCCAGAGTTATTTTTAAGGGGACCTATCTTATCCCTAACTTTTGTTTTATAAACCTGGAAAAAACTTTTTGGGTTTTGAAGACTGTCACATGCAGCATTCTCCACCTGACCCAGCATTCTCCACCTGACTAAATCCTATAAATACTCATGTATCTTTTATCCAGGTAGATCTGTTTGTGACTTGATAAAGCCCACTGCGTGGGCGAAACGTTGTCAATAAATGATCACATTATACTGCTTATGTTTATTTTTCCATTGTGTCGGTATTTTATACCATTTATTTCCAACTACCCTATTTCCAAACCAATACTTTCCTATATCCTTTCTAAATCTAAACTTATCTAATTTGAATCCATTATTGCGGGTTCTCTCTTTGAGAGATATCCTCAAGACCTTATTTATATTCCCTTTGTTAATACCCATCTTCCACTTGTACACTTCGATCATGTCTCCCCTCATTCTTCGTCTTACAAGTGAATGTAATTTAAGAGACTTCAATATCTTCATACGGAAGATTTCTAATGCTATGTATTAATTTAGTCATTCTACGTTAGGTTAGGTAAGGTTCGTCAGGAAGTAGGACAAGTGTTTCCTGACGCGGGTCTTAGTCATATGATGATCCTCAGCTGGAGCTTCTGGTCATCGAACCGAGGCCTTCCACTGGCTTACTGGTCTACCCCTTTAAAAATTATGGTTATGATTATACCCAGTGTTCTTATTGTTTACGGGTACATAAACTTTTGCATTTGAATCCCAATGCGTGAGGGAATTCACATCAGTATACTATAAATAACAAAAAAAGTCACAATACCGTGACTGGAACAATACACAAATAACCCGCACATAGAAGAGAGGAGCTTACGACGACGTTTCGGTCCGACACGTTTAATTGCAAAGAGCAGGCCTGTGCAACCAATTCAGCTTGGACCAAAATTAGCCACTCGGGCTTCACTCTAGATAGGAGCCATCGCTCTATTGCACAACGTTGGGACTTCAAACTGCAACCTGTACGTTGATAATATATGTATACTTGGATCCATCAGTGAATATAGTTGAGGGGAAAAAAAGTATTGTCTGACTAGAGTATCTGTATAACTTAAATCATTATGTTTGGTTTTAATCTTCAGTCTGCCAGAAATGCTTTGCATAGCTATGAGCTTCACCATGTATGAAAACATTCACATCATTCAGTCTCTTATACAACATATCATCTTGGTGTTTCTAAGTGTTTCTTTGTTTGTTGTTTACACATATGCAACACTTGGGTATCTTTATTGAGGAAACGTTTCGCCACACAGTGGCTTCATCAGTTCATACAAAGGAGAATCGTGAAGAACAGGAGTAGTTTGAGGTGGTCAGTCCCTCAACCTTGAGTCGATATTGTCAGTCCATCAATCTTGAACAGAATGACAACATCGACTCAAGGTTGAGGACTGACCCTCAAACTCTCCTGATCTTCACGATTCTCCTTGTATGGACTGATGAAGCCACTGTGTGGCGAAACGTTTCCTAATAAAGATACCCAAGTGTTGCATATGTGTCTATTTACCAACTCGTCGGTTCTCTGAACCATTCATTTACTCAATAAAGATACCCAAGTGTTGCATATGTGTCTAATTTGTTTACATAATGCTCTAATTACGTTGTCTCAGGGAAAGGTGAGGATAATTATTTAGAATGGGAAGCATCGCGTTCATCTTCCTTGGGAAGTGTTGCGTGTATAATTTATTTGAGGTTGATTACATAAATTCTGATCTGTTAAGTAAAAGGACACAAATGCAACTAATGTGACATTTTATTGTGACAACGTTTCGCTCTCCAGGAGCTTGGCAAAGCTCCTGGAGAGTGAAAAGTTGCCACAATAATATGTCACATTAGTTGCATTTGTGTCCTTT
Source organism: Cherax destructor (assembly GCA_009830355.1). Lineage (NCBI taxonomy): Eukaryota > Metazoa > Arthropoda > Malacostraca > Decapoda > Parastacidae > Cherax > Cherax destructor. The sequence goes on from WNWK01002774.1 coordinate 129,153, forward strand.
TACTTAACATAACCCAAGAAAGGAAGTGCGTCATCGAGAACTCTGTCTTATTTCCATTGGGGTACTTAATCTTGTCCCCAGGATGCGACCCACACCAGTCGACTAACACCCAGGTACCTACTTGCTAGGTGAACAAGACAACAGGTGTAAGGAAACGCGTCGAAATGTTTTCACCCGCCGGGAATCGAACCTGGGCCCTCAGTGTGAAGCGAGAGATTTGCCAGCCAGGCCACGGTACATGACAATATCACTGAAGCAGAGGATGCTATGGCTCATCACCTCTATAAGAGACCAGCTTAATTTTGACTGGCGCTCATCATGTCCCTGGAGTTTACTTGGAGTCACTTCCGAAGGTCAGCGCCCCCGCGGCCCGGCCCCAGACCTGGGCTCCAAGTTGCTGACCTGACTGATCAAATTGTTAGTGCCCGCCTCCCAATATATACACCACAACCCGGTTAATCAGGAGCTGTTTCTGATGAATCTGTTGAGGACAGGTAAGGGTTTGTTGGCAGTTTCCCTTATGTACGAGCCGCAGTATTATTGCCATACTTGATGACAACTGTCTCCTCAACCTTGACGTGTGGATTTCTTTCCACAAACTGTTGTCAGGCACTGAAACACATCCTTTCAAGGGAAGTGCCTTGATACTGGTGAAGAACTCTTGATCCAAAGAATTGGAGCTACCTATGCCTTATTTTCATTAAATCTGATTATCTCCCAAACCCCAACTGGTTCAGTGCTTCTATACGAACATGGCTCGTGGCTCATTGATAGCCCCTTGACTCAAACTTAAAGGGCTGGGGAGGAGGAGACAATCCTGAGACGAGTTGAAACATTGGGCATGGTACCGTTGATCTGTTGCCCCTGTTCACCTAGTAGTAAGTGGGTACGTGGGTCGCATCCTGGGGAAGAGGAGCCAAGGACCTCATTGGGTTATCCCAGATTGCTAACCCTCCGGAGTTATAAATCCGAACATAATTTTCTTCTGTAGTGTGGAGGTCGAGTGAAAGCGAGCAAATTAAACACCTCAAAGACTTTTCCTTAAGATTTAATAATGTTGGATGAAGATTTCTCTAAAAGGTCGGTTGGTTTATTGTGTTTAAAGTCCTTATTTAGACTACACGACGATAAGATTTATTCGGATTTTAACCCGGAGGGTTAGCCACCCAGGATAGCCCAAAAAAGTCAATGAGTCATCGAGGATTGTCTGTCTTTATTTCTACTGGGGTCCTGAAGTCTTGGCCCCCAGAATGCCACCCACACCAGACGACTAATACCCGGTACCTACTTACTGCTAGGTGAACAGGGACAGCAGATGTAAGGAAACATGCCCAACATTTCCACTCATACCCGAGATCGAACCACGGACACTCAATGTGTAAGGAGAGAGCGTTGCCAACCAAGCCACATGTACACCAAAAATAAAAAATATATAATCCTAAAACTGACGTTAGAGTAAACTATCATATACACATAACCCGCACACAGTAGAAACAAAATTATGACGACATTTCTGTCTCACTTGGACCATTAACTAGTCACACAATAACACACGAAGTTTAGGTTAGGTAAGGCTTGTCAGGTTAGGTTAAGTTAGGTAAGGTTTGTCAGGAAACAAGATAAATGTTTCCTAAATAATAAAAAGGCACAATGCCGTTACTGGAACAATACACAAATAACCCACACATAAGAGAGGAGCTTACTACGACGTTTCGGTCCGACTTGGACCATTTACAAAGTCACACTAACTTTGTAAATGGTAAAAGTCGGACCTAAACGTCGTGGTAAGCTCCTCTCTCCCATGTACGGGTTGTGTATAAGTGTTTCCTGACGCGGGTTTTAGTTACATGATCACCCACAGCTGGAGCTTTTGATTATCTGACCGAGGCCTTCCACTGGCTTACCCGTCTACTCCTTTAAAAATTATGATTATAATTATAACCATTACGCTGTGACTAACACACGAAGGTAAGGAAGCCAGTATTGATACCGGCTATGTTTCTTTAAGGACAAAAAAGAGCACAACAGACAAATGTGCTTCCTTGTTTTCCTACAAATACATTAACAATTTGTTTAACCAGACATACTACGTATAATAAAAAAATATGAATTATAAGATGAATCTGTAGAGAGCTCATTCCCTCTTCCAGCTTTGAGGTTTCGAAATTGATATAGAGCTATTAACAAGAGTGAAAACATTATGCTACAAATGGATTAGAATAACTGTGTTAACTGTTCAATGAGCATTTTTTTATGTGCTAAATAAACCTACAAATGATTTTGGGGAAGGAAATTAGTTTAAATTTCGTCAGATCATTGTACTTCGTATAAAAGCTGTTTAATACTCAAAATGGCTGGGTTTTGGTCGAAAATGACTGACTACTTTAAAATAACCCAATGAGTATCGAAAGTCATGTTGCGATGCCATAGATACTTTTATGATAATCACTTCTAGATTAAAATAGCTTCTTATTTGGCATAAATTCACTTCTTAATACACTGAAATGTTTTCAGTCTAGCCTAAATCATTTCACCATGAAGTAGTTAAACTTCTAATTTGTCCGAATTCGTGGAGAGGTGACTGCAGCGCCAACACCGGAGATAAGAAAGCTCCTGCAACTATGTCACTATCTTTCTCTTCCTCAGGTATGTCCAGCCGGACAGGGTCTGTGGCACTGGGAAAATTCAAGAAATGGGAATTTTAATTTGTGAATTGTGAGAACCCTTGATTATGGGGAGAGAGGGGCCGGACAGCTGGGAATCTGTTGAAGTTAGGGATGGGAGAGAGAGAGTTTGGATTTTGTTGACCGAACGACGGGATCGGATTCACGGTGGGCTTTGAAGTTGGTCTCAAGAACCCTGAAGCTGAATCTTGTGAGTTCTGAAGCTCCTCTGGAGGTGGCGGGGGACCGGGGAATATTGAAGGAGCTCCCGTTGGTCTAGAAAACACTGCTGGAGAACTTGTTGAGGTGCTGGTTGTTCTTGGGAAGAACACGTTGGACGTCGATGGTCTCTCTTGTGAAGAACTTTGAGTTGTTGGTATCGGGAAGAATGGCCTCCGCGTCGTAACCTCCGGCGAGAATGGGGCTTGGCTAGTTTGTCCTTGAAAAAGAACATTGGGCGTCGAGGAGGGAGGAGAAAATGGTTGGAAGTTTGAGGGTCTCTGAGAAGGACTGACGGTTGTTGTTGATACTGGGAAGAGGAAGTTAGATAATGGGGATGAGTTACCTAGAGAATTAGTAGGCGGGACAAAGAAATTAGGATTGTTAGATAATGGGAATAGAAAATTTTGGCCATTAGACGTAGGCAAAAATAAATTAGGGTTGTTAGATAATGGGAAAGAAGGACTTTGGCCATTAGATAAAGGAAAAATAAATTAGGGTTGTTAGACACTGGGAATGAGGGACCTTGAACATTAGAAACAGGGAAAAATAAATTAGGATTAGATAAAGGGAATAAAGGATTTTGGGCATTAGGTACAGGGACAAAGAAATTAGGGTTGTTAGAAACTGGGAATGAGGGTCGTCGGGTATTAAATAACGGGAAAAATAAGTTGGGGGTGTTAGAAACCGGAAAAGAAGGATTCGGCGTAGTATTGGATACCGAAGCAAAGGGATTTGGTGTTGTTGATACTGGGTTGAAGGAATTTGGATTGAACGAGCTTGGGTTTATTGGAAATGGGGTAAAGGGGTTTGGGGTTGTTGGAACTGGGGTAAAGGAGTTTGGGGTAAAAGAATTTGGGTTAAAGGAATTTGGGTTAAAGGAACTAGGGTTAAAAGAGCTTGGAGTTGTTGGTCTTGGGGAAAAGGGACTTGGTGTTGTCGGAAATGGTGTAAAGGAGCTTGGTATTGTTGGTCTTGGTGTAAAGGAACTGGGATTTAAGGGACTAGGGGAGGTTGAACCTGGAATGAAGGGTCTTCGTGTGGTTGGGAAGAAAGACGTCGGCCTCTGGGGTGCAAATGGGAAGGGTGTTGTTTGCTGTGGAAACGAGGGGCTTTGAGCCGCAGGTGTTGGGAAAAGAGAATTTGGAAAAAGGGACCCAGGGAGAGGTCTCTGAGATGATATGGGAGGCGAGAGAGGAAAAGTGGGAGGCGGAGGTATGGTTCCAGTTGGAGGGACATTCGGGAAACTGAACTGTGGAGTGTTACTCCCGAATGGTTGACCTGGCGAAACATCAAATGGCTGTCTTGCGGGATTATTAGGTCGATTTGAAGAGTTATCGAATGGAAACTGAGGGAAACTAGAAGGTCCACTGGTTGGGCGGCCAGCAAAAGGGTCGTTGCGAGACCCCGCGCCGGTGCTGACAAGTATACCAGTACCAACAGGTACCTCAAGAGCGCGCTGGCTGGAAGGTCGAGCAGTAGCTGTCAAAAATAAATTATATTAAAATTATATATCTAAAAAATCTTTAAAATTTTATTGTTTTCATTAAGTTAAGCGGATTTAATTAATATAAGTGCGCTTCTTCCTTGACCAGACCTGGTGATAACTATACTGTCATCATTTTTCAACTGCTCTAAAATAGTACATATTTTGTTGAGAATAATTATAATAAATAAAAAAAAATCCTGGGTTGAGAAAACTAGAATATTCTGAACAGCAGTTGAAAGATGATGTCAAGATAATTAATATCAGACCTGATAAAGGAAGAAGATTAGTTACATTACGTAAATCTGATTATCTTAACAAAGTCAATAATATTTCAAATTATTTTTCCAAATTTAGACTGTTGAAGGTTGATAAGTATCTCATATTTTGAAGTCAGAAAAAAATCAAATAGAGTATTACGTAATATAATTCATAGTTATATAAAAAAAAGTCAAATTTGATGAAAATTCGGATTATTGGTAAGTACTACTAGGTTTGAAGCGCAGAATATAAGATGAAATGTTCCTCAGATATAAAGTTTTGTTTCTTACGATTGCCTTCCTGGTCAAGTGGCACTGGTTGCAGCATTGGTATAATATTCCCACGCTTGTGTTTGATATCCCTCAAGGCTGCTGTATTCTCTTCACCTACGCTATTTGCAGGTTCTCTGATCCGCTCACCATCTAGAATAACGTTGGTCTAAATTACTCGTAACAATGGTCACCTGCCATTATCAACATATGTACATTCAGTAGACAAAGACAGCAGCCAATGAGTGGATTCTCTGCTACCACTCCCTTTTTTCCTTAAAATACTTATTATTTATATATGCAATAATCTATATAGTTTACAATGACGTAAAAACATATGATAATAAAAATTCTTTGAAGTATCATTGCACCATATGGGTTCTCCAGCCTAACCTTGATGCTAGCGTAGGGCTCTTAATCCAAGAAGTTGGAGATACCTTCCCCTCCCTTGAAGCAAACTTGATTAACAATCATTTCCCAGGCACTGTATGATCCTTACAGGTTTAACGCTTCTCCATGAATATGGAGACATGGCCCAATTATACTGGGTACATATCTTTGTTAAAACTGGTTGTCTTTCATATAATAAGTAATAGGTTACATGTCAATATAAAGTGTCAAAGACTACCTTCTGGCGGCAAGAAAAATGGAAAGCGTGCGCCCTTCATCCTGGCGTTCATCTTAAGCCTGGAGTCAAGTGTTCCTCTGCGTCTTGATCCTGATCGTCTTAGAAAAGTGTCCTTGTCTTGTTGGCCCTTAGGCTGTGGAATGGCCGAGGGCCCCACATCAGGCTCCGAGGCCGTATCAGGGAAGGGACTAGGACCTGAATTAGGACTTTTGCCTCCGACAGTTGAATCTGCGCTGGGGACACCGTCTGCGTATGGGGAAGGTTGTGGAGGGCTGGGCTGGGAAAGTGGCGAGGGTTGAGGGTTTGATCTGGGGGTTGGTGCAGGTGTGGCGTTCACCACCACCACTACACACACCATCACGCACACCACCTGCCAAGATACAACGAAGTTAGTTAATATTTTATTTAGATTACGTCATATACACATATATTATAGCATATACAACAAAACTATCCTTAAAACTTAAAAAACAACAACATTGCATATAGATCCACAAATACTGAATGTAGTGATACATATTATTTATATTGCAAATAGATGTACATAGTAGGATGACATTAGATATCGGCAATATAAAAATGATAGGATACTACGAGTGGAAAGCCTACCATCACATCTTGTAATATTTATTTGTTCACAGGGTGGAACGGTATTCCCGTGAGTCTCTACTGAGCGAGTCATCATTTAACTTAAGATCTATATTACATATATTCACGAGGGAGTGCTAAACCCATACGGGTCATACAGTACCAGGAAAATGGGACACAATAAGATTGGTTCAAAGGCAAGACAACTCCATTTCCTTGGATCTTTAGATTCACATCTGGAGAAATTTTTCGATTTTTTTTCTGACAAACAAAATACGACCAATCAATAACTGATCTAGGATTGTCGATACTGTTTTCACTCTACAAAGATGCAACTTACAAGAAACACTAAAAAAATCACAAAATAACTTTTGCATGCAGTAAGGACTATTTATTTGTGAACTTTGTGTTGTGGATCTTGAAGGACATTTGTACAGTTTCCTTCAAAACCACAAGAGTGTCGAGTCTCAGTTACTTATTAATAGCTAGAAATGTCAGTTTCGACAGATAGAATTTACATAATGATACAATATCCCTTTTTTTTTTTTAAGAACGCCATATGAAGAAACAAAGAAATGTATGATAGTGGTAACAAACAGTGTTCAAGCATAATTTATAAAATTGATTTGATGTATAAAGGGTTGAAATTTATTTTAAACCACAATTCCTTTGCCAGAATTTTGAATTATGTATTATATACAATTTAACATTTATAACTAATATGTTTCTCGATCAAGTGAGCACTTAAGAAAAGTCTAAATGGCTACATAAAAAAACAATATTACAAATCAAAATATTTCTTATGAATACGCACTTTTTATGCCACTAGTTGACTTACACGCTCTCTTCTCTCTCTGCTGTAACTTAACATTTCAACTTGTTGAATCAGTACTACATATGAGAATAATGATAGGTGGTTAAGTGGATCACTGGCTCGTGTAGCTGGTGTGAGGGGAAAAGTTCGTTAGATAAGAATGGACGCATGAATGAATGGTGGTGATAGTGCTTAGTTATGATTATAATAATGATTGTTGGGTAAGGATCGGACATCTTTACCTGTACCCCAAAAGACTCGGCAGCAGATGCAACATTTCCCCAATGAAAAGCAGGGGCGCCACGTGTACACTAAGAGACAACACAGTAAGTGTCAGGGGCCCAAGAATATTCAACTGCCTCCCAGCATACATAAGGGGGATTACCAATAGACCCCTGGCTGTCTTCAAGAAGGCGCTGGACAGGCACCTACAGTCAGTACCTGACCAGCCGGACTGTGGTTCGTACGTCGGTTTGCATGTGGCCAGCAGTAACAGCCTGATCCACCACGAGGCCTGGTCTTAGACTGGGCCGCAGGGGCGTTGACTCCCAAAACCCTCTCCCAGAACCCCACCACCTTTATCTCCACCCGGTGGGAGTCGACAAGGGACCCTCCTAGCGAGTTTTAAATCACTTTCCTGCTCCCACCAAATCTGTAAGTATAGGGTTCCACTCCTGTTACTTGTTATATCCTAGATGTTGGAGTTTTTACGTTAATGTAACCGGACCTGACTTGACTTATGTTGCATAATTTTTTGAAGTCCTCACCATTTCTTTTAAAGGCCTTCTGCCTAGCATTGAGTGTCTGCTTGTCCGGGTTTTTAACTGTTGTGTTCTTTATTTCTTTTAGCCTTGTGACTCGACTTGGGTCATCCGACGCATGCGAGACAAAGCGGGCAGCTAGATCTAAACTCTAGATCTGTGACTTCACCTATGTTTACCAACTATCATCTGGATGCCATATCAGTGTCTTAGCACACTCAGAAGAATTACCATCAGTTGTCTGTAACCTTCATAACTGAGTCAAGCCAGCGTTTCCAATTACTCCCTTGTCTACTAACAGTGAAACACCACATACAACATGGGGTCTGTATTCAGTATCTCTACCGTTGCTTGTTGAAGCGTAGACTTTTTATAAGTCGTGTCCAACTGCCTCGTCTTTTACGTGCTTCATGGCCAACACCGTGAATCCTGGCAGCTACGTGCAATATTCCATCTACACAAAGGAATGCCATCTTTCCTGATTCTGTATATAGGAACATTATCTTAGTTTCATATAATTATTTTCATGGTTAAGAGTTTTAAATTTAAATTAATTTTGCATACTTTTTCTAGAGCTGAATATTCTTACCTGTTATTTGTAACTTTTAAGTTTTCACAAGGAGGAAGGGTCCTTTCAAATACCCTTTCACAGTCTGAAAGGGCAACTCTACCTTCACAATGGAAACCATGGTACGGGTGGTGTTTGAACCATGGCAAGAGAGTCGTAGAACTCCAGGCTGTACCGAGGTTTGTTGACAATCGTGTCATTACGATTTCGTGGTCACAATCGTATTATTTATTAAGACAATATTGACATGAAAAAATATGGATAACACCCGGTATACTCCAGGTAAGGATATTCTGCCCAGTTCAAAATCGAACTGAAAATTTTAGTTAAAAAAAATTAAATGAAAATGTAATCTGAGTGAAATTGAACAATATATATTGTACGATATTACCGGGAACGTAGAAAGTATTCACCTTTTTTTTCTCTCTCTTTTCTTCTAACTTTTCTTTGGTAATATTTAATATTTTCATATTTATATTCGTGTGTTTTATATTGATTTCTTCCACTACACTGAGGGGAAAAAAGATCGCTAACTATCAGTCAGAAAGAAAAGAGGAATAAAGTGTGAAGATAAAGGAGAAAGATCAAAATGATGTAGAGAGGAACCACCACAGAGGACATGCCATCAGTAAGAAACTATAATAGCAGAATCTTGTCACCTATAAACAAAATGGTAAAGCACTCCACTATGACTACGACAACTTTTATGGTGTCGATTCAGTAGTGCTAGTTACATTGACATTTATTACACTTTATTGGATGGCTTGCCAGACATAAGGTTAGTAAAAATGATGAGGACACCACATACTAAAAAAATATACTGTTTATACGTTGAAGATATGATTATCGTAATTAAAGTTAGCCGTTGTTTACAATACCTATGTAGACAACGTGAATTTACTTTAAAATCTTTGCTGTAGACAACATATATAGCACCTATTCATTATGAAGCCATATTTCAGCAAATAACAAATGACATATATGACAATTTAGTTTAATAGCGTTATTATACATCTCATACCCATCCTGTGTGGGGTAGTCAAACTTTTCCAGAGGCACATGATGGGTATAGGGACTGGACCCCAATTTAATGGTAACTAAAGTTACAGTGGAAATGAGATATTTATAAGTTTATGATCTAGCTACAACCGTAACAAGTTATTTATACAGACATAAATTCAGTCACAAAAAAATTACAATGTAATTTTTGTGTTTTTTTAATAATTTATACTATTTTAGCAGGGTATGGCTGAATTTAGATGTTTAAGTGGCTATGAGTTATTTACAATAGGTAGTCAGGGTATTTATCAATAATCGCTGGCAATATGCAGCACATAGCGATGGAGGGTGACAATAGTTCACGTGTCAACATTTACATATAATTGTCTATATCAGGTGTTGGTGTATACTCCCAGAGAAACTTGTAACCTAGTCGTAGCCCGGGTTGTAGTGGCATCCAAGAGTCTGCAGGTTTTGTTGGATCTACTGTATAGACATGTGGCTCCTCCTGCGTAATAGAATGATGATATATGGACTGACTTATTTCAGTCTCCCACAGTTTTAAGTCACTGAAGTTAAATTGAAGTTCTTGTACTGCTATTCTCAAAATACTAGCTTACTAATATTTTGTTAGGAAGTTATAGATCCATCTACCACATCCCACCAAGATAGGGTGTCTCAAAAAGAACGAAATATTCACCACCATTCATAAGATGTCTTGCCAGAAGTGCGCAGACATATCATAATTCGAATAAGCCTTTAATTAAGTTGCACGTAAATTCCCAAGTCTTCTAATAACACGCTCATTTTTCCACTAAAATAATCTACCTTGTCTGTAATTACTATTGCATTTGCTTTGTTTCGTAAGGGAAGTCTAGGATCTTTCCTTAATTCATGGCATAACTTAACAAATCTTTGAGGACATGGTTAAGTTATACCGTGAATTAAGGATAGATCCCAGACTTCACCTTACGAAACAGGCCAAGCAAATGAGATAATTATGGACACGGTAGATTATAGTGGAAAAATGAACTTGTTATTAGAAGCTGGGGGAACTTACGTGCAACTTAAAGGCTTATTCGAATTATGATATGTCTGGGCACTTCTGGCAAGACATCTTATGAATGAATGATGATGAATATTTCGTTCTTTTTGAGCCACCCTATGTTGGTGGGATGTGGTAGATGGATCTATAACTTCCTAACAAATAGAACACAAAGAGCAATAGTAAACAGTAAAGTCAGAGGCGGCTACAGTGAAAAGCTCTGTTCCACCCGTACTGCAGTGCAGGCACTGTACTTGACTCCTCCAGGACACAAGTCCAGCTAACCTGTTTTTCCTTTAATCTCTTTATAAATATGACTTTTGTAATTATAATTAGGTAATAAAATGCAAGAGAAGGCAGCAAAATATGTTTGGACAAACAATGACGGCAACACTTTGCAGATGAACAAGACACTTGTGCAACATCTGGGTATCTGTATTTTGTAGACGTTTCGCCATTCATTGGTTTTAATCAGCACAATACAGGGACATAAACTGAAGACTTTAGGAGAGGTAATTAGTCCCTCATCTTAGCGGAATTATATATATAAGATAACAAAAGACGAGGTAATCAGTCCAGTAAGCGTTTGGAGTCCCTAGAACTGTACTCCTTAGAACGTAGGCGAGATACATAATCTACACCTGGAAGATACAGGAAGGGACTGGTCCCAGACCTGCACACCGAAATTACTATTTATGAGCACAGGAGGCTTTGCGGAAGGTGCAGGATACCTCCGATGAAAAGCAGGGGAGCAATGAGAACACTGAGAAAAAACACAGTGTTAAGGAACCATGACTCTTCAACACCCTCCCTTCATGCATAAGGGGGATCACCAGCAAATCTTTAGTTGTCTTCGAGAGGGAACTTGACAGATTCCTCACAACAGCTCCTGATCATCCGGGTTGTGGTGCATACGTTGGATTGCAGGCGGCGAGCACTAACAGCTTGATCGATTAGGCTAGCAACCGGAAGGCATGGTCTGGGACCGGGAGGTTGGGGACGTGAATTCCAGAACCGACTACAGGTTAACTCCAGAAGCAGGTAATCATCACCGTAGTCTTGATGACTCGGGAGCGCAGGTAAGAGGATAGGCGCTTATGTACTGGAGTCAGATGAGATGCAGCAGATGAAGGTAATGTCACTGATGGGCGGGACCTAACCTGGAGTATACCTGGAGAGGGTTTCGGGGGTCAACGACCCCGCGGATCGGTCCGTGACCAGTCCTCGCGGTGACTCAGGGCTTGATCAACCAGGCTGTTATTGCTGGCCTCGCGCAAAACCGAAGTACGAAATGCAGCCCGGCTGGTCAGGTACTGATTTTCCTTTCGTAGGGAGTGGAAGTATGTCGTGACAAGAGTTGAACAAGAGATTAGCAAGTTGGTCGTGGAGATGTCGTCTGTATCCAGATTCTATGATGTTGCTGTGTAGGTATTGTATACCATTGATAGAGTAACACTGTGACATAATGTCGGATTCCAGTGTAAACCAAAACAGCAACACAATATTTCAAGCAACCTGTTGTTTTTAAATTGAAAAAAATCATGTGTAAATAGAGGGACACATTCGAGTGCAATCTGAGACTTTAAACACAATGTATTATAATACATAAAATTATAGGCAATTGGTTGGTTAATTGGGTTTAAAGCCTATTGACTACACTAAGGTCATTAAGACTGATCGTAACCTTTTCATCACCAGTCATATATACACAGAGAAATATACTTCTCGGTGTATATGAGCTGTGATAAGCAGTTGTCACAAATTAGTAATACGTATACCTGGAATATACCTCCAGGTATACTCCAGGTATTCTCTCAGTACGGCTACTACGCTTGTAAGAGTAAGACCGCCTGCAGCAATGAGAGAATTAATCTATGGAATAATATTGACTGTTCCTTGCATTAATAGTAAATACAGAGCCTGATGATAGAATAATAAATTATTACGAAGATATGGAATTAGAAATTACATCTGTGTGTCTTGGCTATTTACGATGTACAGAGTTCAGATAGTTAAAGATTAAATCTCCCTCTCTGTATTTAAGCCTCTAATTCCCCTTCTTATCTTTAAGTTTACGATCTTTTTCGTGTCTCTAGATTTCTCTCATTATATCTGTATTTCACTCATGTGTATAATAGACTTCAGCTCAGGTCTGTGTATAATAATAATAGTAATTTCCTCAACTCTCTAGCCCTTTTGGAGAGAGATGGAATATAACACCAATACGATTGTGAGAGACAAATGCTGTATAATGTGACCCTTTATTGACAACGTTTCGCCCATACAGTGAGCTTACTAAGTCAAACAACGCTTTCTCATACAGCTTCTAGCCCTACTGTTCAATCTCTGGCTCACTCATTAAGCTTCTGGTACTTTTATTAAACCCAAGGCTCTTGCAATAAACTTCTAGCGCTTTTGTTAAACCTCCAGATCTCCTATTTAGTCTCAAGTTTTTTCTTCCCGATTGTGTCTAACAGGACAAGTTTGGCCCTCATGGAAACTTTCAGATTATGTTTAACCAGATTCAAACATAAAAAGGAAGTTCCCAGACTTAGCAGAGAATCCCTGAGTCTGGAGGCCATGACAAGAAAAACTGAACATCAGAACTCACCCCCACACACCACACACACACACCACACCCACACACCACACCCACACACACACAACACACACACACACACACACACACACACACACACACACACACAGGAGTTGAGCCAGGAGCTGAGTCTCGACCCCTGCAACCACAATTAGGTGAGTACACACACGAGGGAAATAGGACTAACAACACTGGAGGAAAGAAGGGTCAGAGGAGACATGATAACGACATAAAAAATACTGCGGGGAATCGACAAGGTAGACAGTGACAGGATGTTCCAGAGAGGGAACACAGAAACAAGGGGACACAACTGGAAGCTGAAGACTCAGATGAGTCAAAGGGATGTTAGGAAGCATTTCTTCAGCCACAGAGTAGTCAGGAAGTGGAATAGTCTAGAGAAAGATATAGTGGAGGCAGGAACCATACATAGTTTTAAGATAAGGTATGATAAAGCTCATGGAGCAGGGAGAGCAGAGACCCAGTAGCAGACAGCGAAGAGGCGGGGCCAGGAGCTGAGTCTCGACCCCTGCAACCACAATTAGGTGAGTACACACACGGTTTGCGACAAGGCTAGTTCCACAACTCAGGGGACTGCCCTATGAAGAAAGGTTGAGGGAAATAGGACTAACAACACTGGAGGACAGAAGGGTTAGAGGAGACATGATAACGACATACAAAATACTGCGGGGAATTGACAAGGTAGATAGTGACAGGATGTTCCAGAGAGGGAACACAGACACAAGGGGACACAACTGGAAGCTGAAGACTCAGATGAGTCAAAGGGATGTTAGGAAGCACTTCTTCAGCCATAGAGTAGTTAGGAAGTGGAATAGTCTAGAGAACGATATAGTGGAGGAGGGAACCATACATAGTTTTAAGATAAGGTATGATAAAGCTCATGGAGCAGGGAGAGCAGAGACCCAGTAGCAGACAGCGAAGAGGCGGGACCAGGAGCTGAGTCTCGACCCCTGCAACCACAATTAGGTGAGTACACACACACACACCACACACACACACACACAGACCTGATTGAAGGTATCATAAAAGCAATAGGTGAAGGCGACATGACCAAGGTGACAAATTTTCGGAGAATTGGGTGGTTTGCAAGGGAAAGAGAACAGCCTCTCAAAGTAATTTTCAAAGTAGAATCAGCTCGAACCATGATCCTGCAGGAGAAAGCACGACTGAGGGACAAACCGGAGTACGGGAGAGTGTACCTCGATTGAGACAGAACACAAGATGATACTGAAAGAGAGGGTACAAAGACAAAAGGAGGAACGAAACAAAATGACAAAGACGAGCAGAAGAACCCAGACCCAGGTGGAAGGGCAAACACACCCTCCAGAAACACCCGCAGAAGGACTCCAACCACGACAACCCCAAGGCAATTGAACAATCTAAACCAACACCCATACACTGTTCCCTCTGTCTCCACCCCCCCATCACAAACCCCATCCCTACAGCAACCCCCTATGGGCACTCTGCCCATAGGCCCCCGCCAGGGCTCCCGCTCCCCCAACCCCAATATTCTCCCAGGGCTACAGTTTTAGAAAAGAAGTTGAAGGTTTGGTACACGAACGTGGATGGAATAACGAATAAATATGAGGAGTGGAATGAAAGAATCAATGAGAAGTCCCCAGACATCACAGCAGTCACAGAAATGAAACTTACTGAGACAGAAACAGACGCAGTCTTTCCACCGGGATATCAGATCCTGATGAAAGATAGAAAGAACAGAGGGGGAGGAGGGGTTGCATTGCTCATAAGAAACCGATGGAGATTTGAGGAAATGGAAGGCATGGACGTGATTAGTGGGGAACATAAGGTAGTCATTGCAGTGATGTATTACCCACCACAGAACTGCAGGAGGCCAAGAGAGGAATATGAAGAGAGCAACAGAGCAATGTTGGACACACTGGCTGAGGTGGCAAGAAGACCTCACTCGAGCAGAGCAAAGTTACTGGTTATGGGCGATTTCAACCACAGGGAGATTGATTGGGAAAACCTGGAGCCACATGGGGGTCCCGAAACATGGAGAGCCAAGATGATGGAAAACCTCATGCATCAACATGCCAGGGACACTACCAGAGAGAGAGAGGGGAGGATGAACCAGCAAGACTGGACCTCGTGTTCATCCTGAGGACATCACATATGAGAGGCCCCTGGGAGCCAGTGACAACGTGGTTCTGAGCTTTGAGTACATAGTAGAGTTACAAGTGGAGAGGGCAACAGGAGTTGAATGGGAAAAGCCGAACTATAAAAGGGGGGACTAGACGGGTATGAGGAACTTCCTGCAGGAGGTTCAGTGGGACAGAGAAATGGTAGGAAAGTCAGTAAACAAAATGATGGAATACATAACAACAAAATGCAAGGAGGCAGAGGAAAGGTTTGTTCCCAAGGGCAACAGAAATAATGAGAAGACCAGAACGAGCCCTTGGTTTACCAGAAGGTGTAAGGAGGCAAAGACTAAGTGCACTAGAGAATGGAAAAAGTACAGAAAAGTACAGTAAAATAAGGAGATTAGTCGAAGAGCCAGAAACGAGTATGCACAGATAAGAAGGGAGGCCCAGTGACAGTATGAAAACGACATAACATCGAAAGTCAAGTCTGACCCGAAACTGCTGTATAGCCACATTAGAAGGAAGACAACAGTCAAAGACCAGGTGATCAGGCTGAGGAAAGAAGGTATGCGAGGAGCTCAACATGAGATTTAAGGAGAGATATTTACAGTGGAGACAGGAAGGACTCTGGGAAGACAGAACAGAGAGGGACACCAACAAGGAATATACCAACAAGTGTTGGATGACATACACACAAATGAGGAGGAGGTGAAGAAGCAGCTTAGTGACCTTGATACCTCAAACGCGATGGGACCGGACAACATCTCCCTGTGGGTCCTTAGAGAGGGAGCAGAGATGTTGTGTGTGCAACTAACCACAATCTTCAACACATCCCTTGAAACTGAGCAACTACCTGAGGTATGGAAGACGGCAAATGTAGTTTTCATTTTTAAGAAAGGAGACAGAAACGAGGCACTAAACTATAGACCAGTGTCACTGACGTGTATAGTGTGCAAAGTCATGGAGAAGATTATCAAGAGGAGAACCGTGGAGCACCTGGAACGGAACAAGATTATAAATGACAACCAGCACGGATTCATGGAAGGCAAATCCTGTGTCACAAACCTTCTGGAGTTCTATGACAAAGTAACGGAAGTAAGACACGAGAGAGAGGGGTGGGTTGATTGCATTTTCTTGGACTGCAAGAAGCCCTTCGACACAGTTCCTCACAAGAGATTAGTGCAGAAGCTAGAGGATCAGGCGTGTATAACAGGAAGGGCACTGCAATGGATCAGAGATTACCTGATAGGGAGGCAACAACGGGTCATGGTACATAATGAAGTATCAAAGTGCCCGCCTGTGACTAGCGGGGTCCCATAGGGGTCAGTCCTAGAACCAGTGCTATTCTTGGTATATGTGAATGACATGACGGAAGGGAAGGGATAGACTCAGAAGTGTCCCTGTTCGCAGATGTTGTGAAGTTAATGAGGAGAATTAAATCAGATGAGGATCAGGCAGGACTTCAAAGAGATTTGGTCCAGCAACTGACTTCTCGAATTTAACCCCGCCAAATGCAGTCATGAAGATCGGGGAAGGGCAAAGAAGACCCCAGACAGAGTATAGGCTAGGTGGCCAAAGACTGCAAACCTCACTCAAGGAGAAAGATCTTGGGGTGAGTATAACACCTGGAGTTTACCTGGAGCACGTCTCCGGAACCACACATCAACCAGATAACTGGTGCAGCATATGGGCACCTGGCAAACTTGAGAACAGCGTTCCGATACCTTAGTAAGGAATCGTTCAAGACACTGTACATTGTGTAGGTCAGGCCCATACTGGAGTATGCAGCACCAGTTTGGAACCCACACCTGGTCAAGCACGTCAAGAAATTAGAGAAAGTGCAAAGGTTTGCAACAAGGTTAGTTCCGGAGCTAAGGGGAATGTCCTATGAAGAAAGGTTAAGGGAAATCGGCGTGACGACACTAGAGGACAGGAGGGTTAGGGAAGACATGATAACGACATACAAAATACTGCGTGGAATAGATAAAGTGGACAGAGACAGGATGTTCCAGAGAGGGAACACAGAAACAAGGGGTCACAATTGGAAGTTGAAGACTCAGACGAGTCAAAGGGATGTTAGGAAGTATTTCTTCAGTCATAGAGTTGTCAGGAAGTGGCATAGTCTAGCAAGTGATGTAGTGGAGTCAGGAACCATACATAGCTTTAAGACGAGGTATGATAAAGCTCATGGAGCAGGGAGAGAGAGGACCTAGTAGCGGTCAGTGAAGAGGCGGGGCCAGGAGCTATGTATCGACCCCTGCAACCACAATTAGGTGAGTACACACACACAGCACCTCCGATAAATTAACTTGCTTCGGGGATTCCTGTTTTGTTTTGCTGAGCAGCGAAATTTGAATCAGCATCTGGAGGCGTGGTAGAGAAAGTGAGATTGGGCCCCACCCACGTGGTCCCACCCATGTGGCCCCACCCACGTGGTCCCACCCACGTGGTCCCACCCACGTGGTCCCATCCACAGAGCCCCCACCTACGGTGGGCCGCCCACTGGGCCCCACCCACCTCCTGCCGCAGGGCAGGAAATGTCTCTTCGCTTCGCTAAACAACTAACACAGGACCTTCAACCCCCTCGTCAAGGCCACGGACTTTTTTTTTCTTTACACGGTTAAATTTACGGGCTAAGAGCTCCCGTCCTACACCAGATTATTTCAAAACCCACCTCTGAATCTAAGGTATACTAACACCCTCCCCAGGACGTGACCCACAACAGTCTGCTTACACCCAGGTACCTACAGGTAATTACTGCTAAGTGAACAAAGGCAGCAGATTAAAGTAAGTTCTTTGCATTCCTAACAAGTGAGAGGCGGACACAGGGCAAGGACTAGCAACACAGGTGTTCATGAATACCATGTTTTCTTCATTAGTCAAGGTTATATACACCAAGGTGTGTGTCAGTGTATAATATACACTGTATATCCACAAAGACGTGTCTGTCAGTATACAACACTGTGAAAGTTATCTATATTCCTTGTTTTAGGGACCAAGGCATGTTGGACGAAGCCTTTTGTAGTCGATAGACTATTACCCCAGTTAACTAATCAACTAATTTGCAGAAACTTCGATACTTGGTGAAACGCATAACTACATGTCTATTGAAGATTTCTAGTTAGTTGTAATCGTCTTGATAGAAAACAGTTATAACGAAATCTTCAGTAATAATTGGTTGACGTACAATATTTAACGTCTATAAATTACACTTGAATCATTAATGTAGCATATCACCTGTACTCCACCAGTTAAGCTTTTAATATTTAAAACAGTGATTAAATTAAACTCATTATTTATTATAAACTGAGAGGCACTCTTCTCGGTGTTGCGTAATATACCTCCAATGAAAAGAAGAGGTGCAATGAGAGTGAATTCAATAAGTGTAAGGGGATCACGACTCTTCAATATCCTCTTACCGTACATAGGGGAATTACCAACAAGCCCTTGGCTGTCTTCAACAAGGAACTGGATAAGTTATCCAAGTCAGTTCTTGATGCACCGGGCTGTGGTACATACGGTGGAGTGCAGCTCTGATAGATCAGGTCAGTAACCAGGCTTGGTATGGGAGCGTGTCGCGGGGGCCATCAGCCCGGAAGCGGCTACAGGTAACCTTATGGGTCAATAATATTTACGCTTTTAATTACAGGTAGTCTCTAATTTCGTGTAAATTATTCGTCTTAGTCTTTAAAAACAAATAGGCGATTTATTGGATAATACTACTAATAATAATACGGAAGAAACAATGGTTAATAACCTAAAACAGATAAAGACACAAGAACGATTATATTCTAAATCAGTTTTGTCAGTAGAAGAAATATATATATATATATATATATATATATATATATATAAACTGCAAACTATTTTAGGATACAGTACACCGCACATGTGTAGCCTGGCATTACACTGAGTCGTTAACCTCTCAAAAACCCAACACCAAAGATTTAAATATTCTGTGACTTTTTTTTTAAGTTATGATAATCGCTCTGTGACTAACTTTTACCCAACATCGTAATGCAGGTTGAATATGTATGCATTGTTTTCAGTGAAGCATTAAAGTTTGTACCTCATGAGGCCACTAGACGGCCACCTAGGTACTACACACATGCTGCTGGAGGAAACTGGCAGCAAGTGACTTACACATACAGTTTGCTTTGTGTACACCTGAAGCTCATCCTATGAGCGGTGGTGCAGAAGAATGCGACTACAGAGGTCACAATGAGATTACAGAGATCACAGCGGGATTACAGAGGTCACAACGGGATTACAGAGATCACAATGGGATTACAGAGATCACAATGGGATTACAGAGATCACAATGGGATTACAGAGATCACAATGGGATTACAGAGGTCACAATGAGATTACAGAGATCACAATGGGATTACAGAAGTCACAATGAGATTACAGAGATCACAATGGATCTTTGTCAAACCACACTCGGAATACATCTTTAAAAATATTACATTCATATCACATATTACAGTTTATTTTCACATAGCTAACCTACACACTACAATAAGGAGATTCAATTTATAACCTACACAATCTCAAGAAAATTCCAGTATCTTTTAACCACTAAATAACGTTGCTAATTATTAGTCTTTATTCTTATCAAATAACAGTTCATTTATCCAGCCGGTGCAAAATGTGAATACAATCTCAAGATTTCAGATATTTTTCATAAACAAAGAAGTGATTTGACATTTACTGTGGTGTTTACTTGGATGTTTGAGCACTTATAATGTTGTAGATGAATAGTTCAAAGAACCGACAAGTTGTTAAATTAGACACATATGCAACACTTGGGTATCTTTATTGAGGAAACGTTTCGCCACACAGTGGCTTCATTAGTCCAGTACAAAGCAGAAAGTTGAAAGGAGAGGAGTATGAGGTAATCAGTCCCTCGGCCTGGAGTCGATGTGTTCAGTGTCTAATTTAACAACTTATAATGTTGTTTGTGGCCCTGTCTCTCTACACACATTACACGTCACTGGCTTCTCCATACAAACCATACTGCCAAAGATACTTATAGCCTAGCCTTAGTCTAGCAATGACAACGTCTTGTAATATAATGACCGTGTTACTCTAGCCTTAGTCTAGCAATGACAACGTCTTGTAATATAATGACCGTGTTACTCGACTTATTTCATTATGATGGACACTGGGTCTGCTAGCTCTTGTCTGTAGTTTTAATTTCTTCAGATTCGTTTGCGAGTTCTTCTGATGATGTTTTGTTTTTAATTTTTGTTTCCCAGCAGCTGGGTCAAACCCTGGCTTTTTCTCTCTCCTTAGTGACACTCATCTCACAAAATCTATTTCTTCCTCTATTCCATCTTCCAAGCTCAGTCCCCACATGGGTCTTCTCCTTACATAAAAGCTAAACACTTTTGTTTGAGAAACCAAAATTAGGCTCGACATTAACTTCATTTAATGCTAGTTGAGCCAAGTCATCAACTTTTTCATGATTATGAAGACCTATGAAATGGAATCCATAAAAGTGTAACTCTAATCCCCCTTTTAATAATTTATGCATATCTGTTTCTAGCTTCATACACAAAGCTTGAGAGGCACGTAAGTTCCCCCGTCTTCTAATAACATGTTCAGTTTTCCACTATAATCTACCTTGTCCATAATTACTATCGCATTTGCTTTCTCTGTTTCGTAAGGTGAAGTCTAGGATCTTTCCTTAATTCATGGTATGACTTAACAAATCTTTGAGGACAATTGTCCTCAAAGTCATTATTTTAACAATTCTGACAAGTGTTGCCTTGCCTGGGAATGGTATCAGGAACCTTGCTTATGTACTGAAGGCACTGACTATTGAACTACTAGGTACTCTCGTGGAAATATTATGTACAGTATACAAAATACTACTTTGCCTTGCATTTTAATCAATGATTATTAATTATTGATTCATCATTTACATATGACCAAGAAATTTATACACATATTGATTACTGTTGTTTCGCTTATGAAGCAAGTTACTGGAGTCGAATACAGAGGCTGCTTTTACTGGAGACATTGCAAGAAGTGGAAAGGTAATTTTAAGGTATTCAGTCCATGTCTCAATTAAGGGTGTTCAGCACCTTCAGTCAAGGCTAAGGGAGTGAACACCAGTCAAAGCTAATGGACTGAACTCTGAAGGCTAGGGGACTGTATACCATTAAATTACCTCTCCACCAATTCCACTGTCCCCGGTAATAGTCGCCTGTGTATTAAACTGAAGAAATCTGCTGCGCAGGCGAAACGTTTCAGTGTCTTATTCGCAAACTTTCGGCATTGTTTACTATTATTATAATGATAGGTGATAGGTTACTATATGTATGCTAGAGACGTTATAATTGTGTTCGTGTACTAGGTAATGCAGACACTCACGTCTGTGCCTAGTGTTCCCACTTCTCACTTGCAAACATTTCTTTTTTGCATGAGGATGTCCTCATAAGTTCCACTGATCCTGCATGTGCCAGACCGTTCCAAAAAAATAGTGCCCGTATAAACGGAACTCCAGCTTGGCTGGAATGAAAATTTTAAATCTGCGGTTGTTACTGAACTCATCGCTCAGGCAGATATTTAATTCCCTCATGTATGAAACCCATACTGTTTGATGGGGCTATGAGAGAAAATTATTTTGCGTAATGGGGTGTTTTAAGTAAGCATAGAATCTACTCTAACTTTGTAAAAATCCAGAGATCAGGCTAGCTGCACATTGTGGCTGTATTCAGTTCTGGTTAAAAAGTAAATCCGATTGTAAATATTTTGTAAGTTCTCAGAGTTAATGCTGTAGTATGACAAATACTGCTTTAAATTTTATTAATTTTAATGAATATTGACTACACGAGGGTCATCAAAGCTGCATGTAACCGAGTTTAACCTTTGATAATTGATACAATTGGCTTAAAAAGACGTGGACAAACATTAGAAAACTTTTCGATCACTTACATACAAAGGTCAAGAATAACATTTTATATAGACTTGAGAGTGAGGTGTTAGGGGTAATTTACATGAGGAAGGTGAGAGAAAAATTTAGAGAAGCCGTCAGATAGACAGTCTATGAGGTTACTTGATTCCTGCCTCGTGAAGTAGGTAAGGCCTAGTCTTGTTCAGTATCATGTATGCTAGTGTTTTTGAACAAAATACTGGAACAAAATATTATAAGATATAAAATTTCAAAACCACTGGGACACATGATACTTAACATGAATCACGTTATTTCATGACTACCTGACGTCGTCTCAATAACCTCACAATGTCATCACCTCACTACCTGTCTATCACTTCACTTGCTAGCCTATATACAGGCTAGCAAGTGAAGTAGTCACGAAATGTGAAGTAGTCACGAATGCGCTTGGAATTCCTCTATTTTTTCATAGTGGTTGTCTTGCATATATATATATATATATATATATATATATATATATATATATATATATATATATATATATATATATATATATATATATATATATATATATATATATATACTGTTATTCTTGACCTTTGTATGTAAAAAGTGTTCAAGGTCCTTGAACCGCAACGTTTCCTAACAAATATGTCTAACAAATGGGTTTTTAAAGTGACCATTATTAGTTTTTCCTATATTTTCGGCTATTAAGAATACAACAAGAAAAATTTCTTAAAACCACACAAATACAGTATGTTCTAAACCACCTTAACGGTATATAAATATCAGCGTAAATTACACATAATCTGAACGATTTTTTTCTTCAACATTATAGAACTGTAGTAATGACTAAAGTCATGGGTAAATGAGTAGCGACAAGCAAGCACCTTGAGCGACACCATCCTGTAGCACCGGCACACACACAACACTCCCGACCACACACCACTGAATCATATATATCAGCTCGGCTCAAGGACGGTAAGCGCCAGTCCGTATTACTCGGAGGAGGAATATCCCAACCTACGCCCAGACGTCATCGCTGCTCGAAGGAGGAATAAGAAAAAAGATGTGATGGGTTACTGTTTCTTTACAACTGAGCTACACGAAGACAGCAGAAGGCCCTTGGCACGGTGCAGGAAGACAGCCTGACAAACTTACAGGAGTTCCACGAAATTCGGTTCTCTGATCATTTCTGATCTTGAAATGTGTCAACGACCTGTCTACAGGTATCAGATCCTGCATATCAGTCTTTATCAATAATTTGAAATTCACGGGGAAGACAGAAACAGAAGACGAGCTATATTAAAAAGGTTCAGGATTATATGAACAATTTACAGTGATAGTCTGGCAATTAGTTATTTGAATTTAACCTTGACATTACTTCCACAGTGAGTTATGAAAATAATATCAGTATCAGGTTGTAGCGTAATTGAAACGTGGTAGAGAAAGTAGTAGAAGAGAATTTCAAACATGAATTAAAATGTAAATAGGAGAGAGCCATGGAGTTACTGCTGTTTCACATCCTAGAACGATTAGTGTGACAAGTGAGATAAAAAAATTGAGCTCGACTCCCACAAACACAATTATGTAAGCGCATACCATGACTATACATACCGTATTGCAGTGGCTCTGCGCCTTGCTGCCCCAATTCACACGGAATATACGTGTATTTGTGGCGATGCGCAAGCCGACCAATATGGTCTACATTGTCTTAACTGTTCCAAAACCAAGGGCTGGCATGCAAGACACAATGAGGTCAACGACATCATAGAGAGAACCCTTGCTACAGCTGGATGCCCAGCCGAGAGAGAGCCCCGATCACTAACAGCCAACAACGCCCACAACCCAGCAAACCGCCCCGATGGGATCACCATCTATCCTTGGAAGAATGGCAAGCTCTTAGCATGGGACTATACCCGTGTGTCGACACTGGCTGACACCTATATCCATCACAGTGTCGGGCGACAGGGAGGAGCTGCTGATCACAAGGAGGAGTACAAGATCGGCAAGTACAGGGACATAAGCCAACTCTATCAATTTGTCCCAGTGGGATCAAAGACCTTGGGATCATGGGGGAAAAATGCCACACGTTTTCTTAAAGAACTGGGTTCCAGACTCATCGACACCACCAGGGACCCAAGGGCAGCCACTTTCATGTTCCAGCGCCTCAGCATGGCCATACAGAGGGAAAATGCATGCTGCATACTGGGCTCGCGTCTGGCTTCGGAGGAGCTGGAGGAGATTCATAACTTTTGATATATTGTACCAATGTATTCATGTTTGTGTTTTCTGTCAATGCATTATATATATTAATAAAGTTAGCATGTAATATAAAATATAGGGGGAGGTAGGAGAAAAAAATATTCAAACAGCTCCGAGGAGAACCTTGAGTTTTCCCTAAGGTACGTTTATTGCCTTCTCTGAGGATGAGGGTCCCCAGTAAAGTTCTAGAGGTGATACCGCCCTATATAATTAATATGTATATATATACGATATATATATATATATATATATATAATATATATATATATATATATATATATATATATATATATATATATATATATATATATATATATATATATATATATATATTTTATATATATATATATATATATATATATATATATATATATATATATATATATATATATATATATATATGACACAGACCCTTAAGAGAAAACTTATAGTGATGTTTGCAAGTTTGATGATGTTAAGCTTGAACAGTCTTAGCTTAAGTAAACTCGGAGAACACAAATGGGACAAAAGGAAACAACACTTATATCTTGAGGTGTTAGAAGAAAGAATTTCTCCTCGCCGGGAGCGGGTGTGATCAGAAAAGCAAGGGTGCGTCATCTGGGAAAATATCTAAATCTAGTTCAACAGTATTCAAGACGCGGGAAATGACATCCATACACGTAAATCTCTCCGACAGTGAATGGAGGACACTCGTACACTCCTAATATCTTTTGGAGTGGTAAACTCATGAGGGTCATTCAGTACTATGTTAGTGTCTCGCTCTGTCGAAGCTTAAGAAAGGGGGCCCTCCTAACCTAATTGGGAGCTTTCTTCGTGTTTCTATTTGCAGGGAAATCTCATGTTTCTTTTCATCCCATCACCCAGCTTTTGGCAATACCTCTTTCCAGGACATGGGAAAGCAAGACTCGATACGGCGACAGTTCAGTGTACCTTAAAACCCCTTAACAAGAACAAGATCTTCCGTTGTATAATTGCGAGACAGACACGCTAGCTAGCTAACTACTCATCCAACGTCCCAGCATCCAGCAGAGGGACGAGGTGAGGGCATCTTATGCACCTGTTATCCAGCACAAGTTTTGTGGAGGACATTCACTCTCACTGATAACAAGCACAGAGAAGACAAGAGGACTACACAATACCTTACTTAAGGAAGACGCCCATCCAACGTGATATGACTTCGTGGTCCTGTGTTTATCTTTGTCAGTCACTTGTGAAATGTCTTCTAAGGTAGGGAGGTTTCAATGTTTGTTTAAAATAAATTTCTGGAAGGCTATCAAAGAAAAGAAAGTCATGATTCACCACTCACTGCCAATGAAACTCACACTACGTAATAAAACCCCTTTTATTATTTTTTTTATTAGAACTTTATAGCATAGTTATAATTAAGAATAGAAAATATTAAGAAAATTTATATACGTATATAGCTTCTTTCTGATGCTCATATAGCCTAGGCAAAAAAAAAATCTTTACAAAATGTCATAATGCGCATATCTAATTACGTGGAATAAAGAAAATATATTTAAAATACATTAATAACATCGAAAATAATACATTTAAAATATATTAATACCAATGAACAGAACATAAGAACATAAGAACATAAGAAAGGAGGAACACTGCAGCAGGCCTGTTGGCCCATACTAGGCAGGTCCTTCACAATCCGTCCCACTAACAGAATATTTGCTCAACCCAATTTTCAATGCTACCCAAGAAATAAGCTTTGACAATTCTACCCACTCATGCGCGAGTCCCACTCAAATCCAACCCCTCTCACTCATGAATTTATCCAACCTAAATTTGAAACTACCCAAGGTCCTAGCTTCAATAACCTTACTAGGCAGACTGTTCCACTCATCAACTACCCTATTTTCAAACCAATACTTTCCTATATCCTTTCTAAATCTAAACTTATCTAACTTGAATCCATTATTGCGGGTTCTCTCTGGAGAGATATCCTCAAGACCTTATTTATATCCCCTTTGTTAATACCCATTTTCCACTTGTATACCTCGATCATGTCTCCCTCATTCTACGTCTTACAAGTGAATGTAATTTTAGGGTCTTCAATCTTTCTTCGTAAGGAAGATTTCTAATGCTATGTATTAATTTAGTCATTCTACGCTGAATGTTTTCTAACGAATTTATGTCCATTCTGTAATATGGAGACCAGAACTGAGCTGCGTAATCTAGGTGAGGCCTTACTAATGATGTATAAAGCTGTAATATAACCTCTGGACTTCTGTTGCTAACACTTCTTGATATAAATCCCAGTAATCTATTTGCCTTATTACGTACGCTTAGGCATTGCTGTCTTGGTTTAAGGTTGCTGCTTACCATCACCCCCAAGTCCTTCTCGCAATCTGTATGGCTAAGTTCTACGTTATTTAACTTATTTAAAATGCCTAGGGTTTCAGCGGAACCCTAGGCATCAGCGGAACCCTAGGCATCAGCGGAACTCTAGGCATCAGTGGAACTCTAGGCATCAGCGGAACTCTAGGCATCAGTGGAACCCTAGGCATCAGTGGAACCCTAGGCATCAGCGGAACCCTAGGCATCAGAGGAACCCTAGGCATCAGTGGAACCCTAGATATCAGTGGAGCCCTAGGCATCAGAGGAACCCTAGGCATCAGTGGAACCCTAGGCATCAGTGGAACCCTAGGCATCAGCGGAACCCTAGGTATCAGAGGAACCCTAGGCATCAGTGGAACCCTAGGCTTCTGGGGAAACAAGTTTGAAAACCCTACGCTACAAGAAGGACTAAAATTTAAATTTTCTGCTTTAAACAGAGCTTTTATAATAATAATAATAATAATAATAATAATAATAATAATAATAATAATAATAATAATAATAATAATAATAATAATAATAGTAACAGTAGTAGTAGCAACAGTAGTAGTAGTAGTAGTAGTAGTAGTAGTATCAATAGTGGTAGTAATAGCAGTAGTAGTACTAGTAGCAGTGGTGATTGTAGTAGTAGTAGTAGTAATAGTAGTAACAGTGGTGGTGGTAGTAGCAGTAATACCAGTAGTGGTAATTTGTAATAGTAGTAGTAGTAATAATAGTATGGAGGGAGAGTAAAAATAAAAAAGGGACTCAGGGAGACTAACAGAAGCCGAGGTAAAGTGAAGGAAAACTTGGGGAGAAAAGTGGAAGTAGAGGTAGAGGAAGATAACAGGTGGAAGTAGAGGTAGAGGAAGATAACAGGTGGAAGTAGAGGTAGAGGAAGATAACAGGTGGAAGTAGAGGTAGAGAGGAAGATAACAGGTGGAAGTGAGTGAGAAGATAAAGGTGGAAGAGAGAGAGGAAGATAACAGGTGGAAGTAGAGGTAGAGGAAGATAACAGGTGGAAGTAGAGAGTAGAGGAAGATAACAGGTGGAAGTAGAGGTAGAGGAAGATAACAAGTGGAAGTAGAGGTAGAGGAAGATAACAGGTGGAAGTAGAGGTAGAGGAAGATAACAAGTGGAAGTAGAGGTAGAGGAAGATAACAGGTGGAAGTAGAGGTAGAGGAAGATAACAAGTGGAAGTAGAGGTAGAGGAAGATAACAGGTGGAAGTAGAGGTAGAGGAAGATAACAGGTGGAAGTAGAGGTAGAGGAAGATAACAGGTGGAAGTAGAGGTAGAGGAAGATAACAGGTGGAAGTAGAGTAGAGAAGATAACAGGAGAGAGGGAAGATAACAGGTGGAAGTAGAGGTAGAGGAAGATAACAGGTGGAAGTAGAGGTAGAGGAAGATAACAGGTGGAAGTAGAGGTAGAGGAAGATAACAGGTGGAAGTAGAGGTAGAGGAAGATAACAGGTGGAAGTAGAGGTAGAGGAAGATAACAAGTGGAAGTAGAGGTAGAGGAAGATAACAAGTGGAAGTAGAGGTAGAGGAAGATAACAGGTGGAAGTAGAGGTAGAGGAAGATAACAGGTGGAAGTAGAGGTAGAGGAAGATAACAAGTGGAAGTAGAGGTAGAGGAAGATAACAGGTGGAAGTAGAGGTAGAGGAAGATAACAAGTGGAAGTAGAGGGAGGAAGATAACAGGTGAAGTAGAGGTAGAGGAAGATAACAGGTGGAAGTAGAGGTAGAGGAAGATAACAGGTGGAAGTAGAGGTAGAGGAAGATAACAGGTGGAAGTAGAGGTAGAGGAAGATAACAGGTGGAAGTAGAGGTAGAGGAAGATAACAGGTGGAAGTAGAGGTAGAGGAAGATAACAGGTGGAAGTAGAGGTAGAGGAAGATACAGGTGGAAGAAGAGGTGAGGAAGATAACAGGTGGAAGTAGAGGTAGAGGAAGATAACAGGTGGAAGTAGAGGTAGAGGAAGATAACAGGTGGAAGTAGAGGTAGAGGAAGATAACAGGTGGAAGTAGAGGTAGAGGAAGATAACAGGTGGAAGTAGAGGTAGAGGAAGATAACAGGTGGAAGTAGAGGTAGAGGAAGATAACAGTGGAAGTAGAGGTAGAGGAAGATAACAGTGGAAGTAGAGGTAGAGGAAGATAACAGGTGGAAGTAGAGGTAGAGGAAGATAACAGGTGGAAGTAGAGGTAGAGGAAGATAACAGGTGGAAGTAGAGGTAGAGGAAGATAACAGGTGGAAGTAGAGGTAGAGGAAGATAACAGGTGGAAGTAGAGGTAGAGGAAGATAACAGGTGGAAGTAGAGGTAGAGGAAGATAACAGGTGGAAGTAGAGGTAGAGGAAGATAACAAGTGGAAGTAGAGGTAGAGGAAGATAACAGGTGGAAGTAGAGGTAGAGGAAGATAACAGGTGGAAGTAGAGGTAGAGGAAGAGAACAGGTGGAAGTAGAGGTAGAGGAAGATAACAGGTGGAAGTAGAGGTAGAGGAAGATAACAGGTGGAAGTAGAGGTAGAGGAAGATAACAGGTGGAAGTACTGGATAATGTTATAGTGTTGGTGAACATGGAGGTGAGGTACCTTGATGGTAGGTAGTGAACTGGTAAGTTTCACCAAGCATGTCGTGGTACTTCACGCTACCAACTCTCACCTCACCAAACCCTCACTTCCTCACTTCCGGTTAAAGCCCCGTGTATGTATTTGTACCGTATTTGAGACTTTATGGAGATACTCTCTCTCTCTCTCTCTCTCTCTCTCTCTCTCTCTCTCTCTCTCTCTCTCTCTCTCTCTCTCTCTCTCTCTCTCTCTCTCTCTCTCTCTCTCTCTCTCTCATCCTCTATTTCGCCACGAACCATTTTATATTATAAGTAAGTCAGGAAGTAAATTTATTTCGGCACAGGTACACGTACGTACAATTATCATACATAGTGTAAATTACCCAGGATAACCCAAAACAATCAAAGTGATTTATTTCCATTGGGATCTTGCTAGCTTTGGGCACACTATTTAAACCATATGGAATTAGTGTTTTTTTTTTCTGCACACTGTACACCATTGGTTCATATACTGAAGACTTGACTCTACGAGGGTCAGTAAACGAATATATAACCTCCATATATTCGAACCATGTTACTCTCTCTTACTTAATGACTGTCCATCCAGTTACTGACCACACCCAACAGTATCTAACTCATATTATACAAAGTATTACATGCAAGATAATATTCTTAACGTATTGCATGCAAGATAATATTCTTAACGTATTGCAGGCAAGATAATATTCTTAACGTATTGCATGCAAGATAATATTCTTAAAGTATTGCTAGCAGGATAATATTCTTAACGTATTGCAGGCAAGATAATATTCTTAACGTATTGCAGGCAATATAATATTCTTAACGTATTGCAGGCAAGATAATATTCTTAACGTATTGCAGGCAATATAATATTCTTAACGTATTGCAGGCAAGATAATATTCTTAACGTATTGAAGACAAGATAATATTCTTAACGTATTGCTGGCAAGATAATATTCGTAACGTACTGCAGGCAAGATAATATTTTTAACGTATTGCAGGCAAGATAATATTCGTAACGTACTGCAGGCAAGATAATATTCTTAACGTATTGCAGGCAAGATAATATTCTTAACGTATTGAACACAAGATAATATTCTTAACGTATTGCAGGCAAGATAATATTCTTAACGTATTGCTAGCAAGATAATATTCTTAACGTACTGCAGGGAAGATAATATTCTTAACGTATTGCAGGCAAGATAATATTCTTAACGTATTGAAGACAAGATAATATTCTTAACGTATTGCTAGCAAGATAATATTCTTAACGTACTGCAGGGAAGATAATATTCTTAACGTATTGCAGGCAAGATAATATTCTTAACGTATTGCAGGCAAGATAATATTCTTAACGTATTGCTAGCAAGATAATATTCTTAACGTATTGCTAGCAAGATAATATTCGTAACGTACTGCAGGGAAGATAATATTCTTAACGTATTGCAGGCAAGATAATATTCTTAACGTATTGCAGACAAGATAATATTCTTAACGTATTGCAGACAAGATAATATTCTTAACGTACGGCATGCAAGCTAATATTCTTAACGTACGGCATGCAAGATAATATTCTTAACGTACTGCATGCAACATAATATTCTTAACGTATTGCAGGCGAGATAATATTCTTAACGTATTGCAGGCAAGATAATATTCTTAACGTATTGCAGGCAAGATAATATTCTTAACGTATTGCAGACAAGATAATATTCTTAACGTACGGCATGCAAGATAATATTCTTAACGTACTGCATGCAACATAATATTCTTAACGTATTGCAGGCGAGATAATATTCTTAACGTATTGCAGGCAAGATAATATTCTTAACGTATTGCAGGCAAGATAATATTCTTAACGTATTGCAGGCAAGATAATATTCTTAACGTATTGCAGGCAAGATAATATTCTTAACGTACTGCAGGCAAGATAATATTCTTAACCCAGATAGAATGACGCAAATATTGCTGTGTGAACGGATGTAGCAAACAATGTCATTTCTTTACCGGAAGTCTTTTGCCTCGAGCAAGGACAAATACTTACGCAAGGTTATATATTATTGTTTTTCATAAGATATAATAATCAACACGCCCACACACACACACACACACACACACACACACACACAACACACACACACACACACATGAGGAGAATCACATCGGATGAAGACCAAGCAGGACTTCAAAGTGACCTGGACAAGCTTGACATCTGGTCTAGCAACTGGCTTCTCGAATTTAACCCCACCAAATGCAAAGTCATGAAGATCGGAGAAGGGCAAAGAAGACCGCTGACAGAGTACAGGCTAGGTGGACAAAGGCTACAAACCTCATCAAAGGAGAAAGACCTTGGGGTGAGTATAACACCAAGCACGTCTCCGGAAGCACACATCAACCAGATAACCGCGGCAGCATATGGGCGACTGGCAAACCTAAGATTAGCGTTCCGTTACCTTAACAAGGAATCGTTCAAGACACTGTATACCGTATACGTCAGGCCCATACTAGAGTATGCAGCACCAGTCTGGAACCCACACCTGGTCAAGCACGTCAAGAAACTAGAGAAAGTGCAAAGGTTTGCGACAAGGTTAGTTCCACAACTCAGGGGTCTGTCTTATGAAGAAAGGTTGAGGAAATAGGACTAACAACACTGGAGGAAAGAAGGGTCAGAGGAGACATGATAACGACATACAAAATACTGCGGGAATTGACAAGGTAGATAGTGACAGGTTGTTTCAGAGAGGGAACACAGAAACAAGGGGACACAACTGGAAGCTGAAGACTCAGATGAGTCAAAGGGATGTCAGGAAACATTTCTTCAGCCACAGAGTAGTCAGGAAGTGGAATGGACTAGAGAATGATATAGTGGAGGCAGGAACCATACATAGTTTTAAGACAAGGTATGATAAAGCTCATGGAGCAGGGAGAGCAGAGACCCAGTAGCAGACAGCGAAGAGGCGGGGCCAGGAGCTGAGTCTCGACCCCTGCAACCACAATTAGGTGAGTACACACACACACACACACACATACACACCCTGTTTGAAGATGATGTGAAGTTGATGAGAAGAATTCAATCGGACGAGGACCAGGCAGAATTACAGAGGGATCTGGACAGGCTGCAAGCCTGGTCCAGCAACTGGCTCCTGGAATTCAACCCCTCCAAGTGCAAAGTCATGAAGATTGGGGAAGGGCAAAGAAGACCACAGACGGAGTACAGTCTAGGGGGCCAGAGCTTACAAACCTCACTCAAGGAAAAGGATCTTGGGGTGAGTATAACACCGGGCACATCTCCTGAGGCGCACATCAACCAAATAACTGCTGTAGCATACGGACGCCTGGCAAACCTAAGAACAGCATTCCGACATTTTAATAAGGAGTCGTCCAGGACCCTGTACACTGTGTACGTTAGGCCCATACTGGAGTATGCAGCGCCAGTTTGGAACCTTCACCTAGCCAAGCATGTAAGGAAACTAGAGAAAGTGCAAAGGTTTGCAACAAGACTAGTCCGGGAGCTAAGGGGTATGTCCTACGAGGAGAGGTTACGGGAAATCGACCTGACGACACTGGAAGACAGGAGAGATAGAGGGGATATGATAACGACATATAAAATACTGAGAGGAATCGACAAGGTGGACAGAGACAGAATGTTCCAGAGGTGGGACACAGCAACAAGGGGTCACAGTTGGAAGTTGAAGACTCAGATGAACCACAGGGATGTTAGGAAGTATTTCTTCAGTCACAGAGTGTCAGGAAGTGGAACAGTCTGGGAAGTAATGTAGTGCGCCTATAAATTCCTGTCTTCTTCCCTAAAAGATATTTGAGCCTATTATTCATCCCTTTTGGGTCATTTCTACTTGATCTAATTTCTTTATACGGGATAAATGTTCTTTGGGCTGCCTGTATAGTGTCAAGAAAGCTGTCATATCCATACATAGCTTTAAGGAGAGGTATGATAAAGCTCATGGAGCGGGTAGTGACCGAGTAGCGGCCAGTGAAGAGGCGGGGCCAGGAGCTGTGAATCGACCCCTGCAACCACAACTAGGTGAATACACACACACACACACACACACACGGGGCCAGGAGCTATGTCTCGACCCCTGCAACCACAACTAGGTGAGTACAACTAGGTGAGTACACACACACACACACACACACACACACACATATATATATATATATATATATATATATATATATATATATAGTTTATTTATTATATATATTATTCATAATATATAATGTTTTTATATATTCATGAAATATATATATATATATATATATATATATATATATATATATATATATATATATATATATATATATATACATACATGTATATCGAGAGTTGCCGAGACTCAAACGCCACAGTACCATGAGGATCTCCAATGGTAAGATTTTCTAACAATCTATATACTGAAGGATTTAGAATGTTAGTATAGACACCGGTACCTGACCAGCCAGGCTGTGGTTCGTACGTTGGACTGAGTGCGGCCAGCAGTAACAGCCTGGTTGATCAGGCTCTGATCCAACATGAAGCCTGGTCACAGACCGGGCCGCAGGGGCGTTGACCCCTGGAACTCTCTCCAGGTATACCAACTTTGACTCAGTGCAAGTTATGACGGAGTACTCATCTCATTCCACAAACTGATAGAATACAACTCTTCTTTCCCTGTCACCTCGAAAGGTTACGAGTATTTATTACAATTATTCCAGCTTGTTGGACAACAGAGAAACAATAACTCTAGTTACCTAGTAGGCAACGCTCTCGCTTCACACGCTGAGTGCCCGTGGTTCGATCCCCGGCAAAGGTGAAAACATTGGGGGTTTCCTTACACCTGTTGTCCCGTTCACCTAGCAAGAAAGTAGGTACCTTGGTGTTAGTCGACTGGTGTGGGTAGCATCCCGGTGGACAAGATTGAGGACCACAATGCACATACGACAGTCCCTTGATGACGCACTGCCTTTCTTGTGTTATCCTAGATGGTTAACCCTCCGAGATTAAAAATCAGAACAAAATCTTATCTTACTCCAGGACTGTCTGTGGGGGTTATCTTAGGTTAAATTAAACATAATCCACAGTATAAAACCATTGTATAAGTTTCGAGTTATGCATAAAACCTCGATAAATCTTATAAAGCCCAAAGAATTATTCTTGCTGATAGTGTTGCTGATAGAATAAGTGAAATCAGTATCATGATAAGACTGAAACTGCTGCCTGATGAACTTTCAGTTAGTTTAATATCTTTATTATGCATCCCATACTATGTGATCAGGCATATGGTGACTGTCTTGAACACTATGTGCTTAATTGTCCACTTATTGAGGAATATAGAGATAGACAGTATAATAACCTATGTGACATGTCAAGATATCTTATTCATGAAAATAAGATACCAGTTATACTAAGGAAATTTCCTAAATTTGCTTGTAACAGATAAGTGAAATGTAGATATAAATCCAAATGTACAATTGTTAACCCTTTTGGGGCCTAGTGCCTAGGCCTTTTGTGCATCCATATGCTCTGCGCTACCATCCACAGGATGGCTATGGGGTGCACAATAAACTAGCCACTTCGGTGGCAAAATCTAAAAATCTAATCATACCTATCCTGTGGGTGGTAGTCAAAAGATTACAGAGGCTATGTTGAAAATGGTGTAAAATACCTACAAGTTGATGATAAAAACACATGTGCAACAGTTGGGTATCATTGCTGTTGCAACGTTTCGCCTACACAGTAGACTTCTTCAGTTAGATACAGACGCAGAAGGTGTGGTGGTGAAATGAAGATGATGTAATCAGTCCATCAGCCTTGGAGAAAAATTATTTGAGGTGGTCAGTCCCTCAGCCTGGAGAAGAGTTCAGCTCCATGGTCTGAAACGATATGAAGCTGAAGCATAGATTAATTGATTCGTCAGGAACTGCGTCCTGAAACTGGTCTTAATCCTAAGATGATCCGTCTGAGGATCTCGAAGGAGATGTCAATATAATTCAGCCGCAATGTGGCCGCGATTAGGGTCTTGCTGTAGTCCCTGTGCGTTCCACGGCAAAATATTTTATGTACAACAACGGGCTGAGGCCATTAGGCCTCTCATCGTTCTCGCTGGGTCCTGTATTGGGTGGTCGGGTAAATGTGCAAATAAACGCATGGACTATGTTTTGTCCATCATGCATATGTTCACGAAGGTCTTAACAATAGTTCTAAATGTCCCTTTGTTTTCTTGAGTCTATCAGGTCGCATGTGAAATCAGTGAAGCACGTAATAGTCGACATCATTTGATGGCTCAGGGATAATACGGGATGTTGGGGCCCGGTGGCCTGGTGGTTAAAGCTCTCGCTTCACACACGGAGGGCCCGGGTTCGATTCCCGGCGGGGTGAAAACATATCGACATGTTTCCTTACACCTGTTGTCATGTTCACCTAGCAGCAAATAGGTACCTGGGTGTTAGTCGACTAGTGTGGGTCGCATCCTGGGGGACAAGATTGAGGACGCACTGACTTTCTTGGGTTATCCTGGATGGCTAACCCTCCGAGGTTAAAAATCCGAAGAAATCTTATTTTATCTTTATAGTGCTCCTTCACATGTGACTGTTGTGATGCTAGGGTTGACTCGTTGGCTGTAGCGTGTTCCTGCAGCATGGGGCCTGCTGGCTGCCGTTGTGTGCTCTCTGTCAATCTGAAGAAGATGTCCTCTCTTGAGCTACTCTACCAGCAGCTGAAGGAAGAACTGAGGGTAGCTAAGCTTGAGATACAGCGACTGACTGAGGAAAACAAGAGGATTCGTAGTAATCCTCCTGTTGAGAATCCTCAAGCCAGGAAGGAACCTGGACAGTGGCTAAAACGCATGGGACAAAGTTAAGGCTCAAGAGGACGGGTGGAGAGGTAGAAACAACGAAGACCCAGGAGAATGTTGTGGAAACATCGAACCCATTCTCCGTGCTACCCGATGAATGTGAGTCGACTTCTGGGAGCGTCACGACGAAAGACACAAAGGAAGGTAAAAACATTGTTGTTGTTGGGGACAGTCAGGTTAGGTACATGGATAGGGCTTTCTGTTTGATTGATAGGAGTAGGGGACAGAGGTTTGCTTTCCTGGGGCTGGGATGGAGGATATTGTTAGCCGTCTGGACGACATCATGAGAGGTAATGGGAGCAATCCTATTATCTGTCTCAGTGCTGGAGGCAACGATGTTGGCAGACGTAGGAGTGAGGACCTGACTAGCAGGTTTAGGTCAGCAATAGACATAATTAGGAAGAAGGGTGGGAACCCTGTCATATGTGGTATTTTGCCAAGGAGAGGAGTTGGAAATGAATGGCTGTCCAGGGCAATTGGTGTCAATTGCTGGCTGGACAAAAAACTGTAAGGAAAATTCAGTAACATTCATTGATAACTGGGACCTCTTCTATGGCAGAAATGACATGTATGCCAGGGATGGGGTTCACTTATCCAGGTCTGGGGTGGGGGCACTGGCAACTGCAGTGGGAGGGAGCTGTTAGGGCTTTAAACTAGAAATAGTTAGTGGTATGGGTTTTGGGGGGGAAACAGAGAAGTCCCAGTGTAGTAATATTATAAGTTGTAGGAGAACTAGTAATAGGCAGAATAAGGTGGATAGTGGAAAGCTAGTGACACTAGATGACAAGGACAGTAATAGGTATAGTGGAATAACAGAGATGAGCAGGAAGGGTAAAGAGAAAGGAGGGTCTCTAAATATATATTACACCAATAGTCGTAGTGCTAGGAATAAGATGGACGAGTTGAGATTAGTTGCAAGTACGGGTAATATTGATGTTTTTGCAATAACTGAGACATGGTTTAATATGAAAAATCGGGACTTGCCTGCCGAATGTCACATTCAGGGTTTTAAATTGTTCCAAGTAGACAGAAGTATCGGGAAAGGGGGTGGGGTGGCACTCTATGTCCGTGATCATTTAAATTGTTGCATAAAAACGGTATAAAGTCTGAATTAACACATACAGAGTCTGTCTGGATAGAATTTTCAGAGGGGTGTGAAAAATTGATTTTAGGCGTGATTTACCGTCCTCCAAACTTAGATAGGGAACAAGGAGACTACTTTGGGAGGAAATTGTTAAGGCCACAAGACACGATAACGTAGTAATTCTAGGGACTTTAACTTTAGTCAGATTGATTGGAATTTCATGACAGGAATTTAGAATCTAACGACTTTTTAGAAGTAGTTCAGGATTGCTTTTTGAAGCAGTTTGTAACAGAACCTACAAGGGGAAATAACCTACTTGACTTGGTTCTGGCAAGCAAGGAAACCCTTGTTAATAATTTAGAAATTACAGAGGAACTCGGCTCAAGCGACCACAAGTCAATTACCTTTAGCATTGAATGGATGTATGATAGTAGGGATAATTCAGTAATGGTCCCAGATTTTCGCTTAGCAGATTATAATGGACTTAGAGAACACTTATCAACTGTGGACTGGGGTGAAGAAGAGAGGTATCAATATGACAGTTTTCTTAACACTATACAGGCTGCCCAAAGAACATTTATCCCATATAAAGAAATTAGATCAAGTAGAAATGACCCAAAATGGATGAATAATAGGCTCAAATATCTTTTAGGGCAGAAGAAAGGAATTTATAGGCGCATAAAAAGAGGTGAGGGTCATCTTATAAATCAGTATACTGACATTAAGAGGGAAGTTAAAAGGGAATAAGAAAAGCTAAACAGGACTATGAAATTAAAGTTGCTAGGGATTCAAAAACTAACCCAAAAGTTTTTTCCAGGTTTATAGAACAAAAGTTAGGGATAAGATAGGTCCCCTTAAAAATAACTTTGGGCATCTTACTGACAAGGAGAATGATATGTGCTCTATTTTTAATAATTATTTTCTCTCGGTTTTCACACAGGAAGACATTAATAATATCCCAGTAATTAATTTTTACAGAGGCCCAGAAGAAGATAAATTATGTAATATCACAGTCACTGGCGAGGTGATTATGAAACAGCTGGACCGACTGAAACAAAATAAGTCGCCGGGTCCTGATGAGCTTTTGCAAGGGTTCTTAAGGAATGCAAATGGAACTCTGTGAACCAATATCTAACATTTTTAATTTATCTCTTCAAACAGGTGTAGTGTCTGATATGTGGAAGATGGCTAATGTAATTCCTATTTTTAAAGCAGGGGACAAGTCACTACCGTCAAACTACCGCCCAATAAGCCTGACCTCAATTGTAGGCAAATTACTAGAGTCAATTATAGCTGATATTATTAGAAGCCATCTAGATAACCATAATTTGATTAATGATACCAGCATGGATTCACGAGGGCCGTTCCTGCCTATCTAATTTATTAACCTTCTTCAGTAAAGCTTTTGAGGCTGTTGATCACGATAAAGAATTCGATATTGTTTATTTAGACTTTAGTAAGGCTTTTGATAGAGTACCGCACCAGAGACTGTTAAAGAAAGTGGCAGCTCATGGCATTGGGGAAAAGTGCTGTCATGGATCGAGTCATGGCTCACCAATAGGAAGCAGAGAGTGTGCATAAATGGGGTTAAATCCGAATGGGGACTTGTAACAAGTGGTGTTCCACAGGGATCAGTCTTAGGCCCATTGTTATTTATAATATATATCAATGACCTTGATGAGGGAATTACTAGTGATATGAGCAAATTCGCCGACGACACGAAGATAGGTAGGATAATTGATTCAAACATAGATGTCATAGAACTTCAGGAAGATTTAGACAAACTTAATTCGTGGTCAGAAAAGTGGCATATGCAGTTCAATGTAGATAAATGCAAGGTTCTGAAGCTCGGGAGTGTCCATAACCCAAGCACTTATAAGTTAAATAACGTAGAACTTAGCAATACAGATTGCGAGAAGGACTTGGGGGTGATGGTAAGCACAACCTTAAACCAAGACAGCAATGCCTAAGCGTACGTAATAAGGCAAATAGATTACTGGGATTTATATCAAGAAGTGTTAGCAACAGAAGTCCAGAGGTTATATTACAGCTTTATACATCATTAGTAAGGCCTCACCTAGATTACGCAGCTCAGTTCTGGTCTCCATATTACAGAATGGACATAAATTCGTTAGAAAACATTCAGCGTAGAATGACTAAATTAATACATAGCATTAGAAATCTTCCTTACGAAGAAAGATTGAAGACCCTAAAATTACATTCACTTGTAAGACGTAGAATGAGGGAGACATGATCGAGGTATACAAGTGGAAAATGGGTATTAACAAAGGGGATATAAATAAGGTCTTGAGGATATCTCTCCAAGAGAGAACCCGCAATAATGGATTCAAGTTAGATAAGTTTAGATTTAGAAAGGATATAGGAAAGTATTGGTTTGGAAATAGGGTAGTTGATGAGTGGAACAGTCTGCCTAGTAGGGTTATTGAAGCTAGGACCTTGGGTAGTTTCAAATTTAGGTTGGATAAATTCATGAGTGAGAGGGTTGGATTTGAGTGGGACTCGCGCATGAGTGGGTAGAATTGTCAAAGCTTGTTTCTTGGGTAGCATTGAAAATTGGGTTGAGCAAATGTTCTGTTGGTGGGACGGATTGTGAAGGACCTGCCTAGTATGGGCCAACAGGCCTGCTGCAGTGTTCCTCCTTTCTTATGTTCTTATGTTCTTATGTCGGGTGGGAGTTTGACCTGGAGAATCGGAAGTCGGATGAGCAAGAACACGACCCCCTCACTGAAATTTCTTCAGCTTTCTTCATTGCTGTGGCTGGGGAAGTTGCGCTGGATTCTGTGTTACTATAGCATCCGTTGGATGAGGCTGCTGCTCAATGGCGAGGGCTCTATTTGGAGTTAGAGGCTGGACAGCTGGGGTTTTCCATGATACCTTGACCAGGCGGAGCTTCTCCAGACAGTGTAGGTTCCAGGCATGATGCTTCTTGCCGCAGTTTGGACACCGAGCTGCCGTAGCCACTCCTCTTTTTAGTTTATCCAAATAGTCCTGGTCAGGTGAGACCCGCTGCGGATGCCACATACTTTTTTTAAACTGACATAGGGCGCTGAGGTGGTTGTACCTCTGGCACCTGAATCCCCTCAAATGTTTTGGGTTGTATGACCTAACCTGGCATTTCTCCCAGCAACCGAGATCCAGTTGAGCTGGGGCAGGTCCCCTATGTTGGATCAAGACTTGCCTCGTTGGTACGTTGCCGTCCTTCTTGGCTCCGAGTCTCTCAGCTTTCAGGATGTTTTCGTTACTGTTGATCGCATCAAGAGGCAGTCTAGCGGATAGAGCATTAATATGCCTTTTGCCACCCGCTCTATGGATTTTAGTTCTG
This sequence comes from Cherax destructor, assembly GCA_009830355.1. NCBI lineage: Eukaryota > Metazoa > Arthropoda > Malacostraca > Decapoda > Parastacidae > Cherax > Cherax destructor. The sequence goes on from WNWK01002774.1 coordinate 169,532, forward strand.
TGAGAAATGAGGGGTGATTCGAGATCTTTCACCTTCTGCAGTATCTCATAGGACGCTATGTTTTAAGTAGTGAGAATAAACTCTCCTTTCAGATTTGGGTACACTGATATCTTCAGGCCTTATTTTCTCTCCAGGTGAATTATAGCAGCATACGGGGTGTCATGGTGTCCATTGTTGATGAGTCTGAATTTGTTGCCTATGGATGGTTTAGCTTGCCTGATTTGCAAGGAAACACTGTACCTTCCTTTGGACTTTGAAGATCGTACTTGGAAAAATAAACACATAAGCAGTATAATGTGATCCTTTATTGACAACGTTTCGCCCACGCAGTGGGCTTTATCGAGTCACAGACAGATCTACCTGGAAAATGAGCAACATGGAGATATATATAGGGTACAGAAACGCAAGACTCATCGCCAGAGAAGACAACACGCAATACCGAAGAATCCTAGAATCATCACTCATCTGTATATCCAACAACTTCAACCAGAACAACGGCTTCTACAACATAGCTGAACCTATTGCCAAGAAACTTCTTCAACGCTATCCCACCTAGAACTCAAGAATGGTACACTGCAGGTCCTTTAAGTCACACTATGTTTTTAACTATCACACTACTTTTTAAGACTCACATGCAGCTTTCTCCACCTGACCCAGCATTCTCCACCTGACTGTACCCTATATATATCTCCATGTTGCTCATTTTCCAGGTAGATCTGTCTGTGACTCGATAAAGCCCACTGCGTGGGCGAAACGTTGTCAATAAAGGATCACATTATACTGCTTATGTGTTTATTTTTCCATTGTGTCGGTATTTTATACCATTTATTTCCAAGATCGTACTTCCTGCCAACCTTCATCATATGGTATTTCGTATTTCCGTGGTTGGGATGAACATTTCTCCATCCATACCTATCTCACTGACCAGGCTGGTTTCACTTGCCTCGCTGTCCCATGAGTCCAGGGAGTAGTCTCGCAGCTTCTTCGCCAGAACTGCTTCCCACATTTCTCAATCATTATCCTCGGTTGTGTCGTTGGAACATCGTGTCCTCTTCCTTTCGGAAGAGGCCATGTGCTTCTGTGTGTCTGTCTAATGACTCCCTCTGGAGTTGGTGAAGAACAGTATATATGAAGCCGAAGCATGAGAATGGAGTCTTAAATACAGCCGAAGGTGAAGTGGAAGATCTCGAAGACATTGCAGGGGACGGGATTTACTAGTAGAAGTAAGAAGGCAGGTCCCTCTGGAATCCAGCCCTTCTCATTCATAGCTAATAGTTATGCGATGAAATGTGGAAGATGTCCTCTTTACCAAGATACCGTTGTGCTGCAGTGTCTAACAATTATGTTGAAAATGGTATAAAATATCGACAAGTTGATGATTAATAATATAATATAATAATATCTTTATTTACTACAAGTACATATACATGGTATGCAGGCCTAGCTGACATCAATGACATACTACTATATAGAAAGCCCCTTGTTATGCTGAGCATTTCAGGAAAATTAGGTCCTTGTCCCAGGATGCGACCCACACCAGTCGACTAACACCCAGGTACCCATTTTACACTGATGGGTGAACAGGGACAGGGACAGCAGGTGTCTTATGGAAACACGTCCCTAACGCTTTCCAGCCGTACCGGAGGAGATTCGAACCCCGGACCTCAGTGTGTGAGCTGAGTGCGCTAGCGATCGAGCTATGGGACACCTGAATGTGCTCTCGTCCCTGGGTGGGAGTGGGTGTTTTGATAAGGACCTGCCTTGTATAGGTCAGTAGATAAATTAGACACATGCAACACTTGGGTATCTTTATTGAGGAAACGTTTCGCCAATAAAGATACCCAAGTGTTGCATATGTGTCTACTTTATCAACTTGTCGGTTCTCTGAACCATTCATCTACATAGGTCAGTAGGCCTGCTGCAGTGTTCCTCAATTCTTATGAGTGGATGTTAGTTGGACCTGACTGGCTTGGGCCAGTAGGTGACTTGGACTTGCCTAGCATGGGCCGGTAGGCCTGCTTCAGTGATCTTTATGTTCTCATATTACTATGCTCACCTATTCTTCCAAGATGCCGAGAAACTAATCACGCGCAATCCTCAACTTCGATTATTGAAATCAAGTGATGGTGTCATATATCCTGATTTGCCGGAGCTTAGTCGAGAGGGTCCACCTGGCCTAATTGGGAACTTTTAGTTTGTAAAATTAGACACATATGCAACACTTGGGTATCTTTATTGAGGAAACGTTTCGCCACACAGTGGCTTCATCAGTCCAATACAAAGAAGAAAGTAGTAATAAAAGGAGGAGTTTGAGGTAATCAGTCCCTCGGCCTGGAGTCGATGTGTTCAGTCCATCAATCTTGAAGTAAATACAACATAAGGCAAATAGAAGTTGCTTATATACTGTAGACAGGTGAGATGAAGCAGGAGGAGGCGGGTCATAGTGGTATCAACCACTAGTCGAAGTAAGTCCTTGTCCAAAGGTTTGGACAAATGTTGAAGAATCCCTTGGTATAAGAACATAAGAACATAAGAAAGGAGGAACACTGCAGCAGGCCTGTTGGCCCATACTAGGCAGGTCCTTCACAATCCATCCCACTAACAGAATATTTGCTCAACCCAATTTTCAAAGCTACCCAAGAAATAAGCTTTGACAATTCTACCCACTCATGCGCGAGTCCCACTCAAATCCAACCCCTCTCACTCATGAATTTATCCAACCTAAATTTGAAACTACCCAAGGTCCTAGCTTCAATAACCCTACTAGGCAGACTGTTCCACTCATCAACTACCCTATTTCCAAACCAATACTTTCCTATATCCTTTCTAAATCTAAACTTATCTAACTTGAATCCATTATTGCGGGTTCTCTCTTGGAGAGATATCCTCAAGACCTTATTTATATCCCCTTTGTTAATACCCATTTTCCACTTGTATACCTCGATCATGTCTCCCTCATTCTACGTCTTACAAGTGAATGTAATTTTAGGGTCTTCAATCTTTCTTCGTAAGGAAGATTTCTAATGCTATGTATTAATTTAGTCATTCTACGCTGAATGTTTTCTAACGAATTTATGTCCATTCTGTAATATGGAGACCAGAACTGAGCTGCGTAATCTAGGTGAGGCCTTACTAATGATGTATAAAGCTGTAATATAACCTCTGGACTTCTGTTGCTAACACTTCTTGATATAAATCCCAGTAATCTATTTGCCTTATTACGTACGCTTAGGCATTGCTGTCTTGGTTTAAGGTTGCTGCTTACCATCACCCCCAAGTCCTTCTCGCAATCTGTATGGCTAAGTTCTACGTTATTTAACTTATAAGTGCTTGGGTTATGGACACTCCGAGCTTCAGAACCTTGCATTTATCTACATTGAACTGCATCTGCCACTTTTCTGACCACGAATTAAGTTTGTCTAAATCTTCCTGAAGTTCTATGACATCTATGTTTGAATCAATTATCCTACCTATCTTCGTGTCGTCGGCGAATTTGCTCATATCACTAGTAATTCCCTCATCAAGGTCATTGTATATATTATAAATAACAATGGGCCTAAGACTGATCCCTGTGGAACACCACTTGTTACAAGTCCCCATTCGGATTTAACCCCATTTATGCACACTCTCTGCTTCCTATTGGTGAGCCATGACTCGATCCATGACAGCACTTTTCCCCAATGCCATGAGCTGCCACTTTCTTTAACAGTCTCTGGTGCGGTACTCTATCAAAGCCTTACTAAAGTCTAAATAAACAATATCGAATTCTTTATCGTGATCAACAGCCTCAAAAGCTTTACTGAAGAAGGTTAATAAATTAGATAGGCAGGAACGGCCCTCGTGAATCCATGCTGGGTATCATTAATCAAATTATGGTTATCTAGATGGCTTCTAATAATATCAGCTATAATTGACTCTAGTAATTTGCCTACAATTGAGGTCAGGCTTATTGGGCGGTAGTTTGACGGTAGTGACTTGTCCCCTGCTTTAAAAATAGGAATTACATTAGCCATCTTCCACATATCAGACACTACACCTGTTTGAAGAGATAAATTAAAAATGTTAGATATTGGTTCACAGAGTTCCATTTTGCATTCCTTAAGAACCCTTGCAAAAATCTCATCAGGACCCGGCGATTTATTTTGTTTCAGTCGGTCCAGCTGTTTCATAATCATTTCGCTAGTGACTGTGATATTACATAATTTATCTTCTTCTGGGCCTCTGTAAAAATTAATTACTGGGATATTATTAATGTCTTCCTGTGTGAAAACCGAGAGAAAATAATTATTAAAAATAGAGCACATATCATTCTCCTTGTCAGTAAGATGCCCAAAGTTATTTTTAAGGGGACCTATCTTATCCCTAACTTTTGTTCTATAAACCTGGAAAAAACTTTTTGGGTTAGTAAAAAAAACTTTTTGGGTTAGAAGTTGCTGTGTCAGACAGGATGTAAATGAATGGTTCAGAGAACCGACAAGTTGTAAAATTAGACACATATGCAACACTTGGGTATCTTTATTGAGGAAACGTTTCGCCACACAGTGGCTTCATCAGTCCAATACAAAGAAGAAAGTAGTAATAAAAGGAGGAGTTTGAGGTAATCAGTCCCTCGGCCTGGAGTCGATGTGTTCAGTCCATCAATCTTGAAGTAAATACAACATAAGGCAAATAGAAGTTGCTTATATACTGTAGACAGGTGAGATGAAGCAGGAGGAGGCGGGTCATAGTGGTATCAACCACTAGTCGAAGTAAGTCCTTGTCCAAAGGTTTGGACAAATGTTGAAGAATCCCTTGGTATCAAGATCCCAAGAAGTTGCTGTGTCAGACAGGATGTAAATGAATGGTTCAGAGAACCGACAAGGACTTACTTCGACTAGTGGTTGATACCACTATGACCCGCCTCCTCCTGCTTCATCTCACCTGTCTACAGTATATAAGCAACTTCTATTTGCCTTATGTTGTATTTACTTCAAGATTGATGGACTGAACACATCGACTCCAGGCCGAGGGACTGATTACCTCAAACTCCTCCTTTTATTACTACTTTCTTCTTTGTATTGGACTGATGAAGCCACTGTGTGGCGAAACGTTTCCTCAATAAAGATACCCAAGTGTTGCATATGTGTCTAATTTTACAACTTGTCGGTTCTCTGAACCATTCATTTACAACTTTTAGTTTGTTTCTTTTTGCAAAGGAAATTCCTGTTCCCTTTTCTTTCACCTCCCAGCTGTGGACATTATGTCTTCGCCATATATCGGGACGTAGGACTCCAATGAAAATAAATCACTTTAACTTTTTTTGGGTTATCCTATGTAATTTACACATGTTACTATGTATGATAATATAATATATTTTTTTCTACAAGTACATGTCCTAGCTGACATCAATGACATACTACTATATAGAAAGCCGCTTGTTATGCTGAGCATTTCGGGTAAATTGGGTCAGTTTTGTCCCAGGATGCGAGCCACACCAGTCGACTAACACCCAGGTACCCATTTTACTGATGGGTGAACATAGACAACCGGTGTAAGGAAACACGCCCAACGTTTCTACCCTTACCGGGAATCGAACCCGGAAACTTACTCTATACAGCGTAAGCTCAAAAAAAAAAAAAGGGTCATCAGCGCTGGTGTTGATGGAGTGCAGATGTGTTTGCTCAGAGAGTAAGACGTCTGTCTCTAGCAGTGTTTAAGCCTGAGGTCCACTTTATCTAAGTCGGGAATCGCCTGTTCCCGTTCCGCATTTCCGAGAAAACTTTGTTTCCTTTCTTATTCCCGCCCAGATTTGGGCAATATATTTTTTTCCTGGACTCCCGGGTGGTCGAGTTCTATAAAGTGTCAGACTTAGTGGCCCTGAGTGACCCCAACAACAACAGTGTGCAGTCATGTGTAGGAGAGGATTTCTGCACTGGCTTTCATGGATTGTGGACGTCTCGCTCTGGCATGAGCATCAGTGACAAATTTCTGCCGTTCTCACTGGGACGCTTGTCCTCATCTTATTTTGCTTGCTGGTCACGTCGCAGGAGGCGCATCTCATCGGTTTAATTGTAGCCAGCTCCATTTTTAACGGTTTTGGTGGGGAGCTAGCGAAGTGTGTCTCGCTCTACTGTTGGTGCTTAGCAAGGGTCTCCACCTGGTCTGTTTGGTAACTTATAGTTCCTGTTTCTAGTTACAAAAGGATTCCTGTTCCTGTTCTTTCATGGCTTAGCTGTAGGCAATATCTCTCCATACACCAGGAAGCTGTGTAAAATTGTTAACGGACCTTACAAATCTAATAAAAACTACAAGTATCCTAAAAAAAATTACAAGTATCCTGAAGAAAAAAAAAAGACGAATTACAAGTGTTGGGAAAAATAATTGATTATGGAGATGGGTGATATCGTCAACATGTGTCAAGTGTGCAAAGAAGTCGCCTCGAAATACAAATGTCCCAAGTGCAGGATAAAGTAGTAAGTACACAAATATATACATAAATATAATAATATATATATATATATATATATATATACACATACATACTAAATTGCCAAAGATACTTAAAGCCTAGCCTTGCCTAGTATAGTAGTATCCAGTAGGCTATTGATCTTACTTTCTCCATAAATATGTTTTTTTCGCACTTGATACATTTCATTACGATAGTCACTGGACCTTCTAGTCCTATCTACAATGTTTTCTTTCTTCAAATTTATTTGCTGCTGCTTATTTTCTAAGTTTTTTTTTAAAGTTCAGTTTGAGAAACTTAAATTACAGTCATCATTCTCTTTCATCAATGCTAGTTTAGCCATGTATCACATCAATCATTTTCTTCAAGGCCTGTGTAAGTGGGAATCCACAAAAACTTAATTTTAAACTTTTGCTAATAATTTGTGCATAGTATTTGTATACTGTATATTTGTTTTGTCTGATGTACAAGCATGGGCCATCTATTTTGAGTATGTAATGAAGATAAAAAGTTAGACCAACTGTCTGCAGTTGTAGCTTCCACAAGCTGGAGAGCAGTTAGTAAATAGTATGATAAACAGTTCATTCAGTTTGTAAAATATAAAGGAATGTATTAATTCAAATATTTCTGTAAAATATATTACCATTCCTTCAGGCTGGTTTGCAATAACAGCACTTCCCACCCTCCCAGTGTCAAAATTAAAAGACCTATCAGTGTAGATGATCATTGTAATATTATTTTTAGTCTGCAGATCATGTATTTTTTGAGAGCATCAAATTTAGAATCTTGTTGAAAATAAAGTTTTTGTGCATTTAATTTTTTGGGAGGGTACTTGGGCATGGTGATATCAAAAGCTGATATTTCCCAGGGTGGTGGGAAATTGTTGTTTTCTAGCTTAATGTATGACTGTTATTTGAATCTACTACATATTTTGATTCATTTGTTCCATGGCTTATATATTCCGACAATTCTCTGGAAAACATTGCCTTGATCACCAGATCAGGTGCTAAATTGATACATAATCTAGTCTTAATAGTATATTATACTTAATTTCTATTTTATCATTATATGTTTACCATTTTGTACACTTGAACACTATTCATTGACTCCAACTTTTATTACAGATATTATTATTACCACTTATAATCCATTTCCAGTTCATTATAATTTAACAATATTTACCAGTTAACTGTGTATAATCCCACCTTGCCATTGTTAACCTAAATGCTAAATGCTGACATGGACCCAGATCTAAATCTGGATAATATAAATCCTAACCAACATTTAACTGAAAGCAACTGTCTTTACTACACAGCAACACAAGCCAGAACAGTCCTCAGTAATGCCAAGAATATAACAGTTTTTAATTACAACATTAGATCCTTGAGTAAACACTATGATGACCTGGCACTCCTAGATTCCTTACTGAAACTTGGCTTAACATTAAGCTGACATAATACAGTGGACCCCCGGTTTTCGTGATTTTTTCGTTCCAGAATGCTGTTCAAGTGCCATTACCAAGGACTAGTGACTAGTCCTTTTAGACCCCCAAAAATACACTTACAAAAGCATTTACAAAAATACACTTACATAAAAGGGCGAGTTTGAAGCATCACAAAAACCGGGGATCCACTGTACACAATACACACTACCAGGATACACAGCAATCCACAATTGCAGGCCAGACCAAATGGGGGAGGTATTGCCATCTACTATTCTAATGAACTATTATGTTGTAACACCACATGATGATGAATGTATATTTGCCAACTTCTCCCGTTACAGTTGGTGGTATTTACAGGATGCCTCATACTAATACCCCAGATTTTAGTGATAACCTAAAAGCACTAATAACTAGTGAACAAGCACTACTTACTACTAGCTGTAGACTTCAACGTTAACCTTAGCCTAGCAGATGACCAACCAGTAACTGTAATGAACAATTCATTACTCATACCAGCTATAATTAAACCAAGAAGGTTAACTGAGATAAGTGCAACCATAATTGACCATATATGGACAAATATACTAGCTCCCCTTAAATCAGGAATAATCTCAGACAGCATTACTGACCACTACCCAACCTTCCTCCTAACAAACATTTCTATGCAACCAAGGGAATATAGTAAGATCTCCTTATGACTCCACGATAAGGCATCATTGAGTAACTTCACTGCAGTGCTAAGTTCAGTTGACTGGCCTGCAGAATTTTCCAGTGCCAATGGTATCGATAAATGGATAAAAATATTTCTAAATAAAATACAACAAACATTGTCTTGTAAAAACTAAACTGATCACTACTAAATGACTAGGTTGCCTGTGCCTTACTAACAGCATTCTTAGATCCATAGATAAGAAACATCAATATGAAAAATAATATAGACAGTGCTTAATAACTAAAGAACTTAGTAAAAACTATACACCAGTCCTTACCAAACTTATAAGAAATTCCAAGCAACTATACTATTCGAATAGATTCACAGAAACAAGAGGAGATATGAAAAAAGACCTGGATGACACTTTCAGATTCTGGGCACCCAAAAGCTGAACAAAACTAGAACTAGAGATATTGTTCCAACTAAACCAAATGAACCACAACTCCAGTCTATTGAAACAGCTAACAAGATAAATGATTTCTTCTCAACCATTGGATCAAGTCTCGCTAGTAAAATTCCAAGCACCAATACCCAAGCGAGTGATTACTTAGATGGAAACTTCCCAGCATCCCTTTGTCTTACTCCAACCAAGCCCAGTAAAGAACAAACAAGGAAATCTAGCTCAGGTCCCACCACTGTTGTTCAAATGAGCGGCTCATGTTCTCTCACCCAACATTACATTACTTTTTAACAAATCACTAAAAACCAGCACTTTCTTGACATTAATCAAGCTAGCAAGAGTTACTCCAATACACAAAGGTGGAGACTCAACAGATGTAAACAATTATAGGCCAATATCAGACTTGCCTTTGCTATCCAAAATCTTTGAGAAACTCATACATAAGAGATTAGTATACTCCTTTATAACATCACAAAGTATGCTTAATCCCTACCAGTTTGGCTTCAGGCAAAACAAAAGCACAAATGATGCAATTATAAAAATGCTAGACTAACTTTACACAACACTTGAAAATAATGAATATCCACTTTGACACTTTATCAGCCTAAGGAAAGCTTTTGATACAGTAGACCACAGCATCCAACATCACGAACTTGATCATTACGGTATCAGAGGTTATGCACCTGCATATATAAAGTCTTAGCTTACTAATAGACAGCAATACGTCTCTATTAAAGACAACCTCTTCAGCTAGACCTCTGGACATTAGATTTCCACAGGGAAGCATCCTTGGCTTCCTGCTTTTCCTCCTATACATCAACGACCTTCTAAATGTATCACAATAACTTAGACCTATTCTCTTTGCTGATGAGACAACTTTTGTCATTTCCCAGCCAAATCCAGCATCATTCAACAACATTGTTAATGAAGAGCTTTTAAAAATATCAACCTGGATGACTACCAATAAACTCACACTTAACATTGACAAAACCTTCTACATTATGTTTGGGAGCAGAGCAAGTAATGTCCAACTAAACATTATGATTAACAATACTCTTATTGCTAAACATAATGATGGAAAATTTCTGGGTCTGCATCTTGACAGCAACTTGAAATTCAACACCCCACGTGCAGCACATAACAAAAAATGTCCAGAATAGTTGGCATCCTCTCTAAGATATGTTATTATGTACCACACACAGCACTACATGTACAGTGGACCCCCGAGTTACGAACACCCCGGAAATCGTACATTTATGTAAGTATAATATTGTAAGTGCTTTTGTAAGTGTATTTTTGGGGGTCTGAAATGGACTAACCTACTTGACATTATTTCTTAAGGGAGTAAATTCGTTCGGTAATGGCACTTGAGCAGGCTTCTGGAATGAATTTTGTTCGTTACTCGGGGGTCCACTGTACAGTGGTCCCCCGAGTAACGAACACCCCGGAAATCGTACAATTATGTAAGTATAATATTGAAGGTGGTTGTGGAAGTGTATTTTTGGGGGCCTGAAATAGACTAACCTACGTGACATTATTCCTTAAGGAAGTAAATTTGTTCGGTAATGGCACTTGAGCAGGCTTCTGGAATGAAGTTTGTTCGTTACTCGGGGGTCCACTGTACAGTGGTCCCCCGAGTAACGAACACCCCGGAAATCGTACAATTATGTAAGTATAATATTGTAAGTGCTTGTGGAAGTGTATTTTTGGGGGCCTGAAATAGACTAACCTACGTCATATTATTCCTTAAGGGAGTAAATTCGTTCGGTAATGGCACTTTAGCAAGCTTCTGGGATGAAGTTTTTTCGTTACTCGGGGGACCATTGTACTTACATTATACAGTGGTACCCTGGATTTCGTCAATAATTCGTTCCAGAAGGCTGTTTGAGTGCCGTTACCGAGTGAATTTGTTCCCATAAGGACGAATGTAAATTAGATTAGTTAGTTTCAGACCCCCAAAAATACACTTACAAAAGCACTTACAAAAATACACTTACATAATTGTTCGAGTTGGGAGCTGTACGAAATCTGGGGTACCACTGTACTATCCACTGATCTGCCCCTACCTCACCTATGCTATTTGTGCATGGGAATCCACAACAGCAAATTACCTCAAGCCAATAATAACTCAACAAAAAGCCACAGTACGAATGATCACACACCCCATTTCTAGACAACACACATATCCTCCCCTAAATCTACTTATTATACAAAACATTCACTCTTACTACTACAGTGGACCCTCGGTTAACGAAATTAATCCGGTCCAGGAGCTATTACTTAATCTGAATCTTTCGTTATCTGAAACCTTATTTCCCATAAGAAATAATGTAAATACAATTAATTGCTCCACAAAAAATAATCACTCAAAAAAAAAACCAATAACATTTACTTACCTTTATTGAAGAGTTGCAAGCATCTGGAAGGTAGAGTTGCTGACAGGGGCAGGGTGTTAATGGTTGGAAGGGAAATCCCCTCCAAAAGGACTTCAGGTAACAAGTCCCTCTCTGGGGTTACTTCCTTCTTTTCTTTTAATGCATGCCTGCTACACTCCCTGCATGCCTGCTACACTCCCTGCATGCCTGCTACACTCCCTGCATGCCTGCTACACTCCCTGCATGCCTGCTACACTCCCTGCATGCCTGCTACACTCCCTGCATGCCTGCTACACTCCCTGCATGCCTGCTACACTCTCTGCATGCCTGCTACACTCCCTGCATGCCTGCTACACTCCCTGCATGCCTGCTACACTCCCTGCATGCCTGCTACACTCCCTGCATGAATGCTACACTCCCTGCATGCCTGCTACACTCCCTGCATGCCTGCTACACTCCCTGCATGCCTGCTACACTCCCTGCATGCCTGCTACACTCCCTGCATGCCTGCTACACTCCCTGCATGAATGCTACACTCCCTGCATGCCTGCTACACTCCCTGCATGCCTGCTACACTCCCTGCATGCCTGCTACACTCCCTGCATGCCTGCTACACTCCCTGCATGCCTGCTACACTCCCTGCATGCCTGCTACACTCCCTGCATGAATGCTACACTCCCTGCATGAATGCTACACTCCCTGCATGAATGCTACACTCCCTGCATGAATGCTACACTCCCTGCATGCCTGCTACACTCCCTGCATGAATGCTACACTCCCTGCATGAATGCTACACTCCCTGCATGAATGCTACACTCCTGCATGAATGCTACACCCCTGCATGCCTGCTACACTCTCTGCATGCCTGCTACACTCCCTGCATGCCTGCTACACTCCCTGCATGCCTGCTACACTCCCTGCATGAATGCTACACTCCCTGCATGAATGCTACACTCCCTGCATGAATGCTACACTCCCTGCATGCCTGCTACCACTGGGGTGCCACTAGGAAGCTTCTTTGGACCCATGGTGACTTATTTCACAGTGACAATCACTAAACCACCAAAAAAGACACCAAATATATTGTGAATCTTTGAAAGAGCGCGCTAGGTAATGTTCTCTCAATGGTAAACAACGCTTCACTGGCGTCCTGCGCTTGCGCGGAGCAGGCGGACACGTCTAATACCTTTCGGTAACCGAGGAATTTTTCGCTAACCGATTCCGAAAAAAGCTTACGTTTTCCGAAACTTTCGTTAACGGGACCTTTCGTTAACCGAGGGTCCACTGTATGCATCCTACATATACAGAACAATAAATTCTAATAGTATTAATCCTGACCTGAAGCACTTTCTTGATACAGTGGACCCTCGCAATTCGAATACTCCAAAACTCACCCTTTTATGTAATTTTATTATTGTAAGTGCACCCATAGACATAATACTAGGCATAAAATTCTCTTTGACATACCTCGAGTCCGGCTTAACCTTTGTAAAAATTCAATGTACAGTATACATTAAAGGGCAAAAAAATCTGGAACTGCCTGTCGGAAATCTCCAGAGTCACTCTTTCAGCCAGCATCTTCAAAACTACTGTTAAAAAATACCTCTCCCTAACATATCCCAACATTTGCTAAATATGAGAAAACTATATACATATCCATATTCTTATTGTACATTTGTAACTCTTAATATCATTTTCACAACCACATAAGAGATTATATACTACTACAGTATAAGCAAATTTGCCCAAAACGCTCTGCATACTAAGGGGCTTTCTGCATGCAGATTAAATGTCATTCACCATTGTACAAACATTGTAGTATCATGTTGAAATAAAGAATCTTTAATCTTTAAGCAAAAGCTTTAGTCTCATATTCTATCAGCATCACTAGGTACAATATACATAATTCATTCTTCATATTGTGTATTTTCGTGATTATAAGAGAACAAAGAATAATTCTCAGAGCTTTATTTTATACCTTTTTGAAATATTTCAATAGTTTTACTGATTTACAACATGAGACAAAAAATATAGTGGTATAATAATGCTGTTGGTCCTCATTGGTGTATAATTTTAACACTGAGTTACCAGGTATACATCTCAAGTACAGTCAACCCCCGGTTCTCGTTATTAATCCGTTCCAGAGGGCCCGTCGAACACCGATTTGGACGAACTCCGATTCTATTTTCCCCATAAGAAATAATGGAAATAAAATTAATCCTTTCCAGACATCCAAAAGTATTAAAATAAAATATTTTTTTTACAACATATAGACATTCAATTACACACAATTTTATGAGAAATAAAGAAATAATAGTACAATAACATGTCACTTACATTTATTGAAGAGTTGTTGATGTATGGAATACGGGAGGAGGGGAGAAGATGGAGTAGTATGCTAGTGTTTGGAAGGGGAATCCCCTTCCATTAACACTGCAGGTGGCAAGTTCTTTTCTGGGGTTACTGGCCTTTTTCTTTTAATGAAACTAGGACCAGCTTGAGAGTCACTGGATCCCTCTATCACAAAAAATCTGTCCAGGGAGCTCTGTGTCTGGCGGTTCTTTAAAATGCCCCTAAAATGTGACAAGACATGGTCATTAAACATGTCGCATACACGGCCTGCAACAGCTTGGTTAGGGTGATAATCATCCATAAAGCCTTGCACATCAGCCCATTTGGCACATCTCCCTAATCCTTGAAGAAGGCACCTACTTCCATCTCTGTTCCACCTCCTCCTCCTCTGGACCATTTTCCTGAACTGTGGTCTGTTGTTGCTGTTGAAGCTCTTGCAGATCTTCAGTGGTTATCTCTTCATTGTCCTCCTCCACCAACTGTTCCACATCCTCGGTACAAACATCCAACCCCATGGACTTGCCCAGTTCCACAATTTCTTGCACAACAGGCTCAGGCTCAGGGTTCTGAGGCTCAGCCCCAAAACCTTCAAAATTTCTCTCTAGGACACAGTCTGGCCACAATTTTCTCCTGACAGAGTTCAAAGTCCTGGTAGTCACTCCCTCCCAAGCCTTACCTATAAGGTTTACACAATGCAGGATACTGAAATGATCTTTCCAAAAGTCTTTTAGGGTCATATTCATGTCTGTGGTCACATCAAAGCACTTTTGAAACATTGCTTTGGTGTAGAGTATTTTAAATTTGCAAATGACCTGCTGGTCCATGGGCAGGAGGAGAGGAGTGGTATTAGGGGGCAAGAACTTCACTTTGATGAACGTAAAGTCCACAATTTGCTCTGTCAAGTCTGGAGGATGACAAGGAGCATTGTCCATTATCAGGAGGCACTTAAGTGGCAAATTATTTTCCTTGAGATATTTCTTCACACTGGAGCCAAACACTTCATGTAACCAATCACAGAAAATGTCCCTAGTGACCCATGCCTTATTGTTAGACTTCAGCATCACACACAAATTAGACTTGGCGACACCGCATCTCTTAAACGCTCGGGGATTTTCAGAGTGATACACCACTAAAGGCTTCACTTTAAAATCACCACTGGCATTGGCACAAAGCATAGGAGTTAGCCTGTCTTTCATAGGCTTATGTCCTGGGAGTGCCTTTTCCTCCTGTGTAATAAAGGTCCTGTTTGGCATTTTCTTCCAAAACAGGCCTGTTTCGTCACAATTGAACACTTGTTGGGGTTGGAATTGTTCAGCCTCTATGTACCCCACGAATTCATTCACGTAATTTTCAGCCACACTTTTGTCAGAACTGGCTGCCTCACCATGCCTCACAACACTATGTATGCCACTTCGCTTCTTAAATCAGTCAAACCAGCCTTTGCTGTCTTTAAATTCATTCACTTCAGCACTCGTTGCAGGCATTTTTTTAACGAGATCATCATGCAACTGCCTTGCTTTTTCACATATTATCGCCTGCGAAACACTATCTCCTGCTAATTGTTTCTCGTTGATCCACAACAACAACAACAGTTTCCACTTGTTCCAGCACTTGAGATCTCTGTTTTTTGACCATACTTGCACCTTTCGCAACAACAGCGTCCTTGATTTCCTTTCTCTTGGCCATAATGGATGAGATGGTTGAATGGGATTTGCCATAGAGCCTGGCCAGCTCAGTGATACGCACTCCACTTTCATATTTTGCTATCATCTCCTTCAATTCTACCGTATTTCTGACATTCTTTACCACAGGCTTGGCACTAGCTTTCTTGGGGCCCATGGTGGCTTATTTAGCAGTTGCAAGCACTAAAAACAGTGGAATAATGACATACTGATATGAATGCGCGGGTGGTGGTCACTCGCTTGTAAACAATAGCACACTGAGTGCCCGGGCCCGCTCAGGCCACGCGTACGCGTCCGGGACGAATCGCCAACTCCGAACGGATTCGTTAATACCAAGCCAAAATTCTCGTTAAAAAACCGGTCGAACACTGATTTGGATGAACGCCGACGCCGTCGAACACTGGGGGTTGACTGTATATCATCCCTTTCATGTGGCCTTGCCTCTCAGTATATTGGGCATCATACTCAAAATGTTACTTGTTTCACATAAATTGGGCAAGATTACAATACATTCACAGTGGACCCTCGGTTTTCGTTGATAATTCTTTCCAGAATGCTGTTCGAGTGCCGTTACCGAACAAATTTGTTCCCATAAAAACGAATGTAAATTAGATTAGTCATTTCAGACCCCCAAAAATACACTTACAAAAGCACTTACAAAAATACACTTACATAATTAATTGTTCGAGTTGGGAGCTGTACGAAAACCGAGGGTCCACTGTACGTATATTGTATTTATTGTCAGACTTTCTAAAATCTCCCTGATATTAGATGGTGACTTGGAGCTAGAGATACATATGTACACAATACTGCTTGTCTTTCTTGGGCTAGCTGGGATTATTAATCTTTGAGGTTACAAATCTGAATGTCCTCTTTTTTTTCTCAATCTACTTTAAACTCATATACCCCAAAAACATTACCCAAACACCTATGGTAGATAAATTTATTCAGGTTATATTCACAGATTTTTGGTTCTTACAGAATTTATTTTAAAATATTCCTCTCATTAGTGGTCCACCACAATGAGAGTTGTCCTCATTACATCTTTGTATTTCAGTGATTAATGCATGAGCACCAATTTTTTTCTGCCAGAAAAATTGCATATTGCATCTTTTTTTTTTTCAGTGAATATATTAAACCCAATATTCTTGTAAGCATACAATGGTGACTAACAGTGTGACTTTGTAAATGGTCCAAGTCGGACTGAAATGTCTGTAAGCTCCTCTCTCCTATGTGCGGGTTATTTGTGTATACAGTGGACCCCCAAGTATCGTAAAAACTTCATTCCAGAAGCCTGCTCAAGTGCCATTACCGAACGAATTTACTCCCTTAAGAAAAAATGTCAAGTAGGTTAGTCCATTTCAGACCCCCAAAAATACACTTACAAAAGCACTTACAATATCATACTTACATAATTGTACGATTTCCGGGGTGTACGTAACTCGGGGTCCACTGTACAATGGTGACACATGTACCTCATAGGTCAATAGCAGTATTCAGCTCACAATTACAAGGACCTGAGTTTAATCACAGGCAGGATGTGGTTAGACATATGCAAACCTTCTGATACTTGCATCCTCTGTTTACCTATCAGAAAATAGATACCTAGGAGTAATGAATGCTCCTCAATCAGCAGAGAGCTAAATTAAGGGTTTGCTTTCCTTCTTGTCCTCTACCAAATTGGTTTGTTTTTTAAGTTGTTGAGGTGTTTAAAATTCATGACAGCTCAAGGTAAATAATAGACCTACTCCCTATTTGTAACCAGCCTGCTGAATATACACAGTTACCTTCAATATTCAGCTCATCATGATAGATTTTTGCTTGTTTCATGATCAGCATTCTGTTAACTGGCATATGCTGCACTCCAATGCTGACAAATCCACTTCGTTGATACACAGTCAAGATGTACTTATTTTTCCCTCTATGCAATGTTTTTCTATTTTTCATTAACTTTTGTTGATCACTTTCAGCATAGAACTTCAACAATTTGTTCTTCTGTTTCTTTAGGTGGTAGATAGTGGTTGTTCCAACACCAAACTCCTCAGTCAAATGCTTCACACTTACACCACAGTCAATTTTTTCTAACCATTTGACTTTCTTTGATATAGATAAACATAAATGGTTCCTCTTTTTCTTTTCACTATTACCCATAGGCCTAATCAACATTTTCCACAATATCATCACATCACAGAGCACAAAAGATGCAGTAATCAGTGCTTCACCATGTCTTGTGCTGAATGATGCATTTGTGGTGTATCATATCACCACTCAAAAACTTTTGGATTTTGGAGGCTTTCAAATTTTCGTATTTCGGATAAAGAATTCTGTACTGTATCAAAATCTAAAATGCAAAAGAAAGAAAAATTCAAAGATCTGCTTTTCAAACCTGATTAATGTGCCTGAGTTAAGAAATCATGATCTAAGTGCAGTATATAATTGAAACTACACTATTTAAATTGTTTTTTACTCATTTTAATCTAAGCAGGTGTTACAGTGTTATGAATAACTTTTGTAAATTACTGTTTTGATAAAATACTTTTCTTGACAGTTGCAGTGTAGGATGCTACAAGGTTCATTGTCAGGCTGAGTGCAGTGCTTCTCCAGTTGACCCAACCATTACCTTAGATATTTCTGCTCCAGGCAAAAAATCATATCAACAAATTTTGTTCCCAACTGATGATACAGTCATGCCAAGGACACTGGAAAAACTACGTAAGTACAGTACATCTACATAGTAAATCTTCAGGTGCTAAACAATCTGCAGTAGTCTTTTAAATATATTGTACAGTGTTTCACACAAGTTACAGGGTTAGGCTGGTGATTAATGTAACTGAGAGCAACTGGCATTTTCTTTCTTGGATAAGTAAATGTAAAAGTACAGTCATTTGCATATGCATGGAATTCTGGGATGAGATGGAGGTCTTTGACGTAAACATTCCAAAACAATGGACCAAGCATGCCTCCCTGTGGAACGCTGGCACTGATTGAATTTCTTGATGAGTCTATTCCACTGAGAACTACTCTTAGAGATCTTTCTTGAAGGTAATCACTAAGGAGGTGTAGTGCAGAGCCAGAGACTTTAAGTACTTGCAGTTTTGCCAAGGGTCCCTGGTGCAATACTTGGTTGAAAGTGCCAGCAATGCAAAGTTCTCTTTCCACCAGCCATCTCCTAAGATGATCCAAGAAAAAAGAAATACATTCACCATCATTCATTCATTTACTGTCTTGCCAAAAGTGCAAAATAAATCCAGTAAAAAAGCAAGGGCACCATGGACACATTGAGAGAACATGATATCAGTATCCATGGGTTGCAACTATTCAACCTGCTACCAGCAGATAATCAGAAATATTGCTGCAGTAAATGCAAGGATCTGCTGGTGGTCCCCAATTAGGGTCCTGATTTTATCTCTTGTCTGGGTTTAGCACTTTATTTTTATTATAATAATGATTGTCTCCTTGTTCCTTGTCTGGCACTGTACTGTTCACTGCTGCTTCATACATTATTGCTGTGATTAAGTGTCATACATTAACTTAATCACTGCCTCTGCCAAGTGCCAGATCAACCAGCAGCAGCCAGGTTGACCAGGCAAGCAATAGGAAAGCCTGGCACTAAACCTAGTTATGGGAGTAGGATGACTCGCACAACTGTTCTTAGGTATATCACAAGGTTGGGGTTGGAAGAAGGATGTGAAAAAATGGTATTGAGAGGTAGAGGCCAAAACATCCAGCAGGTACTTGTGAACCTGTTAAATTAGAGCAAGTTGAAGTGAGTGGTCTTTAATATTTGACTTGCTATTGAAGTGTGAACGTGATATTAAATTTAAATAGATTCAGAGAAACTGGCTAACCAGACTTTAGTTTTAAAATCGGAAGTACACTAAAATACCTTCTCTTTGAAAGTCTGGTTGGTATTTTTTTTTTATAATGATGTTTGTGTGCTACTGGACAGACAGCTTGTAAATAATGGTCACTGTGCTTGCATTTTTCTTTGGAGCATCTACCTTGATGACAAATAGTTGATGTGTAAAAAATAAATACTGTAATATATATTTATTTTCACAAATACAGGTAACTCCCAAGCAATTAAAACCCTGCTGATGAATCCTCATTTAAGAGAGATGGTAAAGGAAGTCGACAGTGCAACTAATGCTGAAGTTGCCATTCAGAGAGCCATGATGGAGCCAATCTTTACAGAATTTGCTGATGTTTGTCTGAGCATTGCAGAACCCAGTGAACAAAATGAAGATCTTGAATCTGATGATATATAAAGGCTTGATTTGTAAATGATAAGTTATACCCATTTTGATATGTACTGTACTTGCAAGAATATATTTTCTGTAGTAATTCATTTTTATCATTGAATCATATTACCTGCCTGTCTAATGTTCAATCTGGTAAATTGATTTGCCTCCACACATCCAGTTCTCTCCTTGAATATAGCAATGTTTACAATGCAATTTAGATATTGAGGTTATGAGTTACAAGTTATTTTCTCTTAGTTTAATTAGAACTGATCGTTAATTTTAGACCTATTTGTTTATGCACCTGGAGAAGAGAGAAGTATAGAGGAAAGAGAGAGAGATTTTGGGAGATGTTGAGTGAGTGCTTGGGGAGTTTTGAACCAAGTGAGGGAGTAAATGTGGTGGGGGACCTAAATACTAAAGAGAAAAAAACTTGTGGAGGGAGTAGTAAGTTTGGGGTGCCAGGAGTAAATGATAATGGGGGGCCTTTAATTGAACTTTGTATAGAAAGAGGTTTAGTAATAATACATATTTTACTAAAAAGAGGATAAATAAGTATAAAAGATATGATATAGGGCATGATGAAAATACAGTGGACCCCCGGTTAACGAACACCCCGGAAATCGTACAATTATGTAAGTAGTATAATATTGTAAGTGCTTGTGGAAGTGTATTTTTGGGGGTCTGAAATAGACTAACCTACGTGACATTATTTCTTAAGGAAGTAAATTCGTTCGGTAATGGCACTTGAGCAGGCTTCCGGGATGAAGTTTTTTTGTTAACCGGGGGTCCACTGTAGTTTGTTGGATTATGTAATGGTGGATAAAAGGTTGATGGGTAGATTTCATGATGTGCATGTTTATAGAGAGGCAACATATATCAGATCATTATTTAGCTGTAGCAACAGTTAGAGTAAGAGGTAGATGGGGCAAAAGGAAAAATGGCATTAGCAAGTAAGAGGTGAAAGTTTATAAACTAAATGAGGAGGAAGTTAGGGTAAGATATAAGCATCTGTTGGGAGAAAGGTGGGCTAGTGAGAGTTTAGGTATTGCGGGGGTTGAAGAGGGGTGGGATAGTTTTAAAAATGAAGTCGTTAGAATGTGGGGCAAAAGTTTGTGGATATATGGGGGTGGGTGTGGGAGGAAAAAGGAGTGATTGGTGGAATGATGAGGTAAAGGGTGTGATAAGGGAAAAAAAAGGTTTGCTTATGAGAGGTTTTTACAAAGAAGTGATATAAGAAAGATGGAGTATATGGAGAGTAAAAGAGAAGTGAAGAGAGTAGCAAGGGAGTGTAAAAGAAGAGCAAATGATAGAGTGGGTGAGGTGCTGTCAACAAATTTTGCTGTGAATAAGAAAAAGTTTTGGAGTGAGATAAATAGGTTAAGAAAGCCCAGGAAACAAATGGATTTGACAGTTAAAAGCAGAAAAGGGGAGTTAGTAGATGGGGAATTGGAGGTATAGGTCGGCCGTCACTCATCCAGCATCATCGAGACCTGTAGGGTGCCGGATTAGTGACTTTGTCGGATCACAGAGTGGTTAGGTTAGAATACACTTAACCCAACGGCGATATTTATGCATCGGCGATTTCATCCAATTTATGCCCCATTTTTGGCCCAGTCCATTGTTCCAGTCTACCAAACTCATAACTATTTCACTAGTATTCCTTCTGTAGTGTTGTTTAAATTTAACAAGGTTTATACAATCGTTGCCTCAGTGCAACTCTTGCAAGAACAGATCTTGCAAGATCTGGAAGTGCTTTTGTAAGTGTATTTTTGGGGGTCTGAAATGGACTAACCTACTTGACATTATTTCTTAAGGGAGTAAATTCATTCAGTAATGGCACTTGAGCAGGCTTCTGGAATGAATTTTGCTCGTTACTCGGGGGTCCACTGTAACTATATTTGTGTATACCTGAATAAACTTACTTCTATTCTGTCGACTGAGTACAAGAAACCGCCCATTCACCTATTTCACCTACCCAAAAAAGTGGTCAGAAATTGGCAATTTGGCCAATTTCACACAAATTTCAAAAGATGCCAATTTCAAAATAGGATCCAGAATAAACAATGCAGACATTCCTGGCACTAAAATAACATTTTCTCTGTTCATTAGTCACGTCTCCAGGTCCCTCTTATATTACTCTTACTTTTAATTTTTAATTTTTATTCACAAAAAATAGAAGATTTACTGTTATGCAGACTACTGTATTATTGTAATAATTGTATAAGTAATATCAACCCATTTGTGACTGTGTATTAGACTGGCCAGTCGGACACGTATTGGAAGGTGACGTCATTTGTTTACTCTTGAACATCGCCAAAGAATCGAACATTTCCGCTACTTTGAGCTCAATTTCAAAGTACTTTTCGTAATGAAACGAATCAAAATCATATCTATTTCTGTAATATATCTTCCATTCTATCAAATGAGACCAAAAAAAACGAGAATACGACCAGAAAAACCATACAAAAATATACCGCTAATGGGTGGTTAATTGCTGAGAAGTGAACTCCGTTATTTATTGTCTGATTTCTTTCATCTTTGGTGTATGTTAAGAACCATCTTTACATCATACATTGCCCAAGTTTCAATAAGATAGCCCAACAAACAACAAATACAGTTACATAGATTATTATACATAGCAGCATATGTGTAGAGAACCTAGGATAACCCAAGAAAGTCAAGACAAAGTGACTTACTTCCATTGGGGTCCTTTTTTTGCTGTCTGTGAAATTCATTGCATTCCTATCATTATTAATGCCGGTATGTTAAGATATTATTATTATTATTATTATAATGGGGAAGCACTAAACCCGTAGGATTATACAGCGCCTGTGGGGGGAGGGGATGGAAGGTATTCAGGCTTAATTCAGGGAACTGGAGCACAGATCCGATTCCCTAGATCAAGAGCCCCTCACCAGCGTCAAGGAGCCTCCCTTGAGGGGTATGTTAAGATATAAATAAATAACCTACTTCCGATATAATCAATAAAAACGTGTACATATATCATAGTTAGCCTTGTACTACACTACATTTTCTCTTAATATAAGCTTTCCAAGAGAGGAATAGGAGTATGGTACTTTTATCCCATATTCTATATCAGTAACTTCACACTTCTGTTGGACCACTCAGTATTATGCCAAATATTATTCATTCTGGAGTATTTATCAGCTTTTTATGTTATTTATATTGTTTATTATGTCATATTAGATCAATTGTGATAGGTAAATAAGCCATAGTGTTGACATGAGACTCAGGAGCTCATAGCAACCGACAGTGGCTTCAAAGCCACCTTATCTTTTATGGACAATGTATGGTGTAGGTGCATTACACAACGAGAAGCATTTCTTTTATGCATTGGAACCATAGCTAGGGCTAAAAGTGAGCAGGTTATAACAATAAGTGGAGAAAAAAAATTTGAAATGACTTGTGCAGCAAGTAGCGCCACCAAATAGTAGCAGCAGGTTGGTGTGGTGACCCCGGAAATTTGAAATTATGCTAGCTGAAATTAGTGCCAGATTACTGATGGAACCGGATGACTGATTGCCGGATTAATATTAGTATTGATGATCTGTATTGGGAAGCTGGAGGGAATATTTTGAGGAACTGTTAAATGATGAAGAGGGAGGCAGTGATTTCATGCATTGGCTGGGAAGTATAACATCTTTTAGGAGTGAAGAAGAGCCTGATGTGAGTGTGGGGGAGGTGCATGAGGCATTGGGTAGAATGAAAAGGGGGTAAAGCAGCTGGAACTGATGGGATTGTGACAAAAATGTTAAAAGCCAGTGGGGATATAGTTTTGGAGTGGTTGCTACTTTTCTTCAATAAATGTATGAAAGAGGGAAAGGTAACTCAGGACTGGCACAGAGTGTGCATACTTCTTTAATATAAAGGGAAGAGGTACAAAAGAGAGTGTAAAAATTGTAGGGGAATAAGCCTACTGAGTATACTAGGTAAAGTGTATGGTAGGGTTATTATTGAAAGAATTAGAGGTAAGACAGAGAGCAGGATCACAGATGAACAAGGAGGCTTTAAAATGGGTAGGGGATGTGTAGACCAAGTGTTTACATTGCAACATATAAATGAACAACATTTAGATAAAGGTAGGGAAGTTTTTGTTGCTTTTATGGATTTAGAAAAGGCATATGATAGAGTAGATAGGGGAGCAATGTGGCAAATGTTGCAAGTGTATGGAATAGGTAGTAAGTTACTGAAGGCTGTAAAGAGTTTTTATGAGGATAGTGAGGCTCAGGTTAGGGTGTGTAGGAGAGAGGGAGATTACTTCCCGGTAAATGTAGGTCTTAGACAGGGATGTGTAATGTCATCATGGTTGTTTAATATATTTATAGATGGGGTTGTAAAAGAAGTAAATGGGTGTTGGGGAGAGGGGTGGGATTAAATTATGGGGAATTAAATGCAAAATGGGAGTTGACACAGTTACTTTTTGCTGATGATACTGTGCTTATGGGAGATTCTAAAGAAAAGTTGCAAAGGTTAGTGGACAAGTTTGGGGGAGTGTGTAAAGGTAGAAAGTTGAAAGTGAACATAGATAAGAGTAAGGTGATGAGGGTATCAAACGATTTAAATAAAGAAAAATTGGATATCACATTGGAGAGAGGGATTATGGAAGAAGTAAATGTTTTCAGATATTTGGGAGTTGACGTGTCAGCGGATGGGTTTATGAAGGATGAGGTTAACCATAGAATTGATGAAGGAAAAAAGGTGAGTGGTGCGTTGAGGTATCTGTGGAGACAAAAAACGTTATCCATGGAGGCAAAGAAGGGAATGTACGAAAGTATAGTGGTACCAACACTCATATGGATGTGAAGCATGGGTTGCAAATGCTGCAGCGAGGAGGAGGCTGGAGGCAGTGGAGATGTCCTGTCTAAGGGCAATGTGTGGTGTAAATATTATGCAGAAAATTCGGAATGTGGAAATTAGGAGAAGGTGTGGAGTTACTAAAAGTATTTGTCAGAGGGCTGAAGAGGGGTTGTTGAGGTGGTTTGGTCATTTAGAGAGAATGGATCAAAGTAGAATGACTTGGAGAGCGTATAAATCTGTAGGGGAAGAAGGCGGGGTAGGGGTCGTCCTAGAAAAGGTTGGAGGGAGGGGGTAAAGGAGGTTTTGTGGGCGAGGGGCTTGGACTTCCAGCAAGCATGTGTGAGCGTGTTAGATAGGAGTGAATGGAGACGAATGGTTTTGGGGACATGATGATCTGTTGGAGTGTGAGCAGGGTAACATTTTGTGAAGGGATTCAGGGAAACCAGTTAATTGATTTAGTTGGACTTGAGTCCTGGAAATGGGAAGTACAATGCCTGCACTTTAAAGGAGGGTCTGGGATAGTGACAGCTGGGAGGGTCTATTCTCAGCTGTCGTATCTGACGCCTCTGCAAAGACAGTGATTATGTATGAGTGTGGTGAAAGTGTTGAATGATGATGAAAGTATTTTCTTTTTGGGTCACCCTGCCTCGGTGGGAGACGGCCGACTTGTTGAAAAAAAAAAAAAAGTGCCTGCACTTTAAAGGAGGGGTTTGGGATATTGGCAGTTTGGAGGGACTTCTAAACTGTCATATCGGA